>JAKXYG010000477.1:107500-237500 GCA_025895645.1 Cardicola forsteri | reverse complement strand
TCATGAACATACATAATCAATTAAAGGTCATTTATTCCAAAAATATTGGACCAATAAAAATGCCCCAACGCACCACCATAAATCAACCGATTCTGATTGGTCCGCAACAAGGCCAATCGCAATTGACGACTAAAGTAGACCGTTGACCGATTCGAAGTACCCGTCGGCGTCGAGAAGGCAACACAGCCTTGATTAGGTTGGTCACATGAAATAGGCGCAAAGTCGGGCACTAGACCGTTTGACCCGAACCACAAATCAAGCAAACGCGACGACCACAGCGTGTCGGATGTGAACGTTTCGTCACTTGTGTGCGACAAAAGCAAAAATTGGGCTTGAATGAATTCAAGGTCAAAAGGACTTTGACGGTCGGGAGACCACGACACGAAGATGCTCTAGCCGAGATAATGGAAAAACACATATTTTTGTTAAAAAAATGTCTGCCAACCTTTTCAATTTGTAATTTTTATTTTTATAGTTACGTTTTCATCAATGACCTATAGTTTCATAAAAGAAGGTTTCTTGAAAAACTTGTGTATATATATATATACACTAAAATTAAGTGATTGATAAGAATATATGAAACGAATTCATCTCACAATTTATTACGTCTTCTAAATGAAATAGTGTTGACATGGTTTTAATAAAATGTCACATTTATTTATTTAATGTTTGCTACTTTGAATGTTTTACGAGAAACATGTCTTTCACCAGTAGGGGCATGGTTTAGCGAATCCGAACGTAGGCCCGCATTTTAGTGCCGGGATTCGAACCCATATCTACCGAGATCCGAATTCGAGCGCTGTACCCCGCTAGACCACCCCGGGCACGTTTTCATGAAACAAAATCATCCCGAAGATTTAGGTAATGCTTGTAAAATCTCAATTTTCAATAATGGTAATATTCTTGAATGTTCATCCGCCATGTGGACTTAAGTGCTCATATGAATCTAAACTAATAACAACAGGGACCGAATAAACAGAGTCATGTATAATGTATATTTTAGTAGAGATTACAGATATTTTGCAAAATAAGCTGCACACGTGTCTTGTCTACATAGTTGTTGTGATAAAATGTTTGTAATTACCAATATGGATTTATACGAACCATTGTTTAAATTGTAAGAAATTTACAAACAAATCTTAACAAATTATTTTAGTTGCTATTTTAATAAGATGCTTCAGAGCAGTAAAATCAGCACACACAATTTTCAATTTTATCTTCTTCTAAAATTATAAAAAAGCAGTAAAATGTTGGTCAAAATTATGCTCCAGGATACAGGTTTGATTTATTTAAATTGCAAAAACCCGACCTTCGTACATTTTATTATCTACAACCCGAATTTAAACGTTAATAATTTTGTTTTGGGTATTTTTAAAGGCATGTTAACAAGTTGTATTATTTATAGAGAATATCATTTATGTTAAGAAAAATCTAGTTTTAAGGGATTTTATTTGTACCTCAATAGATTGAGACTGAAAATGGCTGGCAGAAGTTATAAAAGACAATAAATGTTACTTAAAATGTTGACATTACAAAGTTTGTCACTATTTCTTTATATATTAATGCATTTTGGCCAACAAAATTCTTTTTTAACAAATTACATGTGTTTGTTTTTAATTTTTAATAAACGGAGGTATTATGATTTACTGCTAGAAGGAGTGTTGTTGTATATTATAATTACAATGTTTTATTGGAAATAATATAATATATATGTATTTTCATAAAATTTTATCTGAAGTATTTATCAATAAGTGCTACATATGCCTAAGATAAGTAAAAAATGCTAAATATTCTTAAATATCAATTTCCTTACCAACTGTAAAGTAGTAAAAATAAAGATTATAACTAATTATTGTTGTCGTGATCTGTTTTTATTTATAACTGGTTTAAATATAACAACACTCGTTCTAGCAGTAAATCATAATACCTCCGTTTATTAAAACCTAAAAGCAAATACTGTAGTGGTTCATAGGCATCTAGATGAATAACAACCGACCTAACAACCATTTTAGGTCTAAAATGGTACTTGTCAGTAAACTCTTATTTTTCAATTTTTGCTGTTTTAACTTGAAAGTTATATTTTTTTCAACAAAAGTAATTATGCTAAAATAATATAGACTATCAATACTTAAAGTTAATTGTTTATTCACTTTTTTATAATTATAAATGGTTAAGTGCCTTGGAATTTTTGGATAAATTGCATTCAAGTAGGTAAATGGTAATAGTTACACTTAAAAATTTTATACATATTAAGTTAATAACATAAAATGATTACGCAACAAAAATTAAAAAAAAATTGTTCTTTACATAATTTTATAAGTGTTTACATAACCCAGCACACGTCACTTCATACACTATATATAAAAATTTTTTATCAGTTTTCATATTTTATATGTATGGAAAATTTAAAATTAATTATGGTGTGAAAAAATCAAAGAATATTTTTAATTACTTTACCTTTCATTTTTGTTTTATTAACCTATCTAACATTAAATTTGAACTTTTGACCTTGGCACAATTTTGAACATTTATCTTGTGTGATTACGATGAGTTTAAATAGTGGAAACTATTTCTTAAGTGCTAAAAATTACAGACAAATCAAAAAAAAGTCATAAATTGGGTTTGACCGTTGATGAAATTGCGGATGTATTTGAAATAAGCACAAGAACTGTATACCGTGTATTAAAAGATCATACACGTCCAAAAACACCAGGAACAGGACCTGTACCAGATTTTTCATATTCCCTTATTCGTAATCGCATGAAATCGGCCAACCTGCAGTTAAGGAAAAACGTTGAAAAAGTTTCCTTTAACTGCAGAACATAGAAGGAAACGTGTGGAATTTGCCAAAACGTATGAAAACCGACCATTATGTTTTTTGGAGATCACTGTTTTTCACTGACGAGTGTGCTTTGAAATATGAACCATGGGCAGTGCAGTCCACGGTCATTTCTGGTCCCGATTTTCCTCAAGACAACAATTGCATTGTGAAAAAGGTTGCACATCCATCATGTCTTCATGGATATTTTGGAATCAAGTACGGGCAACTACCAAAATGGACCCAAACAAGTAGCCATTTAAACAGCTCAGAATTTGTCGCTATTTTCAATGATTTTTTCAAGTCTGAACTACGACAAAATGCTTCAGGGCATTTGGTGGTTGTTCAAGATAATGCTCCAGTGCATACATCCAAAAAGGTAACTTGGTTTTTATCATAATCTAAAAATTAACGGATTTTTTTGTTTAGACCAAGGATTCATTAAATAGCAAAAAGTTGAGCTTTGTTCAATTGCCCCCATACAGCCCAGATCTCAATGGAATTGAAAAATTTTTTCAGTTATCTTAAACGCGAGGTGAATCGGACAGAAAATCGAGGCACACTCTCAGAAAAAATTAAGTACGTGTTGGATAATCGAATTCCACAAGATTATATCAATAATTTGGTCGATTCCTACCCAAGACGGTTAAAAGAAGTTATCGCAAAGCATGGTTATCCCTTGAATTATTAATTTTGGACAATTGGTGATGTCTGCCTTATAGATATGTACATATTTTATAATATAATTTATTTTTAAGCAAATAACGTAGTAGTTTTTTCATGTTGTCGAAATGTGTAAATTCTGGGTTTTTGGTCTAAGCTGTAAATTTGATAATGCTATTTGCAAAAAGAAAATATTTTTAGTGTTTTGAATATTGATAT
Source organism: Cardicola forsteri (assembly GCA_025895645.1). Classification (NCBI taxonomy): domain Eukaryota; kingdom Metazoa; phylum Platyhelminthes; class Trematoda; order Strigeidida; family Aporocotylidae; genus Cardicola; species Cardicola forsteri. Next base: position 233,800 of record JAKXYG010000477.1, on the reverse strand, counting down.
TGCTAATGTGATGTTTAATGCTTATTTTAGTAAAATGTTGATGTGCCTAATATGCTTAAGTGATGTAAGGAAAGTCAATCAATTTCAATATGCTAATTTTGACAGCTCCTATTTTAGCCCCTGTATAACTAGATTTCTGTTTCGGTGCAAGTATACACCCAAGATACGTAAAAGGTATCTAGAGCTATACCATATGTACCCGCTGAGCTAAGAGACATAATCCTGACAAAACATCAGACGGCTTCGTGAATCTTTGCAAACTGCGTTATCGTCACAGCTAAGAAACGTCGTTATTCTTTTACGTTTGTTACGATTATCACGCCATCAAAGTTGATCATTCAAAAGGCCGTACAAATGTAGAAATAATGAAAAAGTGACTTCGTCATCAACCAAATGAAAGAATCAATCAATCGCTAGTTAAACAATACACAAAGATGCTATTCATCCTGAGGATTTGAATAATGTTTATAAAGTTTCAAATTCCATAAACGGTGATATTCCTGATTGTTCCTACTCCAGGATGCACATCCTGGACGAAGTGCTCATGGGCATCGTGCCCAACTTAACTATCTATCCACTTATTAGCATTTTTCAGTCAGGCACTTAATCAAACATCATTGATTTTTCATTGAATAAACAGATATCACATTGTTCATTTCATTTTTGTTGGTGACGTGGTCACCTCTTCATTATTTCCCATATTTATACGACATAGCAAACAATCCACTTCGATAGTTTAATAAGCGTAACAAACATGGAAGAACAACAAAGTTTCTTGGCTGGTAGACGGCATCCTTGTGACGTCGCCCTGTTTGCAAAGATTGACGAGGCCACCTGAATTTTTGTAAGGGTTATCTCCCTTAGCCCAAGGGCTACATATGGTATACGTATACCTTTAGATACCTTTAAGTATCCTGGGTGTATGTTCGTACCCACTCGCCGTAGCGGAAGCCCAGTTATACCACTGTGCACTCGAACCCTGCTGTTATTAGTCTACATGCCTATAGGCACCTAGTCCAGGATACACCTTCGTGGAGGACTAACAGTCAGGAATATCACCATCATTGGAAATTGAGACTTTATAAGCATCACTCAAATCCTCAGGATCATTAGCATCCCTAGATATTACATTGTTGTAATTCGTGAATACTATTCACTTCTACTTTTAAATAATTACCAATATATAAATTGCGTTTTGATATAACACCGGGCATACGTTCAATTTGGCTAACATGTTTCTTGTACAAAAAAGGCGTTGAACCTACTTTCTTCTCGTCGATCGGAATAGCATCGCCGGCCGTACAACAATAGTCGACGTAGCGCGCAAACAATTCGGCCAGCGTCTCCAAGACCAGTTGAGATATGAAGGCGGCTGATTTTTCGACGCGATGCATCAGACCGCACAATGCTGTTGGTCGGCGAATGATGAATCGGGTCAGTTCGGTAACTAGTGGTCGCCACGACTAAAGTATGTACAGGGTTTTAAATGATAGATGTGTATAATTGCCAGCGGCCTGCATCGAAAAATATTTTTAGACAAACAAACCCAAGCAATAATATGAAATTGACATTAATACACTTGTGAAACACTAATACCCGTGAAGACCAGTAAAATGGTGCTCAAAATATCTAATTACAGATTAACTAGAAAATAAACCAATCAGAGAACAGAACCCACATCCAATAAAATTTACTCAAATTTCGACCAATTAAAAACAACTAAAAATTGTATGACATACAACATTTACCCTAATATATTTATAAAGTTTGATCTCCGATGAATGAATACACTAAAGAAATGGAAAAAGTATTTAGCGATATTACAAGGCCTCGTGAAGGTGTGTAAACACTAACAACGTTATGAATTTACTGTACACTTTACGTGCACTTAATGAGGTATGCTAACTTTAAATGCTAATTACATCCCGAATTAAACTCATCCAGTAATCGCTATTAACTGCAAACAATAAGCAATCGGACACTAAATTAAGTAATTCATTTGGACGAAGGGGTACCTATTCGTTGGCCACCTGGTCTTCTTTTCCATCCATAGCTATTCTGGTTGGATGAATGGGCAACCTTCGTAAAACATGATCAATCCAGTTTAGTCCTCTTTCTCTTACTGTGTTAACCTTCCTCTACCTAAAACCTCTCATAATACACGGGGTCATTTTTGACCCCAATCGTTTTTTGTTTAAAACACATTATCGAGGTTCATAAATCGAAGGAAATTGATAAAAGTTATGCTCAGAGACTTCAAAGATTTATTTTCAAATAAAAATTTGGTAAAAATATATATTTAACAATGGGGTTTTAAGGGATTATACGTTTTTAGAAATGTTATATTAGTATTGTCAGATTCACTTGTATAATAAGTTTACTAGGTTTTTAAGTCAGCCAGGAGCACTGTACAGCTGTTTCATCCTTATTTGGAATCATCAGCAGCGCCTACTTTTCAAGTTTTACACACACATGAACTTGAACCCACGCCCTATCTGGTGTCAGGCCAGCGCCACTGAGTTACGGATGGATGACCTGGGATCTGTAAATTTATTATTTATAATGAATATAATCAATTCTATTTGCCCAGTGTATATATATATATATTCAAGGTATAGTAGTATAGGATTATTGCAAAATTTTATACTCCCACCCCATTTCAGGTCCAGGAAGGTTAAATGTCCTACAAATATTTAGAAATGGTTGAAATATGTTAATAGTTTTTAAGCGCTTGCGTTTGTAAGAAAATAGAAAGCGAAACCATATTATGGAGTAGCTATAATTAAGTTTATGATTAACCCTTAAGAACTTAACAGCAGCTCGACACTTCAAAATTAGCCGCATTTGGTGTCGGCGGTAGAGAGAGATCAAACTCACGCCAAACCCAGTTCGAACCGAGCACAGTATCAAATCGACAAGCCTGTCACAATAATTACAAGACCTATTTCAAATTTCGACTGTAAGCATCGCTGTAGACAACAACAACAACCGGGCATTCCAACGTACCTTGAATGACGCCGATTGAGTCAAATGATTAACGAATAAAATGTGGGCTGTCAAAATGTCCAAATCCGTTTCGGTTTGAAATGAATTCAAAATGGGACGCAAAAGTAGGTGGGGCGTAGCCGACGACGATTCGGTTGACGTCGATGATGATAGGACTTCGTCGGAAGGCAATGCATCGGTGTTGAGACCGGACAATGCGTCGATGTGTTTCAATATGGACAGCCATTCGTTGATCGAATCGAAAGATGGATGCGAATAATGCGTTGAGTCGATTTGAATGGAGCCAATGATGAAACGAAGGCACTGATAATTAAAAAGTGATGATAAACATTATTATTATTGTTAAAGCCAGACTTGGTAAGGCAATGTCAGTCTTCAATAGACTCAAATCAATATGGTCATGTTCTTCCATTCGCCTAAAGACAAAACTTCGTTTGTACGCATCAATAATCATTCCTACGGCAATATATGGGAGTTAAACGTGGAAACGTACGGACAAGATTGATAAGATGGTGGATGTTTTTCATCGCCGGTGTCTTAGAAGTATTTTAAAGATTACCTGGGGCGATCACATTTCAAATGATGAAATCATGAAAAGAACTGACTCTCGTTCACTCCAGACATCATTACAATTAGACGAAGAAAATTACTTGGTCAAATTCTACGTTTACCGCCCGAAAGACCAGCAAGAACGGTTGGCAGACCAAAGAAAATTTGGCTAAGAACTATTCGGGAAGATCTAATTGAAATGAATGTTTCATGGGCACAAGCAAAAAGTTTGGTAGAATGTTCAAATACATAGAAACATTTTGTTGTCTCTTTGAATTACGAGACTTTGATGTTAATTTTTGCTGTAATTTTTATCTTATTGCCCCATGCTTATTTTTTAAAGCAAAAGGGTTTTGTAAATAAAATAAAAATAATTATTATTAGCGACCAAATACAACAACAACAAAAGTCGGTTGTCTTCATTAATTCCAAGTTCGTATGGCATTGTGAAATTTTATACGAAGAGGTTGTTGGATGCGAATTAGACTTGGGCGGCGATAAAGGATAGGTGAAGCGTTTTGGCGACGCCGCCAGTGTTTACAGCAGATATTCTTTGGACGATTTGCAGGTTGATGCAGTTGACAGATTCACAAGCCTAACCGGCTACGTATGGTAAATGGATAACTTTTAAGCACTCACTCACTGAGCAGGAGTCCAGTTACAGCTAAGTGCACTTGGTCCCTGCAGTTATTAGTCCAAATGCTTGTGGGTACCAAGTCCAAAATGCACTACGTGGAGGAGGAATAGTCAGGAATATCACATCATTAAAATTTGAAACTTTAAAAGTATTAGTCAAATCCTCAGGATCATTAGCATCCCATATTATTATTATTATTATCATCAAACAGTAAGATCATTGGGGAACAGTGCATATAACATAAATGCCACACGAAAGTGAAATACGGTAATGTCATTTCCCCCAACCTGTAAAAACCAAACCCACTGGAAACCCTAACTAAAACATTTGCTTGAAATTAAACCAACAGGTGGATGATCACTGTTCATCAAACTTCTAACCTTCAATCTATCTAGCTAGGATAACCCTACCAAGAGGTAAAAAAAACACACAAAGACCGCAATTCAACATACCTCTCGTGCTGCCTGTCTTACCAGGCGTCGAGAATCGCAAAATCGGGAAAAAAATGAATGACTGAAGGCGGTGGGAACGGCAAAATCGGTCATACTCGAATTATTATTTTTGATCGACTGTTGCAAAATAACACCCATGTTCGACCTACGACAATCCCGATTTGTAGATTTGGCAGCATCTAAATTGGGGAAGGGGGGAAATATTATACAGTTGACAATGGTCAGAATTGTCGGATAATAAATCCACTTGGTTTGAGTTAATCAGGAGCATTCATTTTGGTTAGTGACGTGGCCACCTCTTCATTATTTCCCATATTTATATGACATATAAACGATCGATTTCGATGGCTTGATAAGAGTAACGAAAGTGGAACAAGAACAAAGTTTCTTGGCTGGTAAACGACATCCTTGTGACGTCGCCATTGTTTGCAAAGATTGACGAGGACGCCTGAATTTTTGTAAAGGTTATCTCCTTTAGCCCAAGGGCTACATATGGTATACGTATACCATTAGATACCTTTTAAGTATCCTGAGTGTATGTTCGCACCCACCCGCCGTAGCGGAAGCCTAGTTATACCGCTGTGCACTCGGATCCTGCCGTTATTAGTGTACATGCTATAGGCACCTAGTCCAGGATGCACCACGTGGAGGACGAACAGTCAGGAATATCACCATCACTGGAAATTGAGACTTTATAAGCATTACTCAAATCAGGAGCAGTAAACAACTGTTTCACAGCCTTGTTTGGAATCGTCAGTAGTGTATATCTTTCGTGTTTCACACACGTCTTATCTAGTGTCAGACCAGTGCCTTAGTCACTGAATCACGGGTGGTTGAAATTATAATTTCATTTTAACATATTGACTACTTTTATTACAGTAAGTAGACATTAATATGCTTATTTTCTATTGACTGTTCTAATTTTAACTATAAAATTTTCTACCCACACTAAAACCACTTCCTATTGGTCGAAATTATCATCATACAATATTTTTTAAATCCAAAATTACATAACAAGCCTTAAGATTCTAGAATCATACTTGAATGTACAAAAGCTTAAATTTCATAACCAACATTAAATACAAACCTTTATCAAATATTTATCACCCGAAAATATGAACGCTTCTTCAAACATACCCGTCGTTTTGTTTGAAAAGACATGAATTTGATCGGTTAGCAGACATTTAATGGCATCGCATATCATGTATTCCGTCAAACATTGAATTGGCAAAATGGACAAATCGTTTTCGGTCGAATCGACCAAGCGCATGAGCCACGAATGACCCAACATGATGTCGACTGCAAGAAAGGCGCAGATGATTGTCGAATTAAGCCATGCATTGAGGCATATATTTTAATCAAAAAATAGGAAAAGTGATAGCTCTGGTCTGCATTCTATTAAGTCTGGACAATATGGCACGCACATGTATATTGCGGTACACCACTCTACTCAAACATGGGTTCGAATCCCATCACCGACACTAAATGTGGGCCCACGTTCGGCTTTGTTAAAATGATCACTGCTGAAGGATGCATTTCCCGTAATACATTAAAAGTAGTTATATATGTGTGTGTGGTGTTCAAGGATGATATATTAGAATTCTTAAATTCACAGAATAATAAGTCCCTTTGGTTTAAGCCAACTAGGAGTAATGTAGTGATGTTTAATCATTGTTTGGAATCATCAGCAGTGCACACCTTTCAAATCTTACACAAACTTGAATTAAAATCGTGTCCGATTTCAAACCAAAGCTTTAGCTCTACATGTGGTGAATCGGATTAATGCTAATTGTCCAGTGTTCTCGAATGCTGTGCGTTAACTATTCCCCTATCAAATAAACTCACAACATAATTTATATGTTACGGTTAGTAAATAGTTGAAAGATACTGCATTAGCTAAATGATTACACTGAGTATTAATATGCCTTATGGTTAATGTCAAATATGGTTGCATTCACCTACCTACCAATCAATAAAAATGTTCCAATTTCTTTAAAGTACAACTATGATTCAAAATATTGCAAAAACAGCACTTATCAGATTACAGATCAAGTTTAGATAAAATATTAAACCATAACTGGAACTATCTTTTTATTATTTATTATTTTACAATTGTTATATAACCATAATTTTTTGTATGTTATGATGGCGAATGTATTTCTACTAAAGTATTTGAACTAATTGTAATAATGTAATATTGATGTATATACACTAAAACTATTTACGCATAAACAAATATAGCCATATAACTATCGAAGTTCATTCTGACAAAATATCACATGGTCGTTCCAGTGACACCGTTACAAAGATACCATCCTTCATCTCCGCCTTCGTAAACGCATACTGCATTTCTCTCACACATGAAACAATAAACAAAATTTACTCATGAAAATAAATAAGATGTAGCTGTCACCAACCAAATATTACCAATACTTAAAACGGAGCCTTTCAGAAGGAATAGTATGTTTACACCAGTTTCCCTATTATACAAAGAAAACCCATCTTTTGACAATATGTCGTTTAGCAAATAACAAATTCAAAAATATCATTCATATCAATTGTCCAATCCACCTTGATGATGCAGCAAATCGAGCAAAAAGTCAGGATTTCTGCTAGTCCACAACCGCCGACCCAATTGTAATCGTTGAGCCATTTGTTTGAGTCGAACTAGGTGCGACTGAGGCACGTGTCTGCACGGACCGCGCGGATTATTTCGGACCAAGCGCCCAATCAAGTTGGAGTTATCCAATGTCACTGGAGAAGTGGTGGTTGTCGTTTCGGCCAAAATCGATTCAAGTTGCAAAATCAAATGCACTTCCATTTCGTGATTCTGTCCATCAAATGCACAAGTCAAGTTTGGATTGTGTCAATAGAACAACATTTTACACGATGACTAACTGTTCAAGTATGAATTAATATTATTGGTTGTTGACTGCCTAACCAATCAACAAACGCTTAGAGTACAATTATTAAAAAGTTGTATTGTTATTGGTTACTTGATATCCAATGATTGCAAATTAATGGGTCGTTTTTTTGTTACGTTCTCATTATTGAAACGGCTTCGTTAATTACAATTTTATCTTCTAATAATGTTTCTGTTAAAGCAGCGATTAGGGAGTTTACGACATAACAGTAAAATGATCCAGTAAAAAAATGAAAACTTTTATTATTTTAAAAAGTTTAATTAGCAGACTAGCAAAAGTTGCTAATTTAACCGATTATGCCAACAATGTCTAAATTAATTGGAATGTTTTGACGAGAAACACATTTTTCCACAAAGTGGACATTTTAGCGAAAGGAGCATTTAGTGTCAGTGGTGGGGATCGGACCTATGCTTACCGAAGTTTGAATCGATTGCGGTACCGCTACACCAGATCGGTTTGTAACCTAATGATTCAATGGTAATACATTTGCTCTCAAAAGTAAGAAACTTAGGATTGGAAGGGTGTCAAAACTTGGACAATCCTAAAATATATTCAAACGTGGAACCAGAGAGTAGTAAAATTGATTCTACGCAACGTTAACTTAGCCAAATGATCTAATCGATAAGTTCTACTTGAAAACGCGTCTTCCAGCAGTGGGCATGATAGCATTTCTCATAAAACATTCAGAGAAGTAAGAATAAATAAAAAAATTATTATCAACTATTTTCCAATAATCATTTAATTATTTAACATTAAATGTATAAAAAGTAAACTGTCAATTTTACATACAATTTTAATAATATGTTTGATAAAAATTGGGATTAAAGACAAGTTAAAAAAAGCAAACTAACCAATTTCTCAATGTCTTTTTCATTTCGATCACATGACCCGGATGAACGATTCGATGAATATGTGAAATCACTGTACATAAACATGAAAAAATTAGTAGTACAGGCCTCATTTCAATGAATCAACTGTTTCTGAACCTTCTGACAAAATTCACCTACAGTTTATAACTAATTAAAATTATTTTTTTAAATGTTTTCTACTTCAAATGTTTTACGAGAAACAACTTTCAGCAGTGGACAATTGGCGAAGCCAAATGTGGGCCCGCATTTTAGTGCCGGCAATGGGATTCGAACCCATGTCCACCGAGGTCCAAATTCGAGAGCTGTACCGCTAGACCACCCCGGCACATAACTCCAAAATAGAATATTCAAAATGGTAACAATAATTCCTTGGTACAAATACAGCTAGTAGACTGCATCCTTGTAATGGCGACAATGTATGCTGATTTTTTGTCAGGATTCATATGGTATATGTATACCTCCAAAATACCCTGGGCGTATGCTTGCCCACATCCACCAAAGCAAAAACCTAGTTCTACCGCTGTGCACCCAGTAATTGCCGCGTTAACCCAGATGGTGAGATGCACCTTGTCCAGGTGCTCCGCATGGAGAGGAACAGCTAGGAATATAACCATAATTAGAAATTGAAACTTTATAAACATTGCTCAAATACTTGGGAATCATTTGCATTGCATGTTTAAACGTAAGAACCATTTAAAAACTAGTATTGGCTGCGGTTTGTATCCAACAGGAATAATTACACACAGATAATACTTTTATAACAGAAAGAACAGTTTAAAACCTGTGACAGTAAAAACAGATCTTTGTTTGGACACGCTACGAGAACATTAACTAATTTTAACTCACTTGCTTATGACCATTTCCATAAGACGTCTGACCGTTGGATAATTCGACCACAAAAACAATCCTAAAGTTAGTATAAAAATTAGAAGAGAATGATAAACAACTACAAAAAATAAACGTTGGTGATAGTGCAACCTCTTCATTAGTTCGCATAGCATCCCGAATTCCTAGGAAATGAGGTTGTCGGATGCAAATTGAACTTGGGGGGGAAGGGATAAATAAAATTTATTGGCTGTAAGACCGCTTCCTTGACAAGGGGGTTGATGCCGGTTGACCGACTACATCTGAGATATCTTTTCAACATCTTGGGTATATGCTAGTACTCGTTCACTAAGTGGGACTCCTGGCTATAACGCTGTGCACTCGATCCCTGCTGTTATTAGTCTAGATGCCTGTTCTAGGATGCACCACATGGAGGAGAAATAATCATAATCATCATCATCATCATTGGAAATTGAGACTTTACGAGCATTGCTCAAATCCACCGGCATTAAATGACAACACGCGCTCGACTAGGCTCGACTTGCTAAAAATGTTTTGACGGGAAACAGTGGACATTGTTTAGCAAAGCCGAACGTAGTTCCGCACTTCGTACCAGCCAATAGGATTCGATCCCCAATGCCAACCCAAATCCACGTTGTCGAGCACTGTACCGCTGGCACAAATGAATAAAAACACCAAACAAAATGAAACATACCGCATGTTGAAGGACAAAAGGCAGCCAATACAACTGCGGTTAAGGTAACTTTCCAAAATAAGGATGCAAAAGCAAGTTCAGACATTTCACTGCAAAAAAAGTAAAACAGGGACAAATGAAGAGACATGGTACATTGGAACAATAATTATACACTCAACGAAATCTTTTAGACAAAATGAAAAATAAATAAATATATTATTAGTGAGTGAATTTTGGAATTCTTGTAAAGTTTCGATTTCCAATGATAGTGATGATTCCTAACCATTCATCCTTCAAGTGGTGCATCCTGGACTAGGTGCCCACAGTTTCAATTTCCAATTATTGTACCTGACTGTCGCCTCTACATGGCAAATCCGGCAAATGTTGGACGTCATATAATTTTTAATTGGTCGAAATTTGAGTCAATTTAATTGGATTGTTCTCTGATTGGTTCATTTTCTAATTAAGCTGTAATTGGATGTTTTAAGCACTATTTCATGTAATTTTTTTTTGCTCTCGCCTCATTTTGCAATGACGTAGTTACTCTAACTGGAAGCAGGTAAAAAATGTCACCCACGCTTTTAAAAAAGATACCAACAGTGAGTTTTATTACTGTTGGATTTTAGTCGTCTTTCTCTTATTGTATTAGAAATACATGGGACTAATCAAATGTTAAATGTACTACAAATAGTTGGAAATGATTATTAGTTATTCAACGGTTGCGTTTAGCACAAGATAGATATAAATTTCAAAACAGCTTTGCTCAAATCTAATCAGTGCATATTACGTTACCCATTCAAAAATAAAACGTACGGTGGTACTTGTTGTTGTTGATAATGCTTTTGGTCCGTTATATACGTACAACTGGCAAACAACAAATCAATCAATTGCTCCGCTTTATTCACATTCAATGTATAATCCAAACCTTTAATATTCAACTGATCTTTACAACAACAATAGCAATAACAAAAAAGAAAATAGACACGATTAAATTAAAAATAAAATAATCTAGTCTTAATTCAAACCGATCCACTATAGAGACGACAAAGCATCAATCCAAACACACACGTAAAAATTTTCTCTTCATTGGTTCGCACAATGCTTCTGTGTGTGTAGTTGAAACCTGGACTCTTACAGGGTCAGAGATCATGAAGCTTGACAAATTTGAGGCAAGATGCTTCAGATATATATGGCACAACAATCATTTTACATCCTACGCATCAAGGGAGATTGGACGAAAAAGATCAGTAACTGTCAAAAATATTAGTTTTATGTTTATTACTTTGAATGTTTGCCGGGGTGGTCTAGCGGTACAGCGCTCGAATTCGGACCTCGGTGGACATGGGTTCGAATCCCATCGCCGGCACTAAAATGCGGGTCCACGTTTGGCTTTGCTAATTGTCCATTGCAGAAAGATGCATTCCTCGTAAAACATTCAAAGTAGTAAACATAAGATAATAATAATAAATAGTAAAGTGGTTACATACACATAGACACATTAAAACCAAGCTAATTTCAATGTAGGTTCCAATCCACACAAACTAGGTTTCAATGTGTGAATATAGGCATATTCACAGATTTTCAACATATTGTAATATTGAGAAGTAATCAGCACTTTAAAACAAATATATTGTGACTGACGAGAGTATACGAAATGAATTAATCTCACCGTTTACATCTAATACATTTATTTAGTATTATAACCCAATGCTTATATATATATATATATATATATATATATATATATATATATATAGAGTCCCTAGTTCTGATAGTTGTAAAACATAAGATAAACAGCAGGGGACCAAGTGCACAACAATATATTTGGCAGTATATATTGACAGTATTGAAGGATACCAACAAGATACGTGGTCACTTGGCTACGTGACCCTAGTGATGATGATTAATTTCTTACATTTGTTGCATACAGAAAGGTAGTATCGATCGAGATACTACGTGAATATGGAAATAACTTTGTCGCCGAACATACAACGTGGTTGGTGACATAGTTATCCCTTTTCATTATTTCTCTATTCGTACATATTAAAACGGTCGACTTCGATGGCTTGACAAGCGCAACAAACGGAGAAGAATAACGACGTTTCTTTCCTGGTAGACGGTACCTGATCCAAGATGTCCATTCAATTTGGCATCACGTTCGGCTTCGCTAAACAATGCTCACTGCTGAAAGGCATATTCCTGACTGAACTGATAACACAGCGGTATTACTGGACTTCTGTCTTAGGTGATGGGTGCAAACATACACCCATATGTAACCGTTGGGATGCTAATGATCCTGAGGATTTGAGCAATGCTTATAAAGTCTCAATTTCCAATGATGGTGATATTCCTGACTGTTAGTCCTCCACGTGGTGCATCCTGGACTAGGTGCCCCTAGGCATCTAGACTAATAACAGCAGGGTCCGAGTGCACAGTGGTATAACTGGGCTTCCGCTACGGCGGGTGGGTGCGAACATACACCCAGGATACTTAAAAGGTATCTAAATGTATACGTATATCATATGTAGCCCTTGGGCTAAAGGAGATAACCCTGACAAAAAATCAGGCGGCCTCGTCAATCTTTGCGAACAGTGGCGACGTCACAAGGATGTCGTCTACCAGCCAAGAAACTTTGTTATTCTTCCACGTTTGTCTACGCTTGTCAAGCCATCGAAATCGATCGTTCTACATGTCGTATAAATATGGGAAATAATAAAGAGGTGACCACGTCACCAACCAAAATGAACGAATGAAATAAATGTAGCAAACATAAAAAAATTTTAAATGTGCCAACCTGAATGAAAAACCATCGAAGCCGCACGACAAATCAGATCGCACACAATATTGCCCGCCTCGGTTGGATTCAAGCATTGCCAGTTGGGTTGGAGACCGAGCATCAGAACTTGGTTGAGAAGTTTTTCGGAAACGCACGTATCGGTCAACAATTGGACAGTAAATCTTTTTTTTGGAAAATAATGAAAACACAATGGTGTACACATATACAACCGTCTGTCGGACTCCATTGTGATACTGTTTTGAAAAATAGTAGCAACAGGAATGCTAATGATCCTTGAGGACTTGAGTAATACTTATAAATTATCGATTTACAATAATGGTGATATTCTTGACTGTTCCTCTTCCACGTAATGCATCCTGGACTAGATGCCAACAGGCATCTAGACTAATAACAGAAGAAATAGAGTGCACAGCCATATAACTGGGTCTCGGCTACAGCAGGCGGATGCAAGCACACACCCAGAGTACTTAAAAGGTATATGTAGACCTTAGACTAAGGAAGATAATCATTACAAAAAATCAGGCGATCTCGTCAATCTTCACGGACAAACGTATGCCAATAAACTTTGTTATTCTTCCACGTTTGTTGCGCTTATCAAGCTATCGAAATCGATCGTGTGAATAGGGAAATGATAACCAACCCACCACAATAATAAAGTACACTTTAATTCAATTAAAAGAACCAACCCATGATCCACATCGGGCCAAATTTCGTTGACAGGATAGAAGGGAGACGTAAGTTGATAGGTCGACAAACAGCATTCGACGTCGCTGCTCAATGTCAACGGCGTATTCGAATTCAAAAACAAGGCGTGATAGATGAATGGCGCCGGTTTCAAAACGTCGAAACATTGAACGTGGCTGAGTTTGCACGTTTGTGAAGCAGCATTGACGATAAGGGGGAAAAACGTTTTGATCCAACGCATAAAGAACGAACGGATTTGGCGCAGTGATAAATGATGTACCTTGAATGCCTCGGTACCCGATACTATGTGAAATGTGCAAGTGATTGTGAAAAACATTTTTAATATAATTCCTCCTCCAAGTTGTGATAACAAATATAAGTTAAAATAGGAAATGTATATTGACATGAAATAATCTAGCCTCCGTAAAAAAATTATATGGATACGGAAACAATAAGATGAAGGTCATTCCGGCAAACAACGGCAAAGAAGTGATAGCGCAATCCAGACGAATGAAAGTTGATAGGAAGCTCATACTATGATTAGATAAAAAATTACTTGGTCAGATTCTACTCCTGTAGGAAAAGTAAGAATGGTTTAGGAATGGATAATTGATGATGACCACAGGAAACTTGATTAAAAATCATTCGAGAAGATCTAATTAAAATAAATGTATGATGAGGGATGGAACAATCATCATCATCATCATCAGAGATAAACATCCCCCACCGGTTATTATCACCCAGGGTCGTCCAAATACCAAAACGTCTGCAAAAACATCAACTTTTGCAATGTGCACTTAATGAACAACACTTGAGGTATACTGATCTCTGTTGGCTGCATAGGGTAAACAAACGGACACCCATTTAAATAATTTATTTGGACAAGAAAGGCTTAGCATAAATAAAAAGACTGAGTTCACGTGCTACAATGTCCGTCCAACTTTTCCGTTGGCCGCCTGGCCTTCTTTGTTCCGAAATGATCAAGCTTTTGTGTATCCACTTGGGTGAGAGTCCAAGTTTCGTATGTATAAAGTAGAATGGAACGCACTAAACTCTTATATATTCTAATCTTGGTTTTAATAGAAATATTACTTTTATTCCATAATGGTTTACTTAAACGCCGAATCTCTGAAAAGCTGGATCCTTTATTATCTATGACCGAACCTAGGTACGTAAATTCATCAACCACGGAGAGTGGGTTACCATTAACAGTGACTGGATTTCTAAGGGGGACGTTCGCTAAAACCACTGTTTTTTAGTATTAAGATATAAACCGTATTTCTCTGAGGCTTTTTGAGTAAGTTCAACTGCATTTTGCAAATCTTCTTCGGTTTCTACCATAAGAACCGCAAGCGTCTGCATATTGAAAATCCGCTATCTTGCGACCATCACGAGTTATACAGCCCTCAAATGACCGGGACACTTCATCAAAGATGTCATCAAATACAAAAGTAAGGAATGGAACAAACATTTTGCCAAAATGTTCGAACATATAGAATCATTTTATTTCTCCATGTGTTCTTTTTAAATTATGTGATTTACTGTTACTGTTGTCTCAGGTTGCCCCATGCTTATTTTAAAGCAAAAGGATTTTGTAATAATGATAATACATGCGAGTTGATTATCACGGATAACAATATTCTTGATTATTTTTGTTACCGTTTATTAACTTAAAAACTTCCTTTCTTCTCTACGTTCGTACGCATAAAAAATTACTCCTACGCACAATATATACTGAGGTGAAACGTGGAAGCGAACAGACAAGGTTGAAAAGATGGCAAACGTTCTCTATATGCATTTTATAGGCAAGATAATAATAACCATGTTTTCTATTGGCTCATTTACAATAACCTTAACTAAAAATTTTCATACCCACTAAAACCATTTCTATTGGTTAAAATTTGTCCATATACTGAAAAACGATGTATACCTAGCAATTGTCGACAACAGTATGGAAAATCTTACGCGTTTGTTTATTGGTCGCAAAAGCGGCAAGAAAAGGTCGATTGACGGACAACATTTGCAAAGCACAAATCAATCCAACTAATCCGTGCAAATAGCATTGGAAAACCAAAAGGCCATTGTTCGACTTGCAATCGGCCGTTTTGATCGATTGAGTCAACGACGTGACAATTGCATTGACAGCAACCGACGGGGCAGTCGATCCGCCACGAAACGACCTGTCTTGCAAAAGTACAGCAGCCAGTTCGGCACATGGCAAATAATTTTGTTGATTCATCGTTCCACCAGTCGCCAATTGACTTTTGTCAAAGTCGGCCGAACGCGTAAAACGAGCTAAATCGCGTAAAAATTGGTAAAGTACGATAAGGCGTCCATTGAATTCTTCCAATGTCGAACATTGAGACGGCTGGGATGACATTATTAGACGCTCGTGAATCGAATCGCCTACAATCTATAAAACAAGAAGGCATCGGGTTTTAGAACAATGATACTAACGATCTTGAAGGTTGTGCATTTGTACAGCGTATTAAACTTGATGAGTGTAACAAATGTAGAAAAGTAACAAAGTTTCTTGGATGGTAAATGGCATCCTTGTGTCTGTACGACTGTTCACAAAAATTAATGAAGTCGAAAAGCAACATATGGCATATCTACTATACCTTGAGATACCTTTTATGTATCCTGGGTGTATGTTTAAAGCCATCCGCCAAAGGAAAAGTCCAGTTATACCGCTGCAGACTCGGTCCCTGATGTGTCATTCCAGGTGCAAAATGCGCCACATAGAGATGACAGTCAGGAATGTCACAATTGCTGACCATGGAAACTTTACGAGTATTATTAGCACCCTTATTGTTACTAAACTTGCTGCAAAAACATCATCATTATCATCGGGGATAAATATCCCCCCACCGGTTATTATCGCCTAGGGTAGTCTAAATTACCAAACGTCTGCAAAAACACCACCTTTTACAATGTGCTGACTTTAAATGTTAATTACATGCCAAATTAAACCCCTCCAGTGATTTCTATTAACTGCACAGGGTAAGCAAACGGATCATACAAAAACAAGACAACACGAACCCGAATCCATTGAGAACTGAATCGTTGGTAGAGAAAAGGCAAAATAAAGCCGACCGAATGAGAACCGCGATTGGCAGCAGCCGACACGCTCGAAGCTACAGCCGAAAGAGCAGCAGGTTGCGACTGGACAGAAGTGACATCCACGTCGGTCTGTTTGGACAAAGTACGCACAGTTTCGGCAATTTTCATCACAGCCAAAGTGACGCATTGGTTGGTATCCTTCGAAGTTACAGCGCTGGGATAGATCTCGGGAATTGTACTCAAGTGAATCATGCAATAGAGATTCATGGGCGCAGCTTTGATCAAATGACTAATGCATTCAAGGAAAGCGGTCTGCAATATAAATGGTTAATAAAAACACCAACTTACATTTATTCAACAACACCTGTTCCTACGCTTAATCGTTCATTTGCTGAGTTCAATAATAACCCACTTATATTGGAAGTCAACCGTACACCATCAACTTGAGTCATTTACACGTTTTTACCTAATGCGCTTTTGTGTAGTTGGGCACTATAATGTACCCTTTAGCTAATAAAACTTTATCTTAAGATAATACATTTCATTCATTGTGGTTGGTAACTACATTATCTCTTCATTATTTCTATATTCTATGTTCTGAATACATGAAATGCGTTGTGTTTGTATTTTACAGAATATTTTTTTATCGTGTTAAACATTTATCTTCATCTGGTTTGGTAATATGGTCATTTCTTTATCATGGTTTTATATTTATACAGCATAGCAAACGATCGATTTCAATGCCTTGATAAGCGTAACAAACGTAGAAGAATAACGAAGTTTCTTGGTTGGTAGATGGCATCCTTGACCGTGCCACTGTTCTTAAGTAATGGCACGGTCGCTTGATTTTTTGTCAGGGTTATCTCCCTTGCCTATAAGCACCTAGTCCAGGATGTACCATATGAAGCAGGAACAGTCAGGCCTACCACATACATTAGAAATTGAAATTTTATAAGCACTACTCAAATCCTCAGGATCATTAATAAATAAATAAACCATAATAACAATAATAATTGCAAAACATATAACAGTCAATAAGAAACATTTCATTAACAGTACAACCTTTACACCGGAATCTCATTTCAGTGGCCAACAATAATTCAAATGCCACTAGTAAACTAGAAAACAACTATTTCCAAAGTTCCCTATTTTAAACCATTGGGATGCTAATAATGCTGAGGATTTGAGTAATGCTTATAAAGTTTCAATTTCCAATGATGGTGATATTCCTGACTGTTCGTCCTCCACGTGGAGCATCCTAGACTAAGTGCCTATAGGCATCTAGACTAATAACAGCAGGGTCCGAGTGCACAGCGGTATAACTGGGCTTCCGCTACGGCGGGTGGGTGCGAACATACACCCAAAATACTTAAAAAGGTATCTAAAGGTATACTTATACAATATGTAGCCATTGGGCTAAGGGAGGTAACCCTGACAAAAATCAGTCGGCTTCATCAATCTTTGTGAACAGTGGGGACGTTACAAGGATGCCGTTTACCAATTAAGAAAAATAGCAAAATTGTTATTCTTCTACGTTTGCTACGCTTATCAAGCCATCGAAGTCGATCGTTTGCTATGTCGTATAAATATGGAAAATAATGAAGAGGTGACGCCACGTCACCAACCAAAATGAATGAATAAATTTAAACCATTGCAATAAAACAACTCACTTGAATATTTGGCTTCAGCAATTTGATACGAATACGATAGATGCACGAAATCATAAAGTCCAAATCGTGTGACGATAGACCGCCAAGGCGACAGTTTGTAGCAAATAGGGCAAAAAGAGCCAGACCGTAAAAATGCAATTTGGGATTCTAGAAACAATTGGATAGAAAAAAACAGGACCAACGATTGACGTAAGTATTTGTCAGTTGACAAACATTGTTCCGGCGTGCGGAACCACATTCGGCTTCCGATAAAATGTCCACTGATGAAAGAAGTTTTCCGTCAAAACATTCAAAAGTACAGAGGTTAATAATTATACTACTAATACTACTACTAATGTTAATATTGCGGTTGGTGAAGTGGTCACTTTTTCACTGTTTCGACTCCGTCGTTAATAGACAGCATTCTTGTAAGAACACCACTGTTAGCAAAAAATTGATGAAACCACTTGATTTTTTACCAGGCTACGTATGGTATACATACATTTTAAGTACTATGAGTACATACTTGCATCCATCTGCCAATTGGGATGCTAATGATCCTGAGGATTTGAGTAATGCTTATAAAGTCTCAATTTCCAATGATGGTAATATTCCTGACTGTTAGTCCTCCACGTGGTGCATCCTGACTAGGTGCCCCTAGGCATCTAGACTAATAACAGCAGGGTCCGAGTGCACAGCGGTATAACTGGGCTTCCGCTACGGCGGGTGGGTACGAACATACACTCAAAATACTTAAAAAGTATCTAAATGTATACGTATATTATATGTAGCCCTTGGGCTAAGGGAGATAACCCTTATAAAAAATCAGGCGGCCTCGTCAATCTTTGCGAACAGTGGCGACGTCTAAAGGATGTCGTCTACCAGCCAAGAAACTTTGTTATTCTTCCACGTTTGTCTACGCTTGTCAAGCCATCGAAATCGATCGTTCTACATGTCGTATAAATATGGGAAATAATGAAGAGGTGACCACGTCACCAACAAAATGAATGAATGAATCTGCCAATACAGAGACCCAGTTGTACCACTGTACACTAGATCCCTGCTGTACACCTAAAAGTGACAGTTTGAAACATTGCCATCATTATTCAAACCGTAGACTGCATAAACATACAAAAGTTCTTTTAGTTTTTTATTTGTTTATACTACTTTAAATATTTTCAGTAGTAGACATTTTAGCGAAGCCGAATGTGGAGGTCACATTTGGTGCCGACAGTCGGAATCTAGCACTGTACCACTAGACCACGAAAGGCACATAATCAAGTTGCCTGCACCCCATTACATAACATTATTAACATCTCAAACTATAGGCACCTAGTCTAAGTGAAAGTGACAATTCAGAATATTACTATCATCCAAATAGACTGCACAAACATGCAAATGCCTTTATGCAACACAAACGAACGTACCGTGAGCCAAGGCTCCAATCGGGTGCACACCAAACCCCTAACTTGTGCCATGCCAGCTGCCATAGCCAATGTGCGCATCAAATTGCCCAATTGGTTGGCATCGCTCAAACCGACAGCCTGAGACGAACTGTTGTTTGGGGCGGTGCTAGCAGCAATAGATTGACCACCACCTCCGCTCCGGCGGCCAAGAGCTTCGCGAAGCGTGTTGACGATAATCACCTCGACAGCTTGACGGCACGATTCATAACGTGGTGTGATTTGGGATGATACGTCAGTCCCGTAAATTAACTAAATTTGGAATATATATTATATATATATTGAAATGTGTTTAATGCGTACGTTGTTATCTAGTTTTTGTTATGTTAACTTGGATTAGAGGGATGAAAAAGGATGGAATTTAGTGGCTGTTACTTGCTCCTTGGTACGATCGTACATAGACCTCATTCGAGACTGCCAAGCCATCTAAGTGGCAATACCCAAAAACTCTAACCTAGAAATCCTACAAACGTAATAAATAATTTGATGTAGATCAAAAACCAAATGCATGGTGTTGAAAATAAGATCTGCATCAAGTAAAAATCATTTCCAAATGCTTCTTATTCATTAATAGGATACTAGTGATTGTGAGGATTTGAGTAATTCTCAATTTCCAATGATGGAAATATTCCTGACACGTGGTGCATCCTGGACTAGGTGCCCATAGGCATCCAGATTAATAACAGCAGGAACCGAGTGCACAGTGATATAACTGAGTTCCGACTTTAGCGGGTGGGTGCAAGTATACATCCAGGACACGTATACCATATGTAGCCCTTAAACTAAGAGAAATAACCCTGACAAAACATTAGGCGACAAACAGTAGCAGCGTCACAAAGATGTCATCAACTAGGCCAACCAACTGCATTAATTTTTCTCCGTTTGTCTACGCGTGTCAAGTCATCGAAGTCGATCGTTTGGCATGCCGTACAAATATGGTACAAGACGTCAATTCATCGTCGGTAGAGCATGAGACTCTTAATCTCAGGGTCATGGATTCGAGACCCATACTGGGCGCTCTCTCTTTAACTCCGCCTAGTTTGGATCAGAAATAATTCAATCTAGCCAGTCCTAAGCCTGGATAAAGGAGGAGGGTTCGAGCGCGCAAGGTTAGCAACCTGACCTCTGTAAAAAATTCATACTGCTACGGAAACAATACAAGAGGACGTCATTCCGGCAGCCAACGGCAAAGAAGTGATTGCGCGTATCTTGATGACAAAGTTACACAAATGACAGGATTGAGTGAAAGCCGAAAGGAAGCTCAATCTTCGATTTCTCATGTTCTCTTTGAATTACAAGACTTTGATGTTAATTTTTGCTGTAATTGCTTTTTTTTTAAAAAAAAGGGTTTTGTAATAATAATAATAATAATTTTATTATTATTATTATTATTATTATTATTATTATTATTATTATTATTATTATTATTATTATTATTATTATTATTGTTATTATTATTATTATTATTATTATTATTATTATTATTATTGTTATTATTATTTATTATTATTATTATTATTATTATTATTATTATTATTATTATTATTATTATTATTATTATTATTATTATTATTGTTATTATTGTTATTATTATTATTATTATTATTATTATTATTATTATTATTACTATTATTATTATTATTATTATTATTATTATTATTATTATTATTATTATTATTATTATTATTATTATTATTATTATTATTATTATTATTATTATTATTATTATTGTTATTATTGTTATTATTATTATTATTATTATTATTATTATTATTATTATTATTATTATTATTATTATTATTATTGTTATTATTATTATTATTATTATTATTATTATTATTGTTATTATTATTATTATTATTATTATTATTATTATTATTATTATTATTATTATTATTATTATTATTATTATTATTATTATTATTATTATTATTATTATTATTATTATTATTATTATTATTATTATTATTATTATTATTATTATTATTATTATTATTATTATTATTATTATTATTATTATTATTATTATTATTATTATTATTATTATTATTATTATTATTATTATTATTATTATTATTATTATTATTATTATTATTATTATTATTATTATTATTATTATTATTATTATTATTATTATTATTATTATTATTATTATTATTATTATTATTATTATTATTATTATTATTATTATTATTATTATTATTATTATTATTATTATTATTATTATTATTATTATTATTATTATTATTATTATTATTATTATTATTATTATTAATATTATTATTACTATTATTACTATTATTATTATTATTATTGTTATTATTATTATTATTATTATTATTATTATTATTATTGTTATTATTATTATTATTATTATTATTATTATTAGTATTGTTACTATTATTACTATTATTATTATTATTGTTATTATTATTACTATTATTATTATTATTATTATTATTATTAGTATTGTTACTATTATTACTATTATTATTATTATTATTGTTATTATTATTGTTATTATTATTATTATTATTGTTATTATTATTATTATTAATTATTATTATTAATTATTATTATTATTATTATTATTATTATTATTATTATTAATTACTTTAGCAATCGAATTGGTTTGACTTTTCATTGCCACAATCGAAAGCGCTTCGGTCAATTCGTCTTTGGCGTCGGCCACACCGGAATTGGACGGTATGGGGCCGGCCAGACCCAATACATTCAACAGTGGATTGAAAATGGCATTGACCGATTGGCCACCGACGATTGAGCCCGATGCCGATGCGGTTAGTTGATTCATCGAATTTGACATGACAGTGAACAAATTTCGCGGATCGCCATACGCTTTGGGAAATGCCGTTTCCAAGTTCAACACAAACAATTGGCACTCGTCCTGATCTACCCAAATGCGATTGGTTAAAGAATCTTCCAAATAGATCTTTGCAAAAGATATATATGTATATAAATATATTATAAGTATATCATAAGAGAAACTAAAAAAATAAACCAATCTAGCACTTAAATGCTGGTTTTTGCTGCATCTATTCAATAAAATATAATTCGTCTAAAGCATTCAAACATTAATCAATGTTATTGATAAAATAAATTGAACATTATAAAAAAGCAACTCCGCCTACAGGAAAAGTAGAAATGAATCAGTGTAGCCAGTCTCAAGCCTGGATAAAGGAGGAAGGTTTGAGCGCGCAAGGTTAGCAACCTGGTCTCTGCAAAACAATCTATATTGCTACAAAAAACAGTAGGATGACGCCATTGTGGTAAACAACAGCAAAGAAGTGATAGTACGACTCAGGTAACAGGGTTGAGTAACAGCCAATTTTTGATTATATTATTATTATATTATACAAAACCCTTTTGCTTTAAAAATAAGCATAGGGCAATAAGACAACGATTGCAGCAAAACAACAACAACAAAATCTCGTTGGCATTGAAGATTCTGCAAATCAAAGATTGAGCTTCCTTTCAATATTCGTAGTAGTTGTTACACATTTTTTTCCAACATTATGGCATATATATATATATATATATATGTATATAATTATAAAGGGTTTTCCCTTTTGCTTTAAAAATAAGTATGGGGCAATAAAACAACAATTACAGCAAACCAACAACAACAACAAAGTCTCATTGGCATTGAAGATTTTGCAAATTGAAAATTGAGCTTCTTTTCAACCCTGTCATCTGTGTAACTCTGTCATTCAGATACGTGCAATTACTTTTTTACCATTGCGGCAAACAACGGTAAAAAAAAAGTGATAGTACAACTTAGGTGACAGGGTTGAGTGAAATCCGAAAGAAAGCTCAATCTTTGATTAGACGAAGAAAATTATTTGATCAAATAATATGTTTACCGTTCCAAAAAACCCGAACGAACGACTTGGAAATGGATAAATGATGATAGCAAAAGAAAAGTGGAATATCTCATTCAAATGAATGTATCGGGAGGAATCGAACAAACATTTTGGAAAAATGTTCCAAAACACATGGAATCATTCTATTGCCCCATTATGATCTTTTGTACAATATAGGACTTTGTGGTTATTTTTTGCCTAAAGCAAAATAAATCCATAAACTTGTATTAGTAGGTAAAAAGATCTGCATAAATCGATAAGAGGAATAGTAATTATGATGCCAGTGAAAACGAAACCAACTAACCTTGACCAGTTTTGTAGGCCATTTCGATTGTCCAGCCAATGCCATATAAATTAGATTTGCTATCAAAACCTACAATAAAAAAGCAATAAAATTGAACAATTATTTCATAATTTCAACATAATTAAGTAGTAAAATAAATTTAATAATGTAACTTTATTAACAAGAATTAATTAACATTATGGTCTAGTAGGATGCTAATGATTCTGAGGATTTGAGTAATGCTTATAAAGTCTCAATTTCCAATGATGGTGATATTCCTGACTGTTAGTCCTCCACGTGATGCATCCTGTACTAGATGCCACTAGGAATCTTGACTAATAACAGCAGGGTCCGAGTGCACAGCGCTATAACTGGGCTTCCGCTACGGCGGGTGGGTGCAAACATACACCCAGGATACTTAAAAGGTATCTGAAGGTATACGTATACCATATGTAGCCGTTGGGCTAAGGGAGATAACCCTTACAAAAAATCAGGCGGCCTCGTCAATCTTTGCAAACAGTGACGACGTCACAAGGATGCCGTCTACCAGCAAATAAACTTTGTTATTCTTCCACATTTGTTACATTTATTAAGCCATCGAAGTGGATCGTTTGCTATATCGTTTAAATATGGGAAACAATGAAGAGGTGACGCCACGTCATCAACCAAAATGAAATGAATGTACAACTCTTGGCTCGAGTGCCACTGCCAGAAATAAATGTGCTTACCTTCTCCATCCCGCCGCTTGCCTTCACTAAATGTCCATATGCTTAAAACGTTTTCCCATCAAACATAAATTAAAACAGGAAAACATGCACATGTATAATTGTGCCAACTCTAATCCAAATTCTGTTCTTTTATGCAATATAAGTTATTGGTTAATAAGCATTTTGCTGTTTCTTTTTGTGCCTTATTTATAATAAGTAATGGAACTATTTAACAGTAAACTTACACTTGACTTCACAAAATCCTAAATACTAGATAAAATAATAATAATAATAATAATAATAATAATAATAATAGTAAAGCCATTCTTATATACACAAGGATGCTAATGATCCCCGAGGATTTGAGCAATGCTTATAAAATCTCTATTTCCAATAATGGTAATATTCCTGACTAACCAAGTGAAGGCACTTAGTGCATTCTAGACTAGGTGCTCATATGTATCTGAACTGATAACAGCATGGACCGAGTGCACAACGGTATAACTAACCTTCCGCATCGGCGGGTGATTGCAAGTATACATGAAGGGTATTTAAAAGGTAATTTAAAGTACGTGTATGCCATAAATAGCTGTTAAGTTAAGGGAGATAACCCTGACAAAAATCAGGCGGCTTCGTCAATCTTTGCAAACAGTGACGCCGTCACAAGAATGTTGTCTACCAGCCAAGAAACTTTGTTATTCTTCCATATTTGTTACACTTATCAAGCCATCAAAGTCGATCGTTTGCTATACCATACAGATATGGAAAATAATAAATATGTAACCTCGTCACCAACCAAAATGAATAAAAAATAAGGGACACACCCATTCAGAAATGTCTAACTGATAAACAACACAACCATCATCATTATCAAAACTTACATGCAAACCACGAACTCTGGCCGTAATAGTGGCAACAGCCGCCGAAGGCAACGATATTCCCAGTTCGCGAGGAGTCAACGACAACATTGTAATCAATTGATCCAAAATAGCAGGTCGTGCAAACAACGATGGATGGGACTGGGCCAAAATCAATAGACCGAGTGACCAGCCTGCCATTAGCCGAGATCCAGTCGACGTCGAAGATCCCGATGACAAAAACGTCGAACTCGAATTCAATGTAAGCTGATTCAATGCAGACAAAACTAAAGATTCTGCCGTAGCATTGTCGAGAGTAGTCGAAGCTGATTCGACCCGACTGACAAGATCGAAAAAATCAACTACAATTTTGCACAAAAAATACGTCCTTATCAATAAATAGTTTTTAACTTTTTTAAAACTTCATACCAATAACTCCTTAAACCAAATCTTGCAATCGAATATATTTGTTTAAATCCTTAAAAAATCCATTTCAAAATCCTCACAGCTATAATGGCATAGTTTGATCTGTACAACTCCAAACTTGTCAAAAATAAACCGATTGGAACGTCCCATTCATGAAAGCATTAATTTAATTTTTTTTAAGTAACCTTCAACACATTTATTCATGTTGGTTAGTTGCGTTGTCACCTCCGCATTACTTTCCATATTTACACAGCATATGAAACGAACGAATCTGGTGACTTGATAAGTGTAACATACGTAGGACAGTAACAAAGTTACATAACAAAAAGACGGTATCCTTGTGACGGCGCCATATGGTATACTTTACTTTAGGATACCTTTAATTGGGTACACTCATCTACAGAAATGGAAGCACTAGCTCCCTCCTATTAGTCTAGTAACCTGGGAGTACCTAGTCCAGAATGCAACATGTAGAGATAACAGTTAGGAATATCACCATCATTGAGAAGTGGCATGCATATCCAAACCAACATAATGGTCTGTTCTGTATAACTTCAGTAGTGTTTAATAAAAATTGGAAAGTTTTCTCATTTTATTATTTCTTGGATAATGCATCCTAGTAAAATCCTAATTCAAGGATGTTCATTAATCATGAGTTAAATACCCTATTTTCCTAAAATATTTATTCCCAAAAACACTCAAATGTAGAATACAAACTTCCGTCGTACACCACATTTTATGAAGCACTGAATATACCTGATCGAGTCGGAGTTATTCATACTACTATAATCTCATATAGTAGTATGCATTGAACATTTATTAACTAATTCTAACGGCATTAATTCAGAAGCTGGTAAAAACTGTGTTAACCCCAACTCTTCCTGTTTTTCTTGTTAATTTAATTTGTATAAGGATTCCTAAATTATTTCTAAAACTGAAAATGAACACAAAACATTTTCCAGTATGCAAAATGCGACCCAAGTTGCAGAAAACCTCATAAAATGCATATATATATATATATATATATATATATATATATATATAGAAACTTACTTTCCACAAATTGTGATTTAACTTTTTTAACTGCATTTCCTTGGATAGTGATGATAACCATTTCGATTTATTCCCTAACGAGATTAAATCTCCTGTCGGTACAGCAGCTACAAAAAAGTTCAAAAGTAAAATAAAAACTTTTTACACCAAGACCATTAATTTTGACATATTTAATTTAATCTTAAAAATATGTAATTTACTAATAAACAAGAACTGATACAAAATAGCAAGTTTCAATCCGGTGTCAATAATAAATTATTCGGAACAAGTAGCAGTCCAAAAAACTTGATTAAAACGTCATATACGAGAAGAGAATAATTTTACTTTCTAATGTTCTATTTCATAAAAATAGATTTAATTTTAACAAATAGGCCAAAGAATAATGGTCCGTTATTACCAATTAGGTACATAAATGTCAATAAGTTTTTACTAAACTTCTAGTCACTTTCCAGTTTTCTATAAAACATAATTATTCTTAGATAAATGCCGCTTAGTTAATCTATAATATCTACCATGTAATATTTACATAAATAAAATTTAAAATAATAAATGGTTCCTTTATTAAAACCTATCGTCCGATACAGTTAGCTTGATAAATGCCAAGTTTAAAAAAATGTTTCAAAAGTGTTACTAAAAAATTAAATTAACAAACAATTTAAAATAGTAAACATGTTTATTTACTTCCAATTACAAAAATAACTAAAAACTCAAATTTCTAGTAGTCATTATTTTTTATTTTACCCATAAATAAAAAAGGAACTAGTCAATAAAAAAGAAACCATTATAACGCAAAAAATTCTCAGTATAGTACTTAATGCTATTTTTAATTAAAAAATTCATATTTTATACACCAATTATATGCTATTATTCATGTGTAACAAACTGAAAATCAATATCACATACTACACTACTTCTAAACCAAACATAAATACCTCGTTTGTGATCCTTCATCAATATCTGTACCGCATCAATTTATAAATACTCAAATTTTACGTAAAATATACATAGTTCAAATATAATTCTAAAAATAAAAAACTAAATTTAAATTTATTAATTTATTATTAATAAAAAAATTAATATTAAATATAAAACACATTTTTAATTTAATCAAAAGCAAATCAATATTTATTTTATTATGGACATTATTATTATTATTATCATTATTTAATTTTTTGCAAAAAATTATTTTAACAAATTAATATTTTAAAGCATTGGGTTTTCTTCATAATTTCAAGAAGTCATAAACTGTGAAATAAGTTTATTTCTTATATTTCTGTCATCTGCGCTTAATACAGGTTCAATACAGGCTTAATACAGGATCAAAATGATCAAAAATAATTTAATTTATTTAAATCTAAATTTGAATAAAAATACATTTAGACGCAAGGTTAGCAACCTGGCTTCTGTAAAAATCTATATTGCTGCTAAAAACAATAAGGGACGCCATATCCACCATCAACGGAAAGAAGTTGGCAGATTACAAGTTACAGGTTACAGGTTGGTTCACGAGTTAAGTAGGAAACAATCTTTTTTTTAATTTTTAATTTGATTGTATTGACAATATCGTGTTAAGAAAAAACAAAAATTAAATAAAGTTAAAAAATAAATAAAACATCAAACAACAAAGAGATAATGAGTTAGAGAGGACATAGATACTATATGCAGTCTTCAATAACGTAATTTAAAATATTTAATTTTAAAAAATTTGTGTTTATTTTCAATAAACTTAAATAAAGTACTTTCATTGTCTATAGATTTAAGTAAAAGTTTATAAACCATAATGTCCTTATGCGAACTAATTGCACTGGAGCATTGATTACTGAATGAGATAGTTATAATGGAAACAAAGGAGCTTAGTAGATATCCAAAAAAACAAAAGACTGTTTTGTTTTTGGATTAAACAGACAATCTTTCTAAGGAGCTTGTGTTTAGTATGAGAGAATCCGAAATGGAACAAATTTATTGATACCTTCCTTAATTAATTTAACAGTGTGAGTGAGCTTGTTCTAAGTTATTGCCATATGAAGAATCCCGGTTAGTCGACACAAGAAATTAACAAAATTTTATATATATATATATATATATATATATATATATATATCGACACAAGAAATTAACAAAATTTTATATATATATATATATATATATATATATATATATATATAAATCTAATTTTACACCAAGAACATCAAAAAACGCAAAACAAAATGTTTAACAAAACGTAACATTGAGCACAATACATTTAGCAGGCTACTTTTGGTCTGTAACGTCACGTAAGCATATCATCGGTTCTGAATTGTCAAGTAGGTGATTTAACTTACAAGATTGAGTGAAAGCTGAGAAAAAACTCCATATTTTTCAGAATATTCAACGCTTAAAACATAACAATTACTAGAATATAGAATATGCGCATACTTTTTCGTAGTTGACAGCTAAAAAATTTAATCCAAGAAATAAATTAATACAAATTGGATATTTTAGGCATTATCAAAATGACTTTAAAAAATCAAAGTTATTTTACTAGTAAAAATAGGTTAATTTTATATACTGAATATAAAAACTATTTTATTTATAGGGTTAGTATTATGTTGAACAAAAACGCTGCCAATGCTGTGGATGGAAGCCAGTAAACAAAACACAATACATTTCAAATGCTAAACCGCATGGCTTTGCTGATAGAATAAATTATAATAGTTACAAGATATTGACGCTTAACAATCACTGTAAAATGAGCGTTGGCAGCATATTTTTTGCTTACAAAATATATATAAAAGAACGTGGGATTTTCCGGAAACAAAGTAAACGAGATTGACTACATTTGTATTAACACAAAATAACAATTTTTTGCAAGATGTACGTGCATATTGCAGTTCAAATGTTGGTTCTGATCAAAATCTTGTTGTTGTAAAATTTTGTTTAAAATTTAAAAGGATAAAGGGATAGAAACTATTTCTATTTTCATATACGAAACATAAACAGTTAAATATCTAAAATCACTTCTACAAACTGTTAAAAAATACATTTTAAAATCTGGTATGATTAAAAGTTTGATAAATATTAAATATTGTTTCAAAAAGCAATTACAAACTGTGCACATGTGCCGGATTATAGCACTACCAAAAAAATACTAGATTTTATTGGTCTCTTAATTGATCTCAGAAAAAAAACAAAATAAAAAAAAATCAATTTAATAAATAATAATAATAAATATCTAATGATAAGTCTAAAACTTTAGATAAACAAGTTAAAAAACAGTCACAAAGACAATAATAATGGTTAAAAACAAATGCAAAAAGCAAATAAGGCAGCAGTAAAAAAATGGTGCCAAATTTCTGCATAAAATTGTAAAACAATTGTTGGGAGTTAAAAAAAACACTAGTATTCTAATCAAAGAAAAAAAATGGTAGTTCACTTTTATCAGATAATGAGCAATCATTCAAATAGGTAGACCATTTTAATGAAGTACTTAACCGGCTTACGCCAAATGCCTTTATAGGCTTTAATAACGATGAAGATACAAAATCGGAAATATGTATTAATGACATTTTTTTTGTTAAAGTGATCTATGCAATTGAAAAGTTAAAAATAATTTAACAGAATGACTTGGTGAAATAATTACAAAAACGCTTAACAATGTAATTTTTAAATTATAATACTTTGTTTTTTGCTGTAACCGTTATTATGTTGTTTATTTTTAAAATAATAAGATTTTGTTATAATTTTTTTTCTAGTAGCAAGTTTAATTTAAAAAAAAATAATTAAAAGTAACTTAACAATCAAGCTTTTTCTTATTTTCTAGTTTTGACCATTTAATAATTAATAATTTAATTATTAAAATTATTGGTCGTCCCTCTGATTAAATGAACATTGGATTTTTACAATTTGTGAGTTATTTTAAAATTTGTAATTTAAAAATTACATTAAACTAATTATGTTATTACAATCTATGTCTATAAATAACTAAGTATTCCCAATTAACAAGTATTGGATTCTGTTATTATCTAACGTCTACGTATTTGTTATATATATATATATATATATATATAGTTTGTAATTAATATTTAAGTTTAAGTTAATACAATTCATTAAGTTCATCATTAGCAAAGCCTAAAAAAACCTACAGCATTTAAAATGTAAACAAATTAATTGTGTTATTATATTTAAAAAATGTTTTTAATTAAAAACTTACAATTTAAAAAAAATATACATTTATTTAAATACAGTTTACTTTTAATTAAAATGTCATTATTTTTGAATAGTGCGTTACGTCGTGATGTCATCTGAATTACTTTTGCTGGATGCTGAAAATTCTTTTTATCTTGGTAATTATAATGCTGCAATAAAACATTTACGGAAAATCAAGGTATTTTTTAAACTATTCTGTTATTTTTATAGGTTAATGATCCTGATATGCAATTAAAAGTTGACATTTTGACATATCGGATTTACATTTCTCAAAAGAAATATAGTATTTTACTGGACGAAATAACTAAGGAAACAGAAGTATTGGAATTTAAAGTGCTACGTTTAACAGCAGAATTATTTTCTGGAATTATTAACAAGTAATTTTACTTTTATACTATTGTTAGGAATTCGGTAGTTAAAAAACTTGAAGAAATTGTTGAAAATAATGTATTAAATGACGAAGTGAATGTTTTAATTTCTATTTTATATATAAATATGAAGGTAATTTAATGACATTATTTTTATTGTAGATGTCCGAAGAAGCTTTAAAAGTTTTAAATGGATGTTCTGGCAGTGCTTGGTTAGTATATTTACGTAATATTTTTTTCTAAAATAAAAATATTTATATATGGGTTTTGTTTTTATTGAATTATAATAATAATTGAGTTTTAATTATTTGAAGTAGTTTTTTTAGTTTCTTTATTACAACTTTTGTTATGAATAATTAATCGAATAAGTTTATTTTCATTATTTTGTTAAACGTATGTGCTTATAGTTATGGTTCTATTAATAATTATCGATTGGTTGAGTGTGTCAGCAAAAACGATTATTATTTTTTACAATAAAGTGTATTTTATAATTTTTCATTTTATTTTTACTTAATTTTCATAATCTGTACATTTTATGTTAAATTTGTAATGTTTTTTAAATTACATTGATTATATATATATATATATATATATATATATATATATATATATATATGGAGTTAGTGGGAATAATATTTATTATTATTATTATTAAACATTTCATTATGTATATCTCAACTAGGTTTATCAGCAGATGTTTTTTGAATAATAATTTAAAATACTGTTTAAAAAACTTATGAACACTTATTAATTGATGTATTTGTTTATAATTTTTAAATTAAGTCGTTTTTATTTATCATTATTGTTTAAATAATAAACATTGTTTTTTTAATAATGTTATTTACTGTAAAACTTTTGTTTATGTTTAATTGATATTTATTTTTTTTAGTAATGCTTTGAGTGTACAGTGTTTATTAATGATGGACAGATTTGATTTGGCTGGAAAGCTTGTAAGACGTATGCAAACTGCAGACGAAGATTCGATTCCTGCTCAACTCGCAACTGCATTATATTTTTTATCTAAAGTATGTCAGTTTATGCAATAATTTTTCTGTATTTCTCACACTATTGGTTAACTTTGGGTCTGTGTATGAAGTTTCAATTTCCGATGATAGTATTATTCCTGATTTCTTCATTCTTTATTATGTATCTTGTACGAACATGGATCAAGACCTAAAGGCAAAGTGGTTTAATTTTCGTTTTTTACTGATTACTACAAACATACACTTACGGTACTTAAAACGTACTTTAAGGAATATGTATATTGTGTTAATATTATTATTATTATTATTTATGGTTATTGGCTAAATAATATTTAGATAAAGGAGAGATTTTTAAGAGATGGTAAAGTGATTCTTTCAATTTTTGTTTGCACTGATACATTTACAAATAAATTATTCTAGTTTTTTACGTTTTTTGTGTATACAATATTTACTTTGCTCACGACTCAATTGGAAGCGATTATTCCTCATGCTGTATACAGACGGAAATAATGAGGATCTGACTATATTAAAAATCCATTTATTTATTGTCTATTTTTTATTTACTGCTTCGGAAACATTTGGTTATACCCAACGTAAATTTGTATTAAATAAGTTATTTTTAATTATAAATTTTTATAAATGTTGCTAATTTGAACTTTTTGGTTGATATGATCAACTTAGTTAATGACAAGTAACTTTTGCACTATTTTTAAGTTTGTCAAACATTTTGAATTATCTTATTCTATTATTCAGACTGCAACATATGGAAGGTTACGAAGTTGGAAATAAACTTCGCAATGTATAATTACATAAAAACAAAAAATTTAAAGTTTTTCGCTTTATTAGCGTTTTATGATGCTTCAAACAGTTTTAAATAAACAAATTTTTTGTAACAAATTAAAACTTATACAAACACAGAACTGTTTAACTGTTACAAATTGAGACAGAATTTGATCTATCATGTTTTGTATGTGCGCCAAAATATTAACTTTGATATAAGATTTTGCATTATAGACTATTAATATATAATTCTATTTGACATTTATCATGCTAGGGTGGTGATCAATTGCAGGAAGCTCAAAAAATTTATGAAGAATTGATAGAAAAACATGGATCGTCTAATTATCTTTTGAATTTACAAGCATCAGTTTATATTGGAACTAATCAGTATGATGATGCAGAGAGCTTATTACAAGAAGCTTCTGATTTGGTGCGTTTGATATATATATATATATATATATATATATATATATATATATATATAATTAGTTTAAATAAAAAGCAGTTAGTTTTTATAATACGTAAATATGTTGTTTTGTTGAATGTGACATGTGGTATATATATATATATATATAAATGTAATTTACAGGATGGAAATAATCCGGATACAATTGCAAATACGATCATACTTTACCAACTTATGGGTAAATCAATAGAGGTAAATAAATATTATGTTGTGTAATATTTATAGATTGGTATTATGCAATGTTTTTCTTTATTTGTAATGTTATACATTTATATCACTTGCAACAATAATTTGTGGTACAGCCACGTCTTTATTATTTTCACGTTCTCATAACATCCCAAATAACTATTCTCTATTGTTGACAGTTTTGTGAGGCGTGCAGGAGTATGTTAATTCAGTGACTGGTTTGGTCACGTTCTTTGTAGAAGTCCCTGATGCAATCTCACGTACCGTAACTTTAACCTGTTTAAATGCCGACTGGAAGAGGAGGAAACGTGATCAGAAACTTATTTGGTTGGGTGCTGTTTGGCACGATCTTCACTTTATCCTGGAAATATTACTACACGCCTCCGAAAACCATGAACAGCGTAAGGGGATTATACGGGATACCATGAGAAACTGGAACTAATAAAGAGTTGACCTTACCATCAACATTTGCTGTTGTTACGTTTTTAAGTTAATTTATTTTCATCTTTTAGAGCGTTAATCGATTGATGTCTCATTTGAAGAATTGTTGCAAAGATCATCCTCTACTGGTTGAACTAAATGCAAAGGATGAAGAATTCACTCGTTGGGCTGCCAGTTATGCACCCTCAGTCGTTGCTTGAAAATTGATTTATTTGTTTTTGATTTTTTACGGTAACTTTTTCGAAATGTACAACTATTTCTAAATGCAACCTACTATTGAAATTTAAGTCGTTATTTATTTATTTTATCTTTATTTTATGATTACTACTTTGAATGTTTTACGAGAAACACACCTTTCAGCAGTGGACAATTTAGCGAAGCCGAACGCATGGACCCGCATTGAGTGGGCCGGTGGTGGGATTTGAACCCGGATGCCCACCGAGGTTTACATTCGAGCGCTGTACCGCTAGACCACCCTGGTACCATATCATATGAGTAAAAAATAGATGTACAAGCATATTGTAGCATGCGAACTCAGTCCTTTTATTTATGCTAAGCCCCCTCGTCCAAATGAATTATTTAAATGGGCGTCCGTTTGTTTACCCTATGCAGCCAACAGGGATCATTGGAGGGGTTTAACTCGGGATGTAATTAACATTTAATGTCAGCACACCTCAAGTGTCGTTCTTTGAGTACACACTACAAAAGTTGACGTTTTTGCAGACGTTTTGGTTTTTTTTTGGACTACCCTGAGTGATAATAACCGATGATGATGATGATGATGTACAAGCATATTATTAAAAGGAAGTTTAGTGTACCAAAATGCTACAAATAGTGTAAAGTAAAAATGTTTACACACTGTTCAACAAATCTTTATAGACGCAGATAAACCAATTTGATAGAATGGTTGGATTTACTAAATAATAAATATATTTATTTATTTCAAAATTATTTTGCTTTGAAGAAACAATATTGTTTTATATCATTGTACATTAACATGTTGGCACTGAAAATCTTGTATATCAACGACTAACTTACTATACCAATTTTTCTCAACTTGTCATTAAAATTGTGCTTTCATTTCTCTACTGTAATTTTATAGATGTGGTGTCATCTAGGTGTTCCTTTAGCAACACTTGTTGTTTGGTGACGATTGTACAGCAAGTAAAATGATCGATTCCGATGGCTTGATGATATTTGTTACAAATGTGATCTTGACGATTTGAGTGGTTCTTATAAATGATGCTGATCTATCTGGCTCTTCTCCCTTCACATGGTGCATTGTGGATTACGTGCTTATATGCATCTAGACTAATAGCAGCAGGGAACGAGTGCACAGCGATATAAACGGGTTTCCGTTTTAGCAGGTGAGTGTAAGCATACATTGAGGATACTTAAGAGGTATCTTAAAATATACATATACTATATATAGCTGTTTGGTTAAGGGACTTAAAATCAGACGGTTTCGCCAATCTTTTCGAACAATGGCGACATCATAAGGATGCCGTCTACCATGCAAGAAACTTTGTTATTCTTCTACGTTTGTAACGCGCTTATCAAGCCATCGAAGTCGATTGTTGTATATGCCGTATAAATATGGAAAATAATGAAGAGGTGACTACGTCATCAACGAAAATGAATGTTTAGGTGGAAGCTCAGTGTTGTTACTCCGCACTCGATCTCTGTTGTGTTAGTGTAGGTATTTAGGTGCACCTAGTCCAGGATGTTCTACGTTGAGGTAACAGTTTGGAACAGTTCGCTATGTTACAAGAATACCGTCTACTAATCTACATATCAGGCCATTGTGCCGTACGCATATAGAAATAATGAAGAAGTGACTACTTGTCATCCCAACCACAATGACTAAATGTATCTACATTAATTCTATTTCTGCATTATTGCTACATTATCTGTACGTGGCATTGAATTGCTAGTTATGATGATAATAATAAAGTTTGGTTTGTCAAATGAAAATAAATGTATTTACCAACCGAAAAGTTAGTTTGATTAAACTCACTGTTGCATAATAAAATAATGATAATAATTACAAGACATTTAAATGCTAATTAATGTTTGTCATTAAAAAAAAATTCAATAAAGAAAGTAATGTGGTAAATATATAAAACATCCCAAAAAAATAGTACAATATTATATCACATGCACCGATTTGAAAACAAAAAACAAATTCATGAGGAATTGATGCGTTCGACTTGTGCATTCAATGCAGAAGTGATGACATACGACCAATTGAATCGAAGCGGTTGCATGTATGAGTCAATGTTGTTGATCACGGTGGGCTGGTGATTGGGCGATTAGAAAAATATTGATTGGTTAAATTGAATCTGTTAGTAACTAGATGGAATAGGCGGTATTGTAACAAACAATTTAATCATTTTGGTTGGTGACGTAATCACCTCTTCATTATTTTCCATTTTAATATAAAACGACCTAGATGTTTTTCAGCATCTAGTCCAGGATGTACCACATGGAGCAACAGTTGGGAATATCACCATAATTGGAGACTATAAGCATTACTCAAATCCTCAGGATCATTAGTATCCCAGTAAACAATGGCAAAAAAGCGAAAGTACGATTCCTACACCAGCACTGATGGAGCTGCATGCTGCAATCTCAACCTAATTGAACCAAATGCCAAGTATACACTGTATCAAAACCTACTCTTACTAAGAACGGTATTCTTCGTCCTATATACTCTTCAAAGTAAAATGGATTGTAAATAAATGTCAATCAATCAATCTGAACAAGTTATTTCAATTTTTATACTAAAAAATAGTATTATCAAAAGACGAGTCAATTGGAAAATTCCTAAAACGCAATTTCAATGTCATGATATTCAAAAAGATTGAAAAATTAAATTGACTACTGTTATCGTGTTAGTAGTAATTTCTCAAATATTAAATAAAAATGAATTCCTTAAAAGACAAAACATTCAAAACATGTGTTGTCCAAAAATAAACAAAAATACCTTTACATTTGACTAAACATTTTGCTACAAATTTCGTCAAACTAATTAATAACAGAATTACATAATTACACGTTGTGCTTAGCTAGTAAGTAGAACAAATGAAATTGGATTCGATTTTGTACAGAAGGTAGATGGCGCTAATAAGACTAATTTATGGTTAAAAATAAACGGTAACAAAAACCTGGAATTTTTACAAAATTATTTAGAGTATTGTTTTATGACATCCTATTGAGTAGGTATTTTGATATAACACAAGTTGACTAAGTTAATCAGCTGGTTTAAATTTTCACTGAAAACATTTACGTATTTAGTATACAATTCTATACAATTACGTCTAGTGAAGATGAGAAATGAACCGATATAGCCAGTTTTAAGCCTGGATAAAAGAGGAGATTTTGCGTCAGAAAAGGCATCCGGCAGTAAAACCTTCGCCAAAACACTAAAATGATCAAAAATGTTTTATATTGGTTCGATAAATAATAGGGCCTCCCCCGTAAGCGACGCGTATGACCGTTGTTTGAGTCATGTAATACACCAGTGTGCTAGACTAAAAAAGTTATTTTAAAGGAGATGTATAGAAGGGAAGTTGAGAGTGGGTACCTTAAACATTGGATTATTAACAGGTAGATGAAGAGAAATTGCTGAACTAATAGGTTGAAGAAATCTGGACAAACTATACCTCTAAGAAATGAGATGAAAGGGTAAGAAAGTGAAAGATATGGCTTGAGGTCATAACCAATTCTTCATTGTCATCATACAATAATACCCCAGTTATTATTTACATTTTCTGTGTATGCTAGCGTCCAGATATACTGCTGTGCAATCGGACCTGCTGTTATTAGTCCAGATGCCTAAAGGCACCCAGTCCAGGATGCACCATGTAGAGGACGAACGGTTAAAAATATCACCATCATTGGAAATTGAAACTTTATAAGCATTACTCAAATCCTCAGAATCATTAGCATCCCAAACATAAAATAATTAATACATGGTAAAAGTACAAAATTAGAATTAGACAAATTAAATTATCCTCCATGTACTTGTTTAGCCAGGATTATTATTTATTTATTGATGTTTTGCTACTTTGTAAGTTTTACGAAAAACATCTTTTAGCAGTGGACATGGTTTAGCGAAACCGAACATAGGCCCACATTTTAGTGCCAGTAGTTGGATTCGAAGCCAGGTCGAAGTCGAGCGTTGTACCTCTAAACCACTCCGACAATTGATCATAAGATGTCAATTTTATTTAAAGCATTGGATTCCATTTAATGATACCAAATTAAAAATAATGGAAGATGTAAACTGTGAGATTTATTCATTTCGCATATTATTGTCAATTATAAACGTATAAAATTTTAGTATAAATATATATATACCAAAAAAGGGGTTACGGTTGATATTTAACTTAAAGTTATTACAATTCACAAACACATAACGACTAAGTTGAATGTAGCTACAAACTACTTTTGTGCACACAAATGATGTTTCAATATGTGAATATAAACAGATTCAAGGATATTCCAAAATGTTGTCAATGCTTGTGAATTGTACCAACTCGGACTTTTCAGCAAATGGCTAAATTATGTTAATATTTTTCATTATTCATTTGTACTACTACTGAATGTTTTGACAAGAAACGCATGCCTTACACCAGTGGACATTTCAGTAAACCCGTATTTAGTGCCGATGGTGGTGAGGGTTTGAATCCAGATCTAAGCCGAGTGTTGTACCGCCAGCCTACCTTGGTCTATAGACTAAAATTTTATATGTTTGTGACTGACAAATAAATACAAAAAAATTGATCTTAAAGTTGACATCTTCGAACAAAAGATGCAAAACTGCGTAGTGATCGAAGATTTCCGTTCACTTTGGCATTCAATCATTCATTTTGGTTGGTGATCACGTGGTCACCTCTTCATTATTTTCCATATTTATACGGCATAACAAAAGATCAACTTCGATGATTTAATAAGCGTAGCAAACATAGAAGAATAACAAAGGTTTTTGGCTGGTAAATGGCATTTTTGTGACATCGTCAAGCTTCGCAAAGGTTGACGAGGCCGTCTGATTTTTTTCCCAGGGTTATCTCTTTTAGCCATATGATATGCGTATACCTTAAGATACCTTTTAAATATCCTGGGTGTATACTTGCACCCATCCACTGCAAAGGAAGCTCAGCTATACTGCTGTGTACACGGACCCTGCTGTTATTAGTCTGATGCCTTTGGGCACCTAGTCCAGGATGTGCCACATGGAGGAGGAACAGTCAGGAATATCACCATCATCGGAAATTGAAATTGTAATAAGCATTACTTCAATCTTAGTATCCCGCACCATATGCTTGTGTAAAAAATAAAGAAAAATAAGAGTTTTACATACAATATCTGTTCATGTCACCTGGTGATCTAGCCGAACTTCATTTATTATCCAGGTTGTAACTGAAATACGCAAAATGTTTGTATCTTATCAATGTTTACATTCAAGATTATAGAATGTAGATTATTAGTCCCACATTGTATATTTCCTCCTATTGCAAAACGTGGTATTTATTGAATTAATGCATTAGTTACTTTAACTTTATCGTATTTATGTTACGTTCGAGGGCTGTGATAACCTAGATTTGAATCCTGCCGGCGACATTCACTGTAAAGCGGACTATCCACAAAACCCTTTTTGGGATTCTAATGATTCACGAGGATTAGAGTAATGCTCATAAAGTTTCAATTTACAGTGATGATGATGATTCTTCCTCCATGTGGTGCATTCTGGACTAGATGCCCCTAGGAATCTAGACTAATAACAGCAGGGTCCAAGTGCACAGCAATATATCTAGGTTGCCGTTTTAGCGGATGAAGGCAAGCACACATTTAGGATACTTGAAAGATATTTTAAGGTATATGTATACCATATGTAGCCGTTTGGTTAAGGAACATAACTCTGACAAAAAATCAGGCGGCTTTGTGATTCTTTGAGAGCAATGGCGACGTTACAAGGATGCCGTCTACCAGCCAAGAAACTTTGTTATTCTTCTACGTTTGTTACGCTTATAAAGGCATTAAAATCGATCGTTTGCTATGCTGTACAAATATAAAACATAATAAAGAAACGACCATTTCACTAAACCAGATGAAAATAAATGTTTAAGAAGATAAAAAATATTGTGTAATATACAAACACAACGCATTTCTTGTATTCAGAACAAATAGAGTTTTAAACATAAAAGATTTATGTAATTAGTTGCATATTTTAACAAATCCCGGCGAGATAGTATTTCTTAAGTGTTTACTAGTAAACTAATCAATTATTTGTGTTGATCATTATTATAAGCATAAGTTGTTACGCTCTTTAGTAACACATACTTTTATGTATTTATTTAATTATTTTATCAATTTTTAAAATATTTTTTAGTAATAATGTAGATCATAAAAGTCTATCAAATGTTGTTTATAAAAAGCCTGTGAAATTGATTAAAACATATCATTAATGATAAATTTTAGAAAGAACATTTACAAAAAAAAAGATAGACTGGTTAAATTCTCATAAAGTTACTTGTTTAACTACAAGGTCAAGTAGTAACAAGAATATTAACATATACAGTGTTTTGCTATTTCTACGATCTTTTCTTTGCTATCGTAATGTTTAGTACATTTTCATACCCATAAAACAATCGTTAACTAGTTGGCCGTTGACGCATTAGAAATTTTGTCCTCGACAGTGCGTAACACAGCACAAAGTATATAGAAATTTATATTTAAAAAATTATATTCAAATATGTGAACACATTGGTGCAGAAAATGTTGTTGTTCTAGTAAAAATCAAAAGTGCTTATTGTAGTGCTAATTGCAATAACAAATATTATGAAATATTTGTTTTGAAACTTAACTATATATAATAAATTACAATTGTACTAGTATTGCTTATTCATTATAATTAAAAAACAATAGCAATAACAATATTGAAAAGAAAGTCAATTACAGCTCAAGATTAGCAGTTTTGCATTTCTAAACACATTTTCACATTTGTAAAGAGAAAATAAAAAGGCGGCACTGCAGTAAACAATAGAAAAAAGGAGAAAGTATGATTCCTACATCAGAGTTGGTAGATTTTTCATTCATTGTGGTTTGTGACATAGTCACGTCTTTATCATTTCCATATTTGTACGGCATAGCAAACGATCGATTTTGATGGCTTGATAAGCGTAGACAAACGTAAAAAAATAACGAAGATTCTGGGCCGATAGACAGCGTCCTTGTAACGGAGCCACTGTTCGCAAAGTTTGATGAAGCCGTCTGATGTTTTGTCAGAGCTATCTCTCTTACCTCAAGGAATACATATAGTATACAAATACCTTAAAATACCTTTAAGTACCTTCAGTGTGTTCTTGCACTTACCCGCCGTAGAGAAAACTAAGTTATACTGTTATGCATTCAGTCCCTGCTGTTATTAATCTAAATGCCTAGGGGCATCTATTTCAGGATGTACTACGTAGAGGAAGAACAATCAAGAATATTATTATTATTATTATTACTATTATTATTTTATCGTTATTGGCTTCGATACTTCAGTAGAAGTAGCTTTCAGTACCATCATTAAATATTGAGACTTTGTATAAGCGTTACTCAAGTCCTCAGGATTATTAGCATTCAATATTAATTGTTATTCAATCGGAAATCGTTTCTATATATTGTGATAATTTTGTTTTACAAATATATAAATATTTATGTGATTTAGATTTAAATATTCTGTTTTCCCAATAAGAATCACAAAACCACTTACATTCATGCTGTAATCTGTTTACAATTATGAATTAATAATGAAAACAACCTTATTATTATTATTATTATTATTATTATTATTATTATTATTATTATTATTATTATTATTATTATTAATACTATTATTATTATTATTATTATTGTTATTATTGTTATTATTATCAATATTAATATTAATATTATTATTATTATTATTGTTATTACTATTATTATCATTACTATTATTATTATTAATAGTAATTATATTATTATTATTTTTATTAAGATTATTATTATTATTATTATTATTACTATTATTACTATTACTATTATTATTATTATTATTATTATTACTATTATTATTATTAATACTAATTATATTATTATTATTATTAAGATTATTATTATTATTGTTATTACTATTATTATTATTATTATTATTACTATTATTATTATTAATAGTAATTATATTATTATTATTATTATTAAGATTATTATTATTATTATTATTGTTATTACTATTATTATTATTACTATTATTATTAATATTATTACTATTATTATTATTAATAGTAACTATATTATTATTATTATTAAGATTATTATTATTATTATTGTTATTACTATTATTATTATTACTATTATTATTATTGTTATTATTACTATTATTATTATTATTAATACTAATTATATTATTATTATTAAGATTATTATTATTATTATTATTTTTATTATTACATGAAGCTTTAATATCTCACTAAAGGTATATTCAGCGCAAAATATATTTTCAGCATCAATAAAAAATATACATTACAAAATTATAAAAAGTAGTAGTACAAATGATGATGGAAACAAAATAAAATATAGCATGTCATATAATAATGAATATACAAATAGCAAAACGTCTACACCACCTTTTTCGGATTAAAGAAATAAAACATTCCTATTGGTTAGCTTTCATATAGTAATTTTGTACTCTGACCTGCCCATTTTTTTCAATTACACCTGAGAATGTCTACGGTAAAAAATAATAACACTATACATTACAATTCACATTAATTTTAATTTATTTTGTCTGTTATCATACCTCATCCAGTATTTGACAATTCTGGCTATTGCTATTCAGACAATAGGTGCATTTGATGATTGTTGTGAATTTACGCCTAAATAAAAATCATATATATATATATATATATAACAATAAGAAATTTATTTATTTAAAAAATGTCATTGTAGTCATAATTTTACCGAAATGTGTTTAAAAAAATATAAAACATGTTCAAAATAATGTTTCAATGTATATTTACAAACTGATAATGTATTTTCCCATATAATTTACAATTTACTGCATGTTGATCAGAAAATGGACCTTGGTACATTTGATCCTCTATATTCCCTATTCAAGTAGTATTAATTTCATATTTGGTAGTTTTGAGGGGTAGGTTAACATGTTGTAAAATAACGTATTACTTATAGAGAATATCATTTTTATGTTATGAAAAATAGAGTTTCTAAAGATTTTATTGGTGCCTTGGTAGACTGGCATTTAAAGCGACTGGCAGAAGTTATTAAAGACAGTGAAGGTTACTTATTGAGTTTGTAACTTTTTCTGCACAAATTAACGTATTTTAGTTAATCAATGGTTGATGTGTTTTTAATTAAAGTTTTACTAAATGGTGGTGTATTATGCTCTA
The DNA here is from genome assembly GCA_025895645.1 of Cardicola forsteri. Lineage (NCBI taxonomy): Eukaryota > Metazoa > Platyhelminthes > Trematoda > Strigeidida > Aporocotylidae > Cardicola > Cardicola forsteri. The sequence goes on along the minus strand of JAKXYG010000477.1, from coordinate 190,138 downwards.
TTGCAAGAATGGATGTTGCTGTATTTTATAATTAAAAATTATTTTTGCGAATAATGTTACTTTATATGTATTACTAAAGTATTATCTAAAGTATGTACTAGTAAGAGCTAGATATGTCTACAACAAACAATTAGAGCAGGATGCTACAAAGTATTACAGTGTGTCCATTTTTCTACACCGAGTTCTAGAGGAATAGACTTAAAATTGCGCATACATGGGTTCGAGCTCCTTCACCGCTGCAATACCGATACAGCACTCGAATTTGGACCTTGGTGGGCATCGGGGTTCGAATCCCATCACCGATCCACTAAAATGCGGGCCCACCCGTTCGGCTTCCCGATAAAATGTCCACTGCTGAAAGATACGTATCTCGTAACACATTCAAAGTAATAAACATAAAATAATAAATAAAAAAATAATAATAATAAATAAAATAAATAAAAAAATAATAAATTAAATAAATTAAAAAATATTAAATATATTTTGTACAAAAACGCAATAACAACTTACCACGTCCAATTTTATATTGACCAGCTATCGGGAAAAAAAAGAAAACCACGTTACAGTGCGTTGATCAAAATGAATAATATTTAATCATTCAACGTATTTGCTAGTACACTGGCTTATAATCACGGATGCAAATTTGGTTAACAATTATTTTTGTTATGCCATGTATAATCGAAATTTATATTTAAATGTTGCATGAAAAAAGTTTGTGATTAAAAGGAAATTTGGCAGAACTAAATCGAATTCCATGCTTGTCTAACCTTGGATTTACAGTCTTAACTACCTCTAAAATGTAGGCACGCATATATGGGTAAAACCACTTCAGTACATTATATATATATATTATTTTTATTTTTATTACTTTGATTGTTTTACAAGAAGCATCTTTCAGCAGTGGACATTTAGCGAAGCCAAACGTGGGCCCGCATTTTAGTACTGGTGGGGGGATTCGAACCCCGATGCCCACCGAGGTCCAAATTCGAGCGCTGTACCGCTAGACCACCCCGGAATATATATATATATATATATATACGTAATGTAAATTACATCATTTCTATAATAATTAATTTATAATCAATGTGTGTGCTTGATTTATTATGTTTTAAATGTTAAAATGTTTAACAAGAAACGCATTTTTTAGTAATTCAACATTTGGCAAAATTATGCAAAACCCCCCATTTTGATGCCAACAACAATGCACTTCCATTCAGTTGCAAGAAAACGTGACTTCCAGTCTATTGAGTGTGTGTAATCCAATTAGAAATGAGCAAACTTTGTCCATTTCTACGTCCATCAAGTTAAATTTCTTTTGAAACAAATGTTGTCAAATAGATGAATAAGTTGGTGGCCAAGCCATCTTTTTATCACTTTCAAGTTTGAATACATTTTCAAATTCCTATACGAAAAGATTATCGGATACGAGGGATAAATAAAGTGCCTTGGACAGAAGACCGCCTTCTTGTGATGACGCCAGTGTTTCCAGGAATTGACGAAGCGATTTTCTTTAGGGTTGACGTTGGTTGACGGATATACAAGCCTGACCGGCTACATATGGTAAATAGTTACCTTGAGATACCTTTAAGTATCTTGTGTGCATGCTAGCACACCTTTACTGAACAGGAATCCTGTGAAAGCCCAGTTATACCGCTCTACATGACACCTAATCCAGGATCCACCACGTAGAGAAAGAACAGTTAGAAATATTTCCATAATTGGAAACTGAGATTTTCCTGATAAGTACAGTGTGACAAATTAATTAAACCAAAATGCAAATCAATAAATTAACTTGCCGTTCTTATTGAATTGTTCATAAAAATGAGGTTTACAAAAAACACGTCCATCCAAAATTGCAAAATTTCCAACTCTAATAAAAGAAAACAAAATATAGAAATTGTCATTTATACTGCTAATCAAATAGTTACGAAACACTAGACTCGTATTTGCTTAGATATTGACTTAAGTCCCATTATAGGGGGAGGGCGCTTTGCTAAAAGCCCTCACGTCAGAAAAATGTATCACTAGTAATTGACAGAATGTTCAATGGCAGTCGAGATAAGTTATTAATACAAAATGAAACAAACAAATGTAGCCTATTCATTAACATTTTGTATTTGTATCTAGATAAAATAGAATTAATTTTAAATTGTTTAATAACTGTAAGTGGTATTTTTGAATGATTTACTTGATTTGGAATATTATTCTAATTTCATGCTATTTTCTTTTGTAGTTATTATTATTATTATTATTACCATTAAAATTGCGTAAAGCAATTAAATTAAACAGTTGTATATAGTAAAAAGTATTACTTTAATTCATATCTAGTGTAAATACAAAAAAACATCTCGGAACATAACATTCTTAAGATTATTGTTTATTAATATAATTATTATTACTTGAATACTTTGCATTTTAGTAAATCCAATGAGTGCTGAAAGCAATAATAATATTAATAACGATAATAATAATAAAAATTAAAAAAATAAAAAAATAAATAACAATAATAGTAGTAATAATAATAATAACGAAATTAATAATAATAATAATAATAGCAATAATAATAATAATAACGATAATAATAATAATAATAATTAAAAAAAAGATAATAATAATAATAATAATGATAATAATAATAATAATAGTAATAATAACAAAAATAATAATAATAATAGTGCAAGTTGTCTTCAACTAAACGCTGATTGTAAAGCAATGTAACACTTTAACACTACAAGTTCAAAAATTAAATTATGCGATATATATATATATTGAGTTGGGGGTGATCTAGCTATACAGCGCTCAACTTGGACCTCGGTGGGCATCGGGGTTCGAATCCCACCACCGCCCCCACTCAATGCGGACCTACGTTTGGCTTTGTTAAAATGTCCCCACTGCTGCTATAGCAACAAAAATTGAAAAAGAACATTTTTTAAAATGGATTATAAATTATTCCAAATTAAAATTTTTTATATATTGTCTAGTAGCGTCTTAGAGACGGAAGAATTTAAATTAAACGGTTGTTGAAATAGTTGCCAATTTTTTGCAAAAACATTTGTAAGGTTTGCTTAAATGAGGTGACTCATGTGTTGCCACCGACTGGCTCCAGTTTATTATGAAAATGACAATGATGAATTAATTGATTAAGTGTTTCGTTGAAGTTTGATGCTTCACTAAAAGCAACACATATTGAAAATTGTAGTGTAGCTAATCAAAAATTCGCAATATCCGATTTTATTATTATTAATTTATTAAAAAACTTTTTTGCTTTATGTGATTGACATTGGAATTTATATTTTTGCAATTTTACTAATAAACCTCTTTGTATGAACAAAAGATTTTATTTTGTTTTCTAATATTTATCGTCTGATTTATGTAAGTTTACTAAATTCTAAGATATGTTAAATTATACGTTTATATATTTAAGATAAAAGATGCTTTTTATCGCCAATGTCTTAAAAGTATTTTAAAGATTACTTGGCGCGATCATATTTTAAACAATGAGATCATGAGAAGAACTGACTTTTATTCATTACAATTGGACTAAACAAATTACTTAGTTAAATTCTACATTTACCGCCCGAAAGATCAGCAAAAGCGGTTTTGGAATGGACAGTTAATGGTGGCAGATCTCAGAAAGCTTGGCTAAAAGCTATTCATGGAGATGTAACTAAAATGGATGTCTTATGGGATTAAATAAAAAAATTAGCAAAATGTTCAAACACATGCGATCATTTTGTTGTCCAATATTCTATCTAAATTATGGGACTTTGTTTTTTTTGCTTTAACTGTTATTTTGTTGCCCCATTGTTTTTTTTAAACCAAAAGGGTTTTGTAATATGAATAAAATAATAACTGAAATACAATTTGCCCCAATGTAGGTACATGGAACATTTAAGAATCTAATTATTATTACTGATTTTATAGAAATTCCTATTGTGCCAATAGTTCAGTTATAATTTCCTTTGCTGTCATTTTATTTCACCGTGAGATTAATGTGTTCTACAGTAGATAAACAAGTTGCTATCAAAATCAATGCGTTACAATTCATTCCCTTTTGTCAAACTATTTAATTATATGAAGCATGTCTATATTGTACTAAAGCATTCGTTAAACATTATCTTAATAGTATGTATTTAAATGTTTATAGCATACAAAACTTTATTAAAACAACTTTTCTAAATCAATGATTATTATTAAATCAATAAAATATAATTTGTCCACAACAGGCAACAACTTAAAATAAATTTCCGGCAAGCCCTTAGCATTATGAGTATCAACAAAATAGGCGTATTAATTAACTCTTTTTCATGCCACAACAACAACAACAACAACAATGAGTAATTTAAATTCTGTATCCCTATTTTAGTTAACTTTTGCAAAATACAAAATAGATTTTTGCAACATACAAACACAAATGATTCATGGTTATAAATATAAATAATAATATCAATACAACAAGGTTTGGTGTTACAGCCATATTCTGAGGATTTGACTATAAATGACTATAAAATCTCAATTTCTAATGATGGAGTGGTCTAGCGATACAGCGCTCGAATTCGGACCTCGGTGGGCATCCGGGTTCGAATCCCACCACCAGCCCACTAAAATTCGGGCCCACGTTTGGCTTCGCTAAATGTCTACTGCTGAAAGATGCTTCTTGTAAAACAATCAAAGTAATAAAAATAAATAAATAACGTGTACCTGACTGTTTATCCTCAATTTGGTACATCCTGTACTAGGTACCAACAGGTATCTAGACTAATAACAGCAGAAACAAAGTGCACAACGGTATAATTGGGAGTTCATTGAATGGGTGGTAGCATACACACAAGGTACTTAAAAGGTATCTCATGGTAATTATTTACCATATGTAGCCGGTCAGGCTTGTATATCCGTCAACCAACGTCAACCCTAAAGAAAATCGCTTCGTCAATTCCTGGAAACACTGGCGTCATCACAAGAAGGCGGTCTTCTGTCCAAGGCACTTCATTTATCCCTCCCTCCAAGTTTATTTCGTATCCGACAATTTTTTCGTATAGGAATTCAAAAATGTATTCAAATTTGAAATTAATGAAGAAGTGTAACTCTGCCACCAACTTACGTTTTTATATTTTCTATGTTTAATTGATAAGAGTAATGATGTCTAATAAGAGTCAACATTTGTTATCAATCCGTTTCGAGTCACAAAAGCAAAAAGAATCAATGATAACAAGATTTAATCGTGGGTGGTCTAGCGGTTGAGCGCTCGATTTGGACCTCGGTGGGCATCGGGATTCAAATTTCACCACCGACCCATTAATGCGGGCCCACGTTTGGCTTCTCTAAAAGATGCTTAACCGTGAAACATTTGCAGTAGGAAAAATATAAAAAAATTAATCAATATGTATATCGATTTGTGTACATGTGCCAAGATATTCATTATATATATATATATTGGTGTTAAATTTGACAAACATAGTATTGTTTATTCATAAGTGAATTATGGTGAATTGTCCGATTCACTTGAAGAATAAGCCCACTTGCTTTCAGCCAACCAGGAGCATTCTACAGCTGTTTCATATCCTGTCTGACTGGTAGACCGCATCCTAGCAACTACACCAATCTACATAAGAATTGATGAGACAATCTTCTACAGAAGATTTAGCGTTTGATGCCATTTCATAGATCAACAAGTTTACTGGTTAGATATGGTAAATTGACACGTTGACATACCTTTTTAATGTCTCAGGTGTATGCTACCACCCATGCATCGAACGGGAGTCCACTGAAAGCACAGTTATACCGCTGTACACTCGGTACGTGCTATTATTAATCTATATACATAAGAGCACCTAATCCAAGTTGCACCACATGGAGGAGGAATAGTCAGGAATATCACCATTATTGGAAATTGAGACTTTATGGGCATTATTCAAATCATCAAGATCTATCGTTGTGCATTGATAACTTTGAAAAAAAGTATTTTTTAATACAGTATATTCAGTGTTATGTAAAATTTTAACATTGTTAATATTTAATCAAAAATATTCCTCAAGAAATTAAGCTATATATATATATATATATATATATATATATATATATATATATATATATATATATATATATATATATATATTAATTTTTACATAAATTACCATAAATCTAGATTAAACATAGTTTGTATTCAACTAACATTGGAATGTAACAATATTGTCATTTAATTTCTAATCAATAAAAAATACAACTTTTTATTAGAAAAATAGTATTTTATGAATTATTACTAAATGCGAACTTTGTTTTGTAAAAACTATTTTCAGTGCCATTTACACACAGTATATGATGTACAGTTATTGATATTATATATATATATATATATATATATATATATATGCATCATAAGTGACGATGGACGTGTGAAAATGAAAGTACTGCAATACTTTACATTTCATAGTTTACATGTAGGCACGTATTTTTAAAATAATAATTATTTTTTGTAAAAAAAACCATGTATTTAATAAAATTTATCTTTTTTATTAATTAATTTTATAAATTTATTAAAAATTAAAACTATTTAGATTTTTCACATCGAGTTATTGTTTTTATTATAGTAAATTTTAAAAAAACATTTTTTACAAAACAACTTTTTTGAAATGTAAAATTATTTTATAATTTTAAAAATGCTAAATAATGCATTTTAAAGATAAACATAATTTTTTTATATAAATTCTTGATTGATTAGCTACCTACAGTCTATATAAAAAGTTTAACCAATAATGCAAAAATATTATATTATAATGTTAGACAATTTTATTAAAACACATACATACTGTCAATAAACTCCAATTTTTCATTTTTTTCTTTTAACTTATCAATAAACTCTTATTTTTCATTTCTTTTTGTTCATCAAAGTAATTGTGCTAAAATAATATGGGCTATCACTAATTCAAGTTGTTTTTTTTCAAGTTTTTTTGATAATTAAAAATATTAAAGTGTCTTGATGTTTTTAAATAAACAGTGTTTAAATGAGTAGTTACACGTAACATTAATATACATATTAAGGTGTTTTCATAATGTCAAACAAAATTGTTATTATTATAACACGTTACCGCGTTTAATTTACAAAAAATTAATTAATTTTAAAATGATTTATGCACATAAAACTGTAAATTATTTATAATATAAAAAGATTGAACAAATATATCAAGTAATTGACCGGCAATGAGTTGTTTCAACGTGTTACAATTAAATCTGACTCCTTCATCTTGAACACCAGTTTGAACACTTACAGCTCATGATTACAATTAGTTTAAATAGTAAAAACGTTTTCTCAACTACAAAACAAATCAAAAATGTCATAATGTTGGTTTAACGATTGAACAAATTACAAACGTATCTGAAATCATTATAGGGACTGTAAATATAAATTTAAAGGATTGTGGTACACATCCAGAAACAGCAGAAACTGGACCTGCACAATTTGCTTATAATTACCAGATTGAAAAGAAATAAAATAAAACCCATTTGACAAATTTAGCAAAAAAGGAATTATGCTGCTTTTACATCCTTGTCGTAATTTAATAAAATTTCATAATTTCGTCATTTCTTTAACACTATTAATTTTTATATATTTCATTTATTTATTTTTGCTACGCATTCGTCAGCAGTGGACATTTTAGTGAAATCAAATATGGGACTACATTTAATGGACTGGTAGTCCAATTCGCACCCGGATGCCCACTCAAGTCTAAATTGAGCGCTATTCCGCTAAGCCACCCCCCGGCACATATGATTGCACATTGAATGTTTGACTTTAAAAATTGTGCATATCGAAAATTAAAATTATATTCGGACTTTATGCCGAACCCTATCATCGGAATCATGATGCTTTTACTTTTTGCTGTAATTTAATCAAATGGTGTCCTTTTGTTGTTGCTGTTGTTGTGGAATTACTACCAATAACAATAGCACAAATTCCCAAATATTTATATTTAATGTCCAATTGGTGTAAAACGTTTGTCCATAAAAATATCATTTTTACTAATTTCAAGTTTGAATAGCTTCCTGAATTTCCATACGAAAATATTGACGGATGCGAATTGAACTTGGGGAATGGGGGGGGGATAAATAAAATTTATTTGCCAAAAGACCGCTTCTCAGTGTTCACGGGAATTAACAAGACGATCTTTTACAGGGTTGATGCCCCTCGACGAATTCACAAACCTAACAGGCATACAAATACCTTGAGATATCTTTTAGGTATCTTGGGTGTGCGCCAACAACCATTCACTAAAAACCGGGAATCCAGTAACAGTCCGGTTGTATCGCTGCGCATTGTTGTTATTAAAATGCATTTAAACACTAAAGCTCTTTAATAAAAAGTATGGATACTCTATATTTATCTTCAATACTTTGAGTGCTTTGATGAGAAACACATCTTTCAGTAGTGGACATTGTTTAGCGAATCCAAACTTGGTCCGCAGCTGGTGCTGATGGTGGAGATCAAACCTATGCTTACCTAGATTCAAGTCGAGCTCTGTACATCTAGACAACCTATATATATATATAGTTTTTGTTTACTACGATGACTGTTTTACGGGAAACATCTTTCAGCAGTAGACGTTTTAGCCAAGCTCAACGTGGACCAGTATTTAGTGCCAGTGGTGGAATTCAAACTTCAATGCCCACCCAGGTTCAAATCGGGCGCTTAATGCTAGACCACCCTGGTATATATATATATATATATATATACCCAACCAATCTTATTGACACAGGGCATTGTTAAAAATAATAGTACAACTGTGTAAGTAAGTTTCAACTACTTAGTGTAATACAATTTACAATTATTCAAGTCATAATAAACTTACATTAAATTTTATATTCAACCTTTTTTTACAAAACTAATCAACGTTTTTCATTTTTACAAGTGCTGATATAAAATAAGGTAGGTTGTCATTCCTTCATGTCAAGCTTTTTCTTTAATCTTAACATAAAAAGATACATTTCATTACAAAATGCGTAAAGTTTAAATAACGTTTTTTTTTTAAAAAAAATTTGTTATTTCAGTATTTTACTATAAAAATTGATTGCCAAGTATATATGTATATATGCCAAACAAAAGCTTGAATTTATTGCAAGTAGAGTAATGCGGTCATTTGTCTACTCACCACCGCCCCCACTAAAATGCGGATCCACGTTCGGCCACGCCTTTGCCGTCAAAACGTTAAAAAAATGTACACATCATTTAAAACACTTCACTATCCTGTATAATTGGTATTAAAAATACGGTGTTAATATAAACATTTATAAATTATATATTTAGTAATTTATTGGACCTATTTGTATGTAATATGAAAAAAGGAACTCACATTGCAACATGGTTTTAATAAAAAGAATAGAATAATGTAATAATCTATTGATACAGTTAGATTAATAGAAATATAAAAAGATAATGACACATGCGTTCAATTGTAATTGTGCTGAATTTATAGTAATCAACAAATTGCAACCAAGTGATTCACTTTTATTCAATTAATGCAATTAGTCACAATTTGTTATGCTGAATGAACTGCCTCATTTGCATAAAACATAAATCAAAATCACAAAGCATATAAAATAGTAATCTATGCCAATTTAATTATCTAATTGGATACTAATGATTTTGTGGATAGACAAAAGGTTGTTCATTTTGAGCACTCATTTAATAACTAGTAAAATATTTCAACCATGTATCTCTAGCGCAGTAAAAGGAAGACGATTAAAATGGATTGGTCATGTTTTACCGTAGATCGCCCACTCATCTAGTCAGAATAGCTATAAAAGCCCATCCATTACCCGGATGGAAAAAAAGGCCAGGCGGTCAACGGAAAATTTGGACAGACATTGTAGCATACGAACTCAGTCCTTTTATTTATGCTAAGACCCCCACCGTCCAAATGAATTATTTAAATTGACGTCCGTTTGATTACCCTATGCAGCCAACAGAGATCATTGAAGGGGTTTAACTCGGGGGATGTAATTAACATTTAATGTCAGCAAACCTCAAGTGTCGTTCTTTAAGTACACACTACAAAAGTTGACGTTTTTTGCAGACGCTTTGGGTTTTTTGGACTGGGTAATAATAACCGTGGATGTTTATCCCCAATGGTGATGATGATAATGATGATAATTAATGCTTATACAAAGTTTCCATTCCTAATAATAGCCATATTCCTGACTGTTCACAGTTTATGTGATGCATCCTGGACTTGATGTCAACAGGTACGTAGGCTAATAACAGCTGAGACCAAGTGCATAGCGATATAACTGGATTGCCGTTCAGTGAATAGGTGCTAGATGCTTAAAAGGTATCTCAAGGTAACTGTTTACTACATGTAGCCAGCCAAGCTTGTAGATCCATTAATTGGCGCCAACCCCATAAACGGCAACGTTGGAGTCGTTGAAAAAAAGAAGAATTTTTGTTTGGATCACCTATTAAGCGAAATTAAAGTCATCTTATATTCATTCATTCATTCATTTTTGTTGGTGACGTGGTCAACTCTTCATTATTTCCCATATTTATACGACATGTAGAACGACCGATTTTGATGGCTTGACAAGCGTAGACAAACGTGGAAGAATAATGAAGTTTCTTGGCTGGTAGACGGCATCCTTGTGACGTCGCCACTGTTCGCAAACATTGACGAGGCCGCCTGATTTTTTGTCAGGGTTATCTCCCTTAGCCCTAGGGCTACATATGATATACGTATACCTTTAGATACCTTCTAAGTATCCTGGGTGTATGTTCGCACCCACCCGCCGTAGCGGAAGCCCAGTTATACCGCTGTGCACTTGGACCCTGCTGTTATTAGTCTAGATCCCTAGGGGCACCTAGTCCAAGATGCACCACGTGGAGGACTAACTGTCAGGAATATCACCATCATTGGAAATTGAGACTTTATAAGCATTACTCAAATCCTCAGGATCATTAGCATCCCAACTTATATTTTAAACAGGAAAAAATAAATTTAATAATAAAAAATATTATTACAAATATGTTTACTATAATAAATTACAACACTGATAAGCATATTGAAATGAAGTAGTTTTGTACGTTTATTAGGTTGTTTTTGTTAAATATTAGAATACAATAACAAGATAAACAACAGTATAATAAACTGTTTCATCCAAGTAATTATTCAAACTTGGAATCATAATACTATTATAAACAAAAATCTTATCCTAATTATCTAATATAATTTATTGAATCAATAGTACACAAAACATATTCTCTCAATTGTTCAAACTCAACTGTGCCTTGAGCTGCTTTGCAAAAAAACAACCAATAATTAAAATGACTAGTTTAAACACACAATGCTGCTAAAATTAATCATAAAAAATAGAATTCACACATAAATAAAATTAACCGTAAAATAGCATTGTGAAATACTGTAAAAATTATAAATGTTTATGTACTAATTAATAATAATAATAATAACAATAAGGATTTTTAATCAAAATTTAATTAAAAAGTAGTGTTGTACTTACAATAGGGTTCGTTGACACGTGACACATCGGAAACAAGACTTGTGATAAGCGTGTACTCCCGTCGAAATTCTGTCTATTTGATAAATTCGTTTACCACAATTGTAACACATGTCTAAATAGGAACAAAGCTAAAAATAAATTAACATAATTATTGTTTGATTGTTTGTTTTAGTAAATAACTATGGTGTTAATATAAATCATTTTTTATATTGTGTTATTTTGGAATGTTAATGATCCTGAGGATATAAGTAATGCCTATAAAGACTCAATTTCCAATTACGCAATATTCTCCACTAATAACAGCGGGGACCGACTGCACAGTGGTATAACTGGGCTTTCATTGGATTTCCGTTTAGTGAATAAGTGCTAGCATGCACACAAGATACTTAAAAGGTATCTCAAAGCAACTATTTACTATGCGTAGCCGATTAGGCATGTAAATGCGTCAACCAACGTCAACCCTAAAAAAGATCGCCTAGCCAATTCCTGTAATCACTAGCGTCATCACATGCTTAATAGAGAATTAAACTTTGATAAATATAATTATATAACAGGAATGCTAATGATCCATCCTGAACTAGATGCCAACAAGCATATAGACTAACAACAGTAAGATCGAGTGCACAGAGCTATAACTGGGAATTCACTAAATTCCTGTTCAGTGAATGGGTACTCGAATACATTTAAGATGCTTAAAAGTTATTTCAAGATAATTATTTACTATATGTAGCCGGCTAGGCTTTTAGATCTGTCAATGAGCGTCAACCTCAAAAAAAGATTGTCTTGTCAATTCCTGTGAACACTGACATTGTCTTATAGAAGCGGTTTTCTATTCAGAAAACTTCAATTTATTCCTCCAAGTTCAATTTGCATCCGATAACCTTTTTATATAGAAATTGGTAAATCTATTAAAACTTGAAATCAATAAAGATATGGCTCTGCACCAATTTATGTTATGTTATGTTATGTGTTATATTAAGTGTTTGTAAAACAAGCATGCTTAAGCACTCAAAAATTTTATTCAGTATAATTTTATAAACCACATTTATTGCTGATAAAAAAATTAATAGTTAACATACAATTTAGCACTGTTACTACTGTTACAATTAAATTATTTGATATGTGAATTTTTATTGTTTTTAAGCTATATTGTCGAAATCTAATCATGCGCATTAAAATCAATAATAACACAATTTCTTGTACTACTCTGTTTACCACGTTAAATAAAAAAACTTGTAAATTGTTATTAAAAATAATTAATTAAAAAATATTTTAAAACTTAAAACATGTGATCATAAATTAAAATTAGATAACTTATTTATTTTAAACATAATTGTTAAAAAACCTAACAAACTGTAAATTTAATTCAGTTTAAGTCTGGTTGCAAAAACATAAATTATTTAAAATAATATAAAAATAATCGAAAAAATCTTGATTAATATCATACTGATTTTTTACAACTTTATTTGTTTAAGTAATAATTTAAAATTATTTTAGACTAGCAGAGCAGGGGCCGAGTGTATAACCGGTATAACCTGATTTCCACTCTAGTTGGTGGGTGCAAGCATCTACAATATTTTAAAGGTATCTTATGGTATAAGTATATCACGTGTAGCCTTTGAGCTTAAAAAGATTACCCTGACAACATATCATGCGGCTTCGTCAATCATTGCGAACAGTGGCGACGTCACAAGGATGTTATCTACCAGCCAACAAACTTTGTTATTCTTTATGTTTGTTATGTTTATCAAGCCATCAAAGCCGATTTTATTATTTTTTTATACAAAAATAATAAAGAAGTGACTACATCACCAACCAAATTAAGTGAATGAATGAAAAATGAATATATATATATATATATATATATATATATATATATATATATATATATATATATAAGTATATATACATATAAATCATTTTTACTATCGCCGGTAGTTCTCAAATTCATGCCTGCACAGTTTAATATCTATTGCTCTACTAAAGTTTCTACTCTAATAGTGTTTTAAAGTTAATAATATATTTATTAAAAGTGTGCAAACTATATTTTTTTAAATCAATGTTTATTTTATTGAATTTAACGCTAATTATTGTAAAAATAATATTAATTTATTGTGCTAACCAAACTTAGAAAGTATACTATATGTACAATACATATAATATAAATGTGAAAATTTTTAAATTGTTTATTGTAGAGCATTATACCAAATATTTTGTTTGGTTTCTAAACATAAATATAATGCTTCTGCATCATAATACAAATTTGTTTTATTTTAATTTCTATTTTTCTAACTTTATTTTTTTTTATATATACTAGAACCAAGTATTAAAATTCTTTTGATCTAATAAACTCACGTCACAGTCAACATAAAAATGTGTTTACTTTATTGACACATATTTTAAAGTAATTTATAAATGTTAACATTAAAATGTTTTAACTTTTATATTCAATTAAAAATATTTTGTAAATTAAAAAATTGTTTTACGTTATTTGATGTAAAAAACAATTAAAATAAATAAAATTTCTTTAATTTAATATAAAAATATCAAAAATAAAAATTATGTTTATAAGTTATAAACAAAACAATGTTTTAAAAAATATAGTAATGTATGCATTAAATGCATTAACAATAATGACATGGTCTAGCGGTACAGCGCTCGAATTCGGACCTTGGTGGGCATCGGGGTTCGAATCCCATCACCGGCACTAAAATGCGGGCCCACGTTTGGCTTCGCTAAAATGTCCACTGCTGAAAGATGCGTTTCTCGTAAAGCATTCAAAGTAGTAAACATAAATAATAAATAATAATAAAAATAATAATAAAAAATAATCAACATTAATTAATTTTTACCAAATATTTGGTACATAGATAATATTTAAAATTCGTTTTCTAATATTTAAATTAAAATAATTAAACACAACTTAATTAATAATGTTTAATAATGTTTAGTTATGGCTATTTAATTTATTATTATTATTAATTATTATATTTAATAATTATTCGTTTGAATAAATAATCATTACATTGCTGCAACTGATAAGTTGTTTTTACTTGTTCATTTAAATACTACAATTTAAATAATTACATTAAATCTGTCTATTTTCTGTTATTATAATCTATGTAGATAAACAACTAATAACTAAGTATATTAAATTAATAAGTATTAAATTCAATTATCATTCCACGTCCGCGTACTACAATAAATATTAAACTTACTATACAAATACAATAAGGTATTTCATACTAAACTAACTTTATCTATAATTTTACATATTTTACATTATTTTTATCTAAAAAACTGTAAAAATATTTAAAAAATTTATCAAAATTGTTGTTATAATTACCGAATATATTTTGTTATTTTTATCTGATCCGGTTCCAATACTTCTTTCGGAAATTGATTTGCAGTTAAGAATTGCAGGTACATCGTTTTTTGATGTCCCATTATTTAAAGACGGTTGACTTTTTTTAAAATGACTAGAAGATAAAACTTTGTTATTTTTGTTAGCAGAATATAAATTTGGTTTTAATTTTAATTCCATTGGTGAAGAATGTACATTATTGGTTTGAAGATTATTTTTAGATGTGTTAGGAGATAATGCTGAAACATTTAAATCAAAATGTTTTAAATAAGATTCTTTGGTTTTGTTTAATATTGGTTTGTAAACATTTTCTCTACTGTGTTTGCACTTTGAATTGTTTACGAAAGAAGTTTCATCCAGTTTGTTCAACAACCCAGAAGATGTGTGGTTAGATAACTGATCTGAATTTACAAAATAAACATTTGAAAGTGGAGAATTATTTAAACGTCGCAAATTAATATTTTTTAAACAATTATTTTCTGCGTTATATTGTGTATTTTTGCAACATCCATTTTTAGCAAATTTATCACTATGAGAAGATTGGAGTTCAAAATTAGAGGTATTAGATTTAAATAAATTGTTATTTACACATTTAAATGATAAATTATTTTTATTAATTTTATAATTGTTAGTTGAATGCACAAAACCATTTTGTAGAGATAGCAAATATATAAGATTATATTTGTATTCATCATCAATAGATACTGTAGGATATTTTGCATAAAACAATTTTTCCAAAAAATCTATATCGGTACACAATTTTTTATTAAAAACATCCGTATTTTCATTTAAGCACACGGGAGATGAACATAAAGTTGAAGTATATAAACCACGGTTACTACACATAACAATTGTTAATTTAAAAAAGAAAGATTCCCTGTCCATTCAAGTAGTGTAATAAAACTAAGTTTTTCACTTTTAAATTAAAAAAAATTAATTTAAAATCTAATTATATTTAATAACAATTTAATATATAAATAAAATTAATATAGTAATTTATTTAATTTAAAATTAAATTAATATAATTTATTATTACCATTCTTTTTATTTAAAATAAATTAGTAATAAGAATATATTTAATACATACTCTGCAATTAATATATATATATATATATATGATTAATGACACTACCTGTATATTGGTTGGTAGCTGAAGTATTGTTTTTAATAACTAAATTTTTTATACTTTTTTATGATTAAAATTTTTATTTAGTCTATATTTTTGTATTATACCTTAAAAATTAAAAATTTATTGTTTAATTTATTGTTTTTATATAAATCTGGCTACCAATATTATTAAAATCCGAAATACAAAAATAAAATGTAAACCAGATTTGGAAATAACGACAATAGTAATTTACTTTAATTTTTTTATTGTTATTATTATTATTATTAGTGGTGGTAGTAGTAGTTTTACTGCATTAGTAATAATTATAGTATAAATAATTGGACTAGTAGGGTATGTCCTTTCCGTCACACCTCAAAATAAGCAATTTTAACTTTATTTAAAACTGACCTTTTTATAACCAATAGAAAAATATTAGGATAAAAAAAGGAATTTTGTTCTAATTGTTTATTTTAGACGTATGACGAGAAAAACCTGCCTACTTATGGTAGTATTAAAAATATTATTATTAAGATTAGGAATTAGGAAGGTACACGAGGTGCATTGAAATTATTTATTTTAATCCTCGGTTCTTAATTTACCTAAAAATTAAAATTTGGAGGAAATAAAAAAATGGATACGAATGTGGGATAAAAATAACAATATAAAAAATTGTCGTCAAGATGGGTTAAATGTAGGAAACAATACGGTTGCGTGACGTAACTAATCAAAAATTGCATGTTGTTTAGTGCTCTGTTTTATGTATTTTGCCTCAAACCTTTTTTTATTTTTAACTGATTATCACTTTGATTTGCATTGTAATATTTTTTTACTATATTTTCTTAAATGTTGTTGATTAATAATGTCAGATACTCAACCTTCGATTTGCAGTCAGCTGGGTTGTAGTAGGTCAGTAAAGACAGGTATGCTTTGTTCTACGTATGACTAGTGGTTTTACAAAAAATGTACAGGACTCTCTGAGACTCACTATTACGATCTTGCAAATAACAACGTTGAATGTATCTGTATGAATTGTTTATGGTCCAGTAATCTATCATTTGCTGCTTCCATATTTGATCCAAAATTAGATAAGCTTATCAACACGGTTAAAAAGCTAACAATTAGTAATTCAGCACTTAAGAAATCTGTTGAGGAGATTCAAAGCTTGTAATTCTCATTTACTACTAGTTTCATTAAGAACACGAAAACAAGAGGATTTTTAAAAACCTATATTACTAATCTTACCCCATTCTTAAACAACGTTCTTTTTTTCCCAGTTACAAATGCAGCTAGGCCATACACTGTTAATAAAAGGAGATAAAACAATGTTATAATAAGAGGCATTTCCAAATTTCCGTTAAACTATTAATGTCTGTTACCTATCCCTTTGAAGTATTAAGGCAACACGTATGACATATAACTAACCACGCATCTCCTCCACATAATTGTCACTTGTAATTCCAACAAAATTGTAGCTGATATTTTTGGTAATTGGACTTCGGTGCGATCTCGTTTCCCAAAGCTCCGATTTCATAAAGAACATCTTACTACACATACCTTTACCAAACTTTCGTCTATTTTTTTAGTTAAGTTAATTCCTATTAGATTAGATAATAACGACAATTGTTAACCATCATACAAAAAAAATTATAAAATTTTATGATTATAATTTGGACTAATGGAAATGGTTTCAGTGTGGATGTATTTATTTTCAGTAGACATGTCGATAAAATTACAACAATCAATAGAAAATAAGCTTTTTATTATCTACTGTTGGTAAGAAAGTAGTCAGTATATTGGAATAAAATTGTTAATTTGGAAAAAATGCAGTTTTACTTATTTATTAATGTTGCTAAATTATTAATTCTAAAAATTATTGTAGTAACACTAAAATGTTTTATTAAATGTAAATTTTCTATTTTGTAGAAACACTATTAGTAATGCACGTACTACTATTGGTTAATTTAAAGCATTATGTATAATTCTCGGTTCCAATCTGTTTTTACACATTTTATTTACTTAATTTATAGAAATAATTGACAATAATCCGATTATTCACGTGTTATATTAACAACAGAAAGAAATTACATTATAACTAATGCATAAAATGAACAATATGTATATAAACTAAAATCGATGAGGAATCAATATTGTAGTAAATTTTTACTATTGACTAACGTTTCACTGTAATAAAATTAATGCAGTTCATCGTAATTATATAGGTCTTTTGTAAATAATAATAGATACAGTATAAAAGGTTTTTTATAAACTGACATAATGTGTCGTAAAATCAATAATTTATTTGCATTTATTAGAAAAAAACCCGGGTGTTTTTTTACGCGAGGAACACAGAATAATGTAAAATCGTATTTTTAATAATGTACTATATTATTACAAGTTGCTAAATTGTACAATTTGATCTTTATAAGCAATTAAAAAGTTATTAAAATTATTCATTTACCTATGCTAATTATTAACTGAGAGGTTAGTTTTATATATTATATTGTTTTTTAATTCAGTGCAATCTTTGTATAGTATAACTTTACTATTTTTAACACTATTCTTATTATTTATATTGTAAAAATGTTTTCTATTTGGCTTTTATTAATAATATTTGTAAATTCTTATTCATTATTAAATCGTAATAAAAATTGCCATAAATTTAAATCTTAACCAGAACTTTATAATCGTTGCTATTTTGTACTTTAAGCTCATAAAATCAACCCTTGTTTTATGGGTAAATAAAACAAGTCTGTTACCAAAACTTCTTTGACTCATTGTATATGCATTCAATAGCAATACGATAAAATGGGATGCAAATCGATGTAAAAACGTTTTTGAGTAATAAATTATTATTATTATTATTATTATTATTATTATTATTAAACGGAGATATGAGTTTGTACTTTACATATACAATTTTTTGTAAACACAGTGAGCTGATGTCACAGACCTACGATCGAAAAGTGTATTACTAATGTTATATTGTTCAATACAAACAATGTGATATTTCGACTATGGTGATTTCATTTCAGATAAAAATGAAGGTCGTTTGTCTAAATCTAAAATAGATACTGCCCTGTATTGACTACATTCAGATAGTACAATGTGAGAATAAAAAAATTAAAAAGTGGTTTATGATCAATGAATAATATTGCATAGGAAAAATATTCACCTGCATCATTGATTATCTGTACTAATTGTTCTTAAACCATTTAAAAAAAAATTATTTCTGTTTAATGGTATACAATTGGAGTAATTCTGGAGGTAATTAATAAAAAAAGCATATTTCTAGTGTAAAAATGTCAAGAGGAAAACAATTGTGTATAAATGGTAAATTAAAAATTATCATTAAAGTTTCTAGATTACTAATGCCTATAATAAACTAGGACAAGGGATCATATTTCATGAATTATGTTGTTCTTTGTTATAATGTAATAAGTACCATTTAACTGAACCTGCATTCTCACTAATTATACTTAATTACTATTTAGTTTGTGGTCAGATCCTTTGTGCCCTTTTCATTTTTGTTTTATATTTTATTTAATTACACTGTTTTTTCCGTTTATTCCTTAATATTTGATATTTTGAACAGAAGATCATAAGAATTTTTTCCTATTTAAATCATGTATCAACCTGTAACCTGTTTATTATAATTATATTTAAATAGTTTAACCGTTTGTCAGTTAACTATATAACTAAAAAGTTTATTATATGCTGTAATTGTTTTATACGTAAAGTGAAGCTCTTTAAAACTTGTCGGGGTTCTAGGCTTATAAATCTTTCAACAATGTTCCATAAGATTACCGTGATCAACATCGAAAAAATGCGAGATATTACGTTTTAAACAGCTAATAAACTATAATTATGCTGCTCCGGAATGGCTTATTAGTTAAGGGGAAACGCTTAAATATCTTTAAATAGTAATGTAAAAACGGTTAAAATATACTGATTATATACTTTTATGTACAAAAGTATTTTCAAATAATAATTTAAATAATTGAAAAAATTTATTTAATAATATTGATCAGTATTCCATTTATTTCAATTTCAATTTAAATCCAAAACATCGCAAATTTATTAAATTTTTAAATGCTAAAACATTTTTAAAAATCGAGGATAATGAATATTTTTTAAAGTTACAAAACAACAATATATCCAAAAATTTAAAAATTAAATATATTGGAGCGTATATAGACATCAATCTTAAGTAGTCGGATCATGTTAATCATGGTCTAGCGGTATAGCGCTCAAATTTGGACCTCGGTGGGCACGGGTTCGAATCCCACTACAGGCACTAAAATGCGGGCCCACGTTTGGCTTTGTTATAATGCCTATTGTTGAAAAACGTTTTTAGTAAAACGTTCAAAGTAGCAAACATAATAGTAATAATAATAATAATAATAATAATAATAATAATAATAATAATAATGTTAAAAAACTGAAATGTTATGTTTGTTGACAATACATCCTCTTAAAATAAAAGTAAGGACTTATATTATTTTATTATGTATCACATTTTTTTATCGGTTTTATTATACTATCCATTTTTTATTTTTTACTTGAGAAGAAATGCGCGCATCACGCTACACGTCCACCTTTTTTGTTTTTTTGTTCTATTATTACTTTTATATATTTATAATTTTTGCTCGTTTTCCATTATTGCTAACTTTCACTATCTACCTTAATTTAGTTTAAATAAAAAAAAACGTTTTGTAGCTAATCCCCCTTTACCTCACTATCTATTCTATATGTCCTCCTAAAAAATTGAGACAATTTGATAACCAAGTGCCAAAAGAAGTTTTAGCCTACTCAACTCATGTACAATCATGAATTCTAAGGAAACAACATTTTATTACAATTGTATAATATTTATTATTATTTGGAAAAAAATATTTTACAAATTATATCATGTACAAAAATGTACTATTATTATAATAATTTTTATAAAACTGAAATTAACGATAGTATATTTATTTTTTATAATGTAAAAATTTAAAAAACTATTTTTTTTATTTTATGCATTAAATTATGTATGTACATCTTTTATATAAATAAGAACTATATTACATATAAAAACACTTGTTTGATTAAATACCGTTACGACAACACTTTCAGCGTTCATTTAAAATATTGTTATTTTACTATTTTACTAAATGTAATATATATATATATATATATATATATATATATATATATATACATATATATAATTTTTAAAGTAAAAGCTGTTTTAATAATATGCATATATTTATAGTTGTTAATAATTTATTATAAAATACTTTGCATAAAGAATAACAATTTATTATTATTAAAATATTTTTTTATAAAATAAACATTTTAAAAATGTGAATTATGCAATTATCTAAAAACATCTGCATTTTGTGTAAAGTCAATACATAATAATATTCTTTAAATAATAACAAAATTTGTTATTATTAAATATTTTATTTGCTAACTTAAATATTATTTGTAGTTTTTTTGTTTATATATATGCTATAATTTTGTGTTTGTTACTAATGGGAATATACAAGATGAATTCATTTCACAATATACATTTTTTGATATTTCTATTTTTTATGCAAGTTTGATCATTTATTTAATGTTACATGGCATAATAAGCCAGTTTTAAATAATTAGCAACAACAAATAATTATTGTTTTTTTAAAAAAAAGAAGTCCAAACAGTTGCAATAATTGACTCGGAATAAGCTTATTGTCTGTTCTTGATACAATAATTTGCAAAATAATTTAAAACCGTTTAAATAATGCTACATATAAACATTTTTAAAAACAACAAGCAGGTATTTGGAAAGGTAAAATTTGTATTAAATAAATACCCATTTTATGTAACATTATTAAACAAAATTAAAAATTTCAGCAATTAATTACAATCAATTTTATTAATTTTATAAAAGCTTTTAACAATGTTTATTGAGAATCTTTGTAAAAAAATTGTTACATTTTATGGAATACTATTAAAATGTGTAAATATTATGCGCTTGTTATGACAAAATTCAAGTTTTTGTGTTCGAACAAAAAGTGGTCATACTGCTAAGTTTAAAATTATTAAGGATGTATGGCAAAGATGTATTTTGTTACCGTTTTTGTTTCTTCCTGTAATTAACTTTATTATAACTTGGTCTATGAATAATTTATTTTATGACATCAAGTGAAACTATGGCATATTATTAAATTTGGACTTTGCATATAATATTGGTCTACTTATTATTATTATTATTATTATTATTATTATTATTATTATTATTATCATTATTATTACTATTATTATTAACATTGTTCAAAAGCAAAAGTGTTGTGCCCTAAGTCAAACAATTATTTACAATTCAAAATTAGTAATCAAAATATTAATATTATTGATACTTTTGTATATATGGGAAGCATTATTGGTAAAGACGGAAAAATTAAACTTATTTTTATAGCCAGAATTTGAAAGATAATATCAGTCTTTCATAGATTCATATCAATATGGTAATGTTTTTTATCCGTTTAAAAACAAAACTTTGTTTGTACGCATAAAAAATTATTTTTACAACAATATATGGGAGTGAAACGTAAAAGCAAACAAATACGATTAATGTTTTCTATTGCCAATGTCTTAAAAGTATTTTAAAGAATACCTGGAGCGATTACATTTTAAATAATAAGATTATAAAAAAGTTGATTTTAATTTACTACATGACATCATTATAATTAGACAAAATTAAATTTTACGTTTACCGCCCAAAAAACTAGCAAAAATGGTTTTGGAATAAATAATTAAAAATTGTAAAAAAAAAGTTGGCAGACCACAGAAAACTTGACTAAAAACTATTTGAAAAAATCTAATTAAAATAAATGTTTCATGAAATTAAGGAAAACGTTCGGCAATATGTTCAAATACGTAGAAAAATCTTGTGGTTTTATTATTTTTTTTAATTACGAAAATTTGTTGTTCTTTTTGTTTTAATTGTTATTTTATTTCCCATGTTTATTTTTAAAGCAAAAGTTTTTCGTAATAATAATCAATATTGTTAATTAACAAATATTAAATGTAAATATCATTTAGAATTTGCGTACTAGTTAAACCTACGTAAGACTATTAATTTAAACAAAAGCAGTTTGTTAATGTTTTTTTTAATAAATTGCAAAAAATGTTTAGCTTGTTGATTTTGTAATATAAATGTAAACGGTTTTTTACGGTTCGGTCCTAATAAAAATTTAAATAAATGAATATAAAAACAAAGTAATTTGTTTTAAATATTTAAAACATATTAAATAACTTTTTAATTTAACAGGATTAAAAAACTTAATATTTATTTAATTAATCTTTAAGAAATGTAACAATTAAATTATATTTAAATTTTTAAAAATAATTTAATTGTTTTTAATATAGAACAATTTTAAACTTTTAATAACGTGTAAACATGAACTATTTATTATTTAATATCTATTTGCCTTTACATAGTAAAAGCAAATAAATAATTAATAGTTTTTTAAATTTAAAAAAGTAATAAAAAATTGTAGTTATTGAACATTATTTTTATAACACTTGTAATAAGTATAAAAATTAAAAAAATTATTTTTTGTCATAATTTGGTTTTAAAACATATTATGCAAAGGTTTGTACAAACAGAAAAAACATTAAAGATCTAAAAAATACATATAGAAATAACTTTAATAACTTTTTCAAATTATTAACATTTTAATAAATATAAAATATAATTAGTCGTAATGCATTAAAGTTTACAAATAAGTTACTATAATTTTATAAAATTTATTTATTTAAATATTAATTACTTTAATTTAGAAATATTCTTTTTAATTAGTTAAAATGCCAAGACCTTTATCTGCCCAATCGGAACAAGATGATGCATCGGATGCACTACTTTTTGAAGAATATGAACGTTTAAATAATCAGTTGCGAATTCTTCAAAATGAACGTGTTAAACAAACTGAAGAAATTGGTGCCAAATTGGGTAAACAAAAGTAAACGAAATATATATATATATATTAATATTAAATACAGAAAAACAATCGAATTGTTGGAAAAAGAAAATGACGAAATTAAGTGTTTGCTTAATTTGGTAGACAGCCAACAGAATAGAAAACACGATATGAAATGCATTGAAAAACTTAAAGAGGCTTTGAACCAACAAGATGCCTTATACAAACAAACGGAAGAATTAAAAACTTATGAAAACAAGTTAGATAATGAAGTATGCTTAAAATGTAATATATATATGCATAATTTGTACAAACACAACACTAGAATTTTATTTTTTTAAATGATGTATTCATGATCATTAATTAATATAAAGGTTATTTTTTGATTTTTTTAAGTTTACAAAATATTTATCATTTTTTGGATAATTATACAAACAAACTAATGTTTTTAACTTTTTTAATTCATGTTAAACATAATCTAAACTAATAATAGTATTTAAAAATAAACAAAACAATCATTATTAATTAAATGTTGCTGCATAAGTAAAAGTTTTAACGATTTTTGGTAGATTCGCAAATTAGGAAAATTAATTCAAGAAAAGCAACAAGAACGATGTGTTCAAGCTAGACAAGAAACTGATCAAGCCGAATTACAAACTCAAATCGATAAAAAGGTTGAAACCATGGAAAATAATCTGTACGAGGTACGTTTTACTTTGCTTGTAAGTTTTGAATATATAACATAACGTAAGATGGTGGCAAAGTTACCTCTTCATTAATTCCAAGTTTTAATGGCTCTTTGAATTCCTATGCAAAAGGATAGTTAAATATAAATTAAACTTGAAGGTATAAATAAAGTTTCTTGGATAAAAGATCTTTAGAGTTGACACCGGTTGACAGATGTACAAGCCTATCTAGCTATATATGGTAAATAGTTATCTTGAAAAACCTATTAAAAATTTTAGGTGTATGCTAGCACGCATTCACTAAGCATGAATCCAGTAAAAGCCTAGTTATATTACTGTGGAGTTGGTCCATGCTGTTATTAATCTAAATGCCTGTAGGCACCTAGTCCAAGATACACCACATAAAGAAGGAAAATCAGAAATATCACCATCTTTGGAATTTGTAATTTTATAAGCATTACTCAAATTCTCAAAATCATTAGCATTAAAAAAAATATTTTAATAATAATTATTATTATTTAAACATCTGTAATTGAATAAATGAATAAATTGTATTGATATAGTATTTCATGAAAAGAAAATCTTGTTTAAAAAATCAGCAAAATGCTGGATATTTTTACATTCTTGTTAAATAAACAGTTGTATATGGTATATGTGTACATTAAGACATATTTTAAATACTGTAGGTGTTTACTTGCAATTATTTATCAATATGAATCTATAGTTTCACCGCTGTGCATTTGGTCATTCATTTGTGTTTAGAAAGCACAATAAATAGTAAACATTTATAGATGATCAACACTACTCAAATTTTTAACATTATAAACATTATTATTCTTTATATATTGTTTTCATTTTACAAAAAGGCTTAATTCATATTTAAACTTTTTTTCAAATATGTACGTAAGTTTACAAGCAGAGACCACAATGAAAATGCTGTAGTTAAGTTACTCAAAAATGATACAATTGTAAGACTTTATTTCTACAAAAAGGAATTATAATTTAACTGCCTGTAATAAATAAGAATCCGTTTTTAACTTTTTTAGTATTAAAAAACTGTAGGAAAAGTAAATAGTTAAACATTTTAAATAAGTTAAGAAAAGTGGTAGTATAATAAATGTAATAATGCAATTAAACGAAAACAAAACCCATAAATTTACATGCCAAAATTAATGTGACTTTATGTAATGAACACTCACTGTTTTATTTTTGACAAAATCAAGTTTATATTGGTCAGTGTTTGTAGATAATTGGAATAACGGTAATATTACAATTTGTTGTAGCGTGGTTTTGTAAGTAAACATTTAATTAGTTTTTACATGCATCATATATGTAATTCACAATAAATGATTCATTTATTGTTGATAATCATATTATACTTGTTTTTAAATGTTAATAATAAATAAGTATAAACTGTATCAAAATAAAAAAAAATGAATTAATGAAGTACTTTAAAAAAGAATTAAGTCTAAACAGACAGTATATTTATAAATAACATACTGACTATACATTGTAAAAAAATAAGAATAACTACTAAATAACCAATAAAAAATAATGTAGTGTTTCGATAATCGAACAATAGTTGTAAGGATATGTAATTGGTTAGCAAATGGCTTAACAATTCACCAGCTATTTAGTGGCAAATAATGATTGGTTAGGTAACCAGAAACCAATAATGTTAATTCATACTTTTAAAGTAAGTCTTTTTGTCAAATGTTCTTCCTACACTAAATATAATTTTACTGAAGTATTTGAGTAATAAACGTACGTTTTATTAGAAAAATGTCAAGTTTTGTACTGCGTTGGCCAAAAATGAGGAACTTCGGTCGTGGATTGAATGTTCACGAAACGAACGAAATATTTATTCATCAATTTATGAAAAACTGAGTGAAAAGCTAAAAATGTTAAATCAGTTAAAAGCAAAATTAACGCATTTTGCCAGTGTGGCGTATGATCAAAGGTAAAATCACCCTATTTATTAAATTCATAATATTAATGTTACATATGCACTCTTCTCAAACATCGCATAAAGTATATATATATAAAGTATATTAATAAAATTACATTATGTAGAGTTAGAAAAATATTCAATTTTTTATTAGGAGTTGACCACGGGGTGATGCTATTCTGACTTATCAACTTTTCAATTCCGGCTCTCATGTGCCTTTTTTACTTTAGCCCAAACTTTACTCGGAGGACATAATCTTAAATTATCCAAACCTAGATCTTTTTCCAGACTGAGAAGTCATCACTTTTCCCACAGAGTAATCACTCCATGGAACAATTTGCCTGGCAGCATCATCTCTGCGTCCTCACTTCCAGCCTTCAAAAAGGCATATAACAATTATCTGCTTTCCAAGTTCACCTGATCCATCCATTCATTTCTGTCTAACCTCTGTTATCCTAATATTCAATCATTTTTAGTTTTATTTATTTTATTGTTATTAATCTTCTAATAAACTTGATAAACAGAACCGAGGATGAAAAGGAGTTTTACTCCTACTCAACCCGCGTATCAACCTGTAACCTGTAATCAAGTCTTAGTTCTCTAATTACTGGTAATTCCTTACATTTAAATAGCTTCTCCCAATTTGTTTTTCGCGTTGTTTCTATAGCGGTAATATATATCATAAACAAGTGTACGGATGTTGTATAATTGTCGAATCTAATACTCGTTAATTAGAGATGATTAGTTTTGAGCTATTTCGCTACACAGTTTATAACAACAGAAAGCGCAAATAAACAAATTAAAACTAGAGTTTACTCAATCACGTAGAAATATCATGTACAGTATTTAAATCAGCAAGTGAATACAACTCATATATCACAAAAATATAAACAAAAGATCGATAATTATAATAATTCATTATAATCAACTAAAAAAATATTAGTAAACTGGATAGTTAGGTTGTTCTTAATAAATGTTTATAATTTATATATATATATATATATATATATATATATATATGCATGTGTGTAATTTCAGTTTCCATGCTTCAATACTTTTACCTTTTCCAACACTGCTATTATTATTAATAATAATAAAACTTTTAACCACTATAATAGTGTTAGGTTATCCAAACTTGGACAATTAGTGTGACTGATACCTAAATCTTTAAAATTTAATCAAAAACTCGTAGTTCTAATCGATAAGTCATATTTATCTCAAGAAGCCTCGTTAATATTTGCGAACAGTGGCACCGTCACAAGAATGTCATCTACTATGTTTGTTACGACTATCAAGCTATTTAAGTCGATCGTTTAATATGCCGTACAAATCTAGAAATAAGGAATAAATAACCATGTCACCAACTACAATGAATAAATAAAGTTATCTCTTATCTGTGACAAAAATGTGTCTTTTGAATGCACGGGCTAAGTTTCTTTTGTTGAAATAACAAATTTAATGACAATAATTATATTGTATTATACCAAAACCCATGGGGCAATAAGACAACAATTACAGCAAAACAACAACAAAGTCTCGTTGATCTTGAAGATTCTGCAAATTGAAGATTGAGCTTCCTTTCGGTTTTCACTCAACCCTATCACCTGTGTAACTCTGTCATCCAGATACGTACGATCACTTCTCTGCCGTTGTTTGCCGGAATGGCGTCCTCTTGTATTGTTTCCATAGCAGTAAATTTTTTTACACTAGGCCAGGTTGCTAACCTTGCACGCTCAAACCCTCCTCATTTATCCAGGATTGGGACTGGCTAGATTGAATCATTTCTGTTCCAAACTAGGCGGAGTTGACAATAATGTCATCGTATCCCAATTGCAATTCATAAAATATTTAGTTTTTATCAGTAATTAAGTATTGATTTTAAAAACTATTAAAATAATGAAAAAAGACATCTAATTGTTGATTCAGAACTGAAGCTAAAAACAAAAACAACATTATAAAAGAAAAAAATGAAAAGGACAATGCAGCATTTGAGATGGAAATCAAGGAATTGCAACGCATTATTGATCACAACGATTATTTATACCAGTTTATGATGAAAAAATCCAATGAACGTTTGGAATGGAAAAAAGAAGCTGAAAGTCGAATTAAAAAATACGGTATGTATCTTATTGCTAGTCAAACTTAGATTTCTTACTGCTAGTTGTCACCTGCACGTGGTACATCCTAGACTAGGTGCTTGAAAGTACCCAAACTAACACAACAACATAACTGGTCTTCAGCCTTTGTGGGTAGGTGCAATTATACACCCAGAATACCTTAAAGGTATCTTAAGACATACGTAAACCTTATTGCGGCCGTCGGGTTAAAGAAGATTTTTCTAACCAAAATATCAGACAGCCTCGTCAATTTTTACAAACAGTGGCGTCGTCAAGTAACTGGTCGGTAAATAAATTTGACTAAACCAATCATTGCTACAATTTACATATACATATTATACATATTGTGACTGAAATGCATCTGGTTTTGTATCAACAAACAAGGTTCGACGGGCGAAATAGCTCGCAAACAGCGCAATCAAAAAATTCAAGAATACGACCAAGCAATGACCGAACTGAAACAAATTACAAACAAAGACGACGTCGAGCAGATGATTCGGTGTTTCAAGCGCAACGAAGACGACAATTTCACTTTGTTCAATTATGTAACCGAATTGAACAATCAGGTAGGTCCGCCCTCGAATGGCTGCGCTACTTCCATCCGCCCTCGAATGGCTGCGCTACTTCCATCCATTGTGCCACGTAAGCCGTAGTCACCTTTTCATATTTGGGCGGCATAGAACATAATCGACTTTGATTGGCTTGACCAACGGAAAAGAATGACAACTTGTCGTGACTGGTAGATGGCGCCGCTGTTTACGGTGATTGACAAGGTCGACTAATTATGTGTTAGGGTTATCTCCCTTAGCAGTAACGGCTACATATGGTATGCCATTTAAGTGTCCTCAGTTTGCGCTTATACCCACCCCCTGTAGCACATTGTACTGCTGTGCACTTGGTTCCTGGTGTTATTGGCACCTAGTCCATGGAGGATGAACCGTCAGGAATATCGCCATCATTGAAAATTGAGACTTTATAAAGATTAGTCAAATACTCAGGATCATTAGCATCCCTATTTACCATGTCTGTATATATATATATAAGTTATTTTTATTTGCCATTATCCTTTTATTCAACAGTATTTATATATATATATATACATGGAAATTGTATAAATACATAAATTTATTTATATGTGTGCCGGGGTGGTCTAGCGGTACAGCGCTCGATTTGGACCTCGGTGGGTATGGGTTCGAATACCACTACCGGCACTATAATGCGGGTTCACATTCGGCTTCGCTAAAAAATCGACTGCTGAAAGATATTTCTCGTAAAACATTCAAAGTAGCAAACGTAAAATAAAAATCATTAAAAAAAATATTTATATATTTATTTTCCTTTTTGTGTGCAATAAATAATGTGAATTTCATTTTGACACATCTATGTTATTATCATTAAAATCTAATACTAGAATTAATTTAATTTTTTGTACCTATTACTGTTATTTAAAATGCATCTAGAAAACAATATTTTAAACGTAAAAGAAAATATTATCATAGTTGATTTCAACGTGCTTTAAAATCAACTTGACTAGAAAATATGTCACTGCCACTAATACGATAGTATGGTTAATAAAATAGAATGATTTGCACTTACTATTTAATGCAGAACTTTATACCAACACAGTTATTGTATATCAATTCGAGAATCTTGGCTAAAGAAATACATCGCAGATGATAACTTCATGTCACTTGATAAAAATATAAATTGATTAATTTGTCTACATTTTTTTACATTGTACTTTTATTTTGCATAGTTTTATTTGATGGAGTGCTAATAATCCCGAGGATTTAAGTAATACTTATAAAGTCTCAATTTCCAATGATGGTAATTATCTTTACTGTTCCTCCTCCATGTGGTGCATCCTAGAATAGGCGCCAACATGCATCTAGACTAATAACAGCAAGGTCCGAGTTCACAGTGGTATAACTGAGCTTTCCTGATCAGTAAATGAGTGCTAGCGCACACCTAAGATGCTTAAAAGGTATCTCAAGATATGTAGCCGGTGTCAACTCTAAGGAAGATCGCCTCGTCAATTCCTGTAAACACTGGCGTCGTTGCAAAGAAGCGGTCTTCTAACCAAGAAACTTCATTTGTTGCTCCAAGTTCAGTTTGCATCCGACAACCTTTTCATACAGGAATTCGAGAAGCTATTCAAACTTAGAATTAATAAAAAGATGGCTCTGCCACCAACTTGTGTTTAGTTCGGCAAATGACATGTAGAACGATCGATTTCGATGGCTTGACAAGCGTAGACAAACGTGGAAAAATAACAAAGTTTCTTGGCTGGTAGATGGCATCCTTGTGACGTCGCCACTGTTCGCAAAGATTGACGAGGCCGCCTGATTTTTTGTCAGGGTTATCTCCCTTAGCCCAAGGGCTGCATATAATATACGTATACATTTAGATACCTTTTAAGTATCCTGGGTGTATGTTCGCACCCACCCGCCGTAGCGGAAGCCCAGTTATACCGCTGTGCACTCGGACCCTGCTGTTATTAGTCCAGATGCCTAGGAGCACCTAGTCCAGGATGCAGCACGTGGAGGACTAACAGTCAGGAATATCACCATCATTGGAAATTGAGACTTTATAAGCATTACTCAAATCCTCAGGATCATTAGCATCCCACCCCCCGATGATGATGATGATGATGATGATAAGGCAGAATGAACCAGGTGGAGGATGAACAGTCAGAAATATCACCATCATTGGAAACTGATACTTTATAAATATTAGTCAAATCCTGAAAATTCATTAACATGCTCTTAAAGTATTCAATTAAAAGGTCATAAATATTCAAAATACAAAATAAACCTTCACATTAGATATCCAATATCATTGTGAATTTAAAAAGCTATTCAAACCTGTGTTTAGTTCGGCAAATGACTGAAAACTTCCTCAATTATAACTGTGCCAAGATGGCAAACGTTGATAAGGCGATCGACTTCAAATTGAATGTTATGTACGGCCCTTCGTTCAACTTCACCGAGCTATACGTATATCGTATGTAGCCATTAGGTTATAGGAGATAACCCTGACAAAATACCAGGCGGCTTTGTCAATCTTTTACTTGCGGAATTATCAGTAAATCAATACGCTCAACTTAAACTTGAGTAGGCGTTCATGGGTTCGAGTGCCACCGCCAGCACTACATGTGAGCCCCCATCTGGTGTGGCTAAAATGTCCATAAACCATTGAAACAGTAAAAACCAAAATAAGTAACTAAAGTCAACTACATGACACATGGAATTCCAAATACCCATACGAAGAGGTTGTCCGATGCGAATTGAACTTGGAGGGGGGTACCTAGTTCAGGATGCAAACTTCATTTACCTCCCCCCCTCAATTCAATTCGCATCCTACTACATTTTCGTATAGGAATTCGAGAAGCTATTACAACTTAATGACAAAGGCTAGCTCTGCTACCAACATATGTTTTGTTTTGTTTTATGGTACCAATTGTATATTAATCACAACCATCCATGACAGGTCGAAACGTTGAATGACAACATTTTGACCAAACAAAAAGAAATTGACTCGTTGAAAGTTGGTCAAACAATGGGCGACCAAGAAAGACACGGCCAAATGCACGACTTGGAAGTCCAAATGAACGCCGACAAAATGGTTGCTGACGAAGCGCAACTCCACATCAAACACGTCTCGAAGGTGCTTGACGAAGTCAAGTCACAAATCAAAGATTTGACGATCAAATTGGGATGCGACGTGACGAAAATTGTCGACATGTTGGGTACCGATGGCGACAAAGTGACCGAGCGCAATCTTGTCATGTATTTGACCGCTTTGGAACAACGCGTCGACGACTTACTGTCGGTCAAATATTTTGCCCAAGTCAATGTAAGATTGCATTGTATCATCGATATAAATATATATATATATAAATTGACCGAGCGCAATTTCATCTCCCACATATAAGATGTAGTCTAGGACGAACTGCGTAGAAGTACGGCATCAGGCCTTTTATCGTTGCTGGCACACTGAAATTGCCTAAATAATGTGAACATTTTTCAAGTTACAATAAATAAATAACAAAAGTTGGTAGCACAGTTACCTTGTCGTTAGTTCCCAAGTTCATGTAGCATCCCTAATGCCTACGAATTGAACTTGGAGGGCCGGGAGATAAATAAGAACACAACACAAGGTTCAGACCAGAATAAAATATTACAAATTACACGTATATATATATATATATATATATATATATATATATATATATATATATATATATATATTGTTTCATCTCCACTGGCTGTCTGCTAGACAATCGGACTTCATTATGATTCGTCCGATGAGTCACTTATCGATCGTGATTCGGTGTCGTCCTAACAGAAATATGTCCACGATAATATAAGAAGCTGCTTTCAAAATCAATGCATCATGATTGCTTCACTTTTGTGACACTACTTAATTACAGAAAGCACATCTAAGTTTTACTGAAACATTACTTTAGCAGTATCCATTAAAAAATTAACTAAAAACTGACATTTTTACAAAAAATTCTAATTTGGTCCAAAATGGACAAAAGTAAAAATTAACAAGAAAATTACTTGCTTAAAAATAAATTATGTCATAAAAATGGACAATACAGGTCATCTTTTAAGTATTCAATGTTGGGGCCACTTAATAATCAAATATTTAAATCAAAATCATGTTCCACATACTCTACATAGCAACATATATGTATGTATGTATGTATGAATATACGCAACCGACAGATTTTGTAACAATTTTAGGGCCAGGTCGATGATATGAATCACGACGACCTCAAAGCCATGTTGAGTCTCAATTTGTATGAATCACCCAAATCGAATCGCGACGTGACGCTTGCTCTGCCATCTCTCATGTAAGTTTACAATATATACCTTTTTTGGTAAACAAATTTTCATTCATTTGGTTGGTGACGTGGTCACCTCTTCATTATTTCCCATATTTATACGACATGTAGAACGATTGATTTCGATGGCTTGACAAGCGTAGACAAATGTGGAAGAATAACAAAGTTTCTTGGCTGGTAGACGGCATCCTTGTGACGTCGCCACTGTTCGCAAAGATTGACGAGACCGCCTGATTTTTTGTAAAGGTTATCTCTCTTAGCCCAAGGGCTACATATGGTATACGCATACCATTAGATACTTTTCAAGAATCCTGGATGTATGTTCGCACCCACCCGCTGTAGCGGAAGCCCAGTTATACCGCTGTGCACTCGGACCCTGCTGTTATTAGTCTAGATGCCTAGGGGCACCTAGTCCAGGATGCACCACGTGGAGGACGAACAGTCAGGAATATCACCATCATTGGAAATTGAGACTTTATAAGCATTACTCAAACCATCATGATCATTAGCATCCCAAATAATACTTAGTTGGTCTCAAGTCGATGTATTGATAAAGGAGGATGATGATGCCCATCCTACGTTCCATCCATTCATTCATTTCAGTTGGTGATCTAGTTACCCCATGTTAAACGAATGAATCTGATGTCATAATAATAAGCATAACAAATAAAAATGTTTGGCTACCAGACAGCATCAATGTGACGCCGCCTGATTTTTTGTCAACTTTATCTCCCTTAGTCCAAAGGCTACATTTAGATACGCATGCCCAAAGCTACTTTTTAAGTCAACTAGGCAAATGCTCAATTATACTTAATCCCTGCTGTTATTTGTCTAGATGCCTAGAGGCACCTAGTCCAGGAAGCACCACGTGGAGGACGAACAGTCAGGAATATCACCATCACTCAAATCCTCAGTTGGTCTTGATTCCTTAGCCTTTCATAGTCAAAGGAATTAAAATGGATTTGCACCTAAAACTTCTTCTTGTTTCATTTGTATTGTAAAGGGATGAAGACGAAACAATGATGGAAGAAGAAATGCCCATTTCTTCCGAACGGCCACTTACCCAAGCCGAACTATTCAGTCGAGCCACAAAAGAACTCCAACGACTCGAAAGTAAGTACGACCTGAGCTCGACGAAAAGTTATCATCGAACCAGTTCGCCAGTGCGCAAGTCAAAGATGAAGATTTGAATGCATAACGCACACATGCGCATAGATAAACCAATCGTGTCTTTTCAAATTATAGATTGATTGATACATATATATAATCCATTGTTAAGTCTTTTGCCTATGCCTAGCAATACAGCGTTCTACTCGAAGAGATGGGTGGGGTCATAGCTTCGATAACAGACCACTGGCACCAAATGCGGGCCTACGTTCGGCTTTGCTGCTGCTAAATGTTTGCCGGCAAAACAAAAATAAAAATAACGGCGTACAGGCAGAAGTTTTGATCTACAAGATAAATAAACTGTGGTAGCCTTGCAACTCGGGATGCAAATGATCCTGAGGATTTGAATGATGCTCATAAAGTAATGCATCTTAGACTAGACACAGGAATGTAGACTAATAACTGCAGGGTCCAAGTGTACAGCGGTATAACTGGACTTTAGCAACAACGGGTGACTGCAAACATACACCCAGGGTAGTTAAAAGGTATCTAAATGTATACGTATATTATATGTAGCCCTCGGGCTAAGGGAGATAACCCTGACAAAAAGTCAGGCGGCTTTACCAATCCTTGTGAACAGTGGCGATGTCGTCTACTACTCTTATTAAGCCATCGAAGTCGATCATTTATAAACCGTAGTTGATTGGATCAATAAAATATTTAAATCATTTTCCGTATTTATAGGACATATTAAACGATCAAATCCAATAACCTGACGGCGCCACTGTTTGCAAAGTTTAGTAAGGCCGCCTGATTTTATGCCAAGCTTATGTTCCTTAGCGTATGTGTATGCTTACATTCATCTACCAAAACGGAAACCGCGTTATATCGCTATACACTCTGTCCCTGCTGTTATTAGCCTAGATGTCTAGGGTGCACCGCATAGAAGAGGAATCGTAAGGCTGGAAATTGAGACTTTTTAAGTATTACTCAACAACACAACTTAAGTTGTGTTGCAGAGTCACGTCCTCACTAATTAAGTTTGAAAAGGTTCTCAAATTCCTATAATAAAAGGTTGTCGTATACGAATTGAACTTGAACGGATAAATGAAGTTTCTTGGCTAGAAGATCGTTTCCTTGCGACGACGCCAGTGTTCACAGGAACTGACGAAGCGATCTTCCTTAGGGTTGACGTCGACTGACTGATCCTTAAGCCTAGCCGGCTACAAAAGGGGTAAATAAATATCTTGAGATACCTATTAAGCATCTTAGGTGTGTGCTAGCACTCATTCACTAAATGGGAATCCAGTGAAAGCCCAGTTATACCGTTATGCACTCCGTCACTGCCGTTTTTGGTCAAGATGTATATAGGCACCTAGTACACCACGTGCAGAAGCAGTTAAAAATACCACCATCATTGGAAATTAAAACTTTATAAACATTACTGAATTCCTCAAGATCATTGGTATCCCAAGTTGTAAGGCTAAATATAGAAATAAAGAAAGAAGTAACTATGTGACAAACTTTCGGTACAAAAGAATTCATTAAAAGGGAAATTCATAAATCAATTTATTTACAATTAAAAATCACTATACAATCTACTACGAATCAAACTGTTACCGACATCGAGTCACTCTCATTGGTGTCAGCTGCATCACTGTCCTCATCGACATTCAATCCGCTGCCTTTGGTAATTTGACCTCTTCTTCCAACACAAAAGTTGTAATCGATAACATTCGAATTCAAAATTTCGTCAACCTTTTCATCCAAATTTTCCTCGGTAATCAAGTCGCAACCCTAAAGCAAAAAGTTAGGTATATATATATATATATATATATATATATACATGTACCTATAGGATGTTAGTAATCCTAAAGATATGAATAATGCCTATAAAGTCTCAATATACAATGATGGTGATACTCCTGACTGTTCCTTTTCTACGTAGTGTATCCTGTACTAGGTGCCCATCTACATCTTGACAAATACTAACAGGGACTGAGTACATAACTCTATAACAGGACATCCGTTTCGCATATATCCAGGGTACTTTAACGGAATTTTAAGGTATACGTATACCATATGTAGGCTTTGGGCTAAGGAAATTAATCCTCACAAAATATCAGGCGCTGTCATAAGGATGCCATTTGTCAGTAAAAAAAATTCGTTATTTTTCCACATTTGTTGTTTATCAAGTCATCGGAATCGATTTACACCAAGGATCAGCTTAAATGTCCAACAAATCAATCTTTAAGTCTCTATCGCTCAAAGTGACAAGAATTTGCTTGTAATCATTGTATGCAGATATTTTTCATTGCATTGTCTTCTAGAATTTTTCCAATCCAATTAGGATAATGAAAATTTCTTTAAAAGAAAATTGAACTTTTTAATGCGCAAAAAAAGATCGAAATAACTCTACACGCCTCCGAAAATCGTTAAACAAGAAGGGAATGCTATAGAAACATGAAACTAATAATTGGTCATACCACAAACTATTATTATCATTACAACAATCTAAACTTGTATTTACAACCATTTTCTCTAAAAATATTTAAAGCATTTTAAAACAAACTACTGCTTAATATAATCTTTAATAAAAAGTTAAATAAACCTATATTAATATTTAACAAAACTGTAAACATTACATTTAAAAATGCCAAGTTTTCAAACAATTGATTGGAACGTATTTTTTCTTTGTCCTCAAATTCCATCCGTCTTTCGTATTCATCTTTGATACGTTTGTTTAATAACTCTTGCAATTTTGATGAAGCCATTTGTCGTGTTTCTTTATTCCACTGAGAAATCAATTCTTGACGTCTGATTTGTTCAGAAACACTGTCGGTTTTCATCAGTTCTTGTTGTCTATTTAAATACTGTTCATTTTCGTATTTTATTAATTTTCTGCAAAAATCACCAAAATTATACAAACACTTACATAGCAGCTTCGTACTGTAACCTGTAGTCAGACCACCACTTATTACAAAGTTCCAGTTCAACAGGATCTTGTTGACCAGGTTCCTTTACATTAAACAATTTAGCTAAATAATGTTAATACCAATGTTGAAAAACGTACTTTTAGCCTTTGGATGTATACGTGGATTTTTTCGAACCCGTTTATGCCCAAGATCACTTATATTTTTAATGAAACGTCCAAGTGTGGCCATATTACGTAAACTTTAAAAATGAAACAAAAACATTATTACTATTTGCAATAAAAATAGATGGTTACGCAAATAAACTCTGTTAGAAATACATTTACATTTCAGCCTACAAAAAGTATAATCATCAAACTAACCTTATTCATTTGCAGCAATTTTTAATTATCATAATTTATTAACAATTTAATTATCTGGTTTCAAAAATAATTTCGAGTTATAACCATCTACTTTATATTTTTATAATTACCAATTCCTCCTTTGAATAAAGATATACGCTTTTGTGATTTAAATCCACTTGCATAATTATATTAAATGGATAGTGTAACGCAACCTCAAATATCGTTACTAATAATGTTATGCATAGTAACTTTTCAGAACTTCACACCCAACAGCTTCCTAACTTAATTAAAAAAGTATAATAGAAAACTAATCCCCTTAAATTCTAAACAAAGTTTTAACAAGTACGTATAAATAATGTTTTATAAAACGATTTGAAAAACTTTCAAAATAGCAAAAATTAGGTTATTATAAAAATTATATAATTTGGAGTATGTAAAAAAACTGTCAATGAAAATGTTACATTTAAATTTACAACTAAGCTAAATAAAATATAAGGAAAACCTTTTTCACAATATATATAGCTAAAATGTATTTCATAGTAATATGTAATAAAAAAACGTACTATATCTAACAAAAAGCAAATTAAGATTACAATCAAATACTTTCACATATTACCTTTTAAAATACGAAAAAACTAACAGATAATGGATTACAGTCTGACAAGATTACTAACTCAACACCGCAGCACTAATTGGTAATTTATTGAAGGTCTCTAATACATTATAAAACATTATAAAACATTCTTAATTATAATAAAATATTTTTTAATATAATAAAATAAATAATATAATAAAATTTATTTATTTATTTATTTAGTTTTACAAATTTAAATACCGCTTTATTTGAATCAATGTGTTACATTCACATGTGGGAACGCTGTTGTTGAAACATTTTGTTTAATATTAATTTACTAAAGTTTAAAATTTTTATTCGGTTATTTTAATTTAAATGAATTGTGTAGAAATAAATAGTGATCTTGATAATCCATTGCATAATTTGTTACCTAAGGAAGTCCAAGATACACAAAATGGAACATCAAATACCACGGATGATTTTGTTTTTATACAACTTACGGATAGTGATGGCTTAGAATCAGGATCTCCGATTTGGATTCCTTTGTCAGTTGACGTTCCAAAGTTGACTGTTTTGTTGAAAGATGTACTTGATCAGGTATATGATAATTTTTGTAGCATTAAAAAATTATTAACTATATAATGCACATTGACGTTAAGTATCTAAAATTGTTGAAGTATTTGTTCGGTTTTAATTTTAATTTTTTTAATTAAATGATCTTATTTGTGTTGTTTCTTCCAACAACTTGTGCATCAAATATGTAACATTATGGGGTAGCAATTTTTTATATTTATTAATTGTTAGAATTTTAATTGACTAGAAGGGTATGTTGTTACGATTAGCGTTTTTGAGTTTTAAAATATTTAAAAATGTATTTAGATACTTCAAATGGTCGTGATGAATGTTAAATCTTTCTTTCATCGTCAAACGCTAGTTCAGTGTAATCAAGAATTCCCGCGTATTTATATTTCTTTACAGTTTTAAAGCATTCAAATATAAAATTGTTTATTTTAACAATTTTTTTGAACATTGTTTTTTGTGTAGGCTTTGACAACTTAACAGTATTGGAGTTCTAAAAATGTGTAGTCAAATGAAGACGCAGCTAATATAATAAAAGTTGGTGGCAAAGCCGCATCATTAGATTCAAGTTCGTATAGCATCCTGAGTTTCTATACTAATATGTTGTTGGATATGAATTGAACTTGGGGGATAAATGTAGTTATTATACAAAAACAGTTTAAAATGAATGTAATTATTTAGTAGCGTAGATGGTTCTAGGCAACGTTAAACTAACCAAAATCCTGTGCACACATTTTTTTAGGAAACAAATAATTACATTTATCAATTTCCAGTAGATTTATATTAAACTCATGTAAACTAACAACACACAAAGCTGTATAATCTATAGACACAGCAATCGCTCAACGATTTTTTTAAACAAGAAAGCTAATCAAGTATATTGGCTAAGTTGTAAAGAAAACTGCGTAATTAGACTGAAATATCTGTGCATGCCTCCTAAAACCGTGAACAGTGGATAGGGATTATATGAGATTCTACGAAAACTTGTTGTATAATACAGAAAGGTAACATTGAGAATGGAACATACTTTTAAATGACACTGAATTTTATGATACGCTGATTATAATTTAAAACAAAACACTTGCATTTCATTTATAATCCTTTAGGTTGTTGAGGTCGATTCCGTTTATGACTTTTTCGTCGGCAATATTCAAATTTTGGATGATTTGAAAACAGCTTTAGTGCAAGCTCGTGCCAAAGGAACTGAGGTCGGTTTGCCTAAACCCGGTTCAATTGAACTGGAAAATGTTGTCAAAGTTATTTATCAAGCCCAGTCCATATTTCGTGTCCGGCCCGTGACGAGATGCTCAAGTAGTCTTCCTGGTCATAAAGGTGCAGTGCTTGTTGCCCAATTTTCACCTGATGGCAGGTAGAATTACTTGGTTAATATTTGTTTTTACTTTATTTCTAATATTAGTTAAATTAGAACATTTTGATTGGATATTTTGGTAACATTTGTATTGCGTAAAATCTACCACGTGGCAGAGTGATTTATTAGTAAGAGATTTCTTTTGGATTGACGGTAATAATTAGATTGTTTTTACTTTTCTTTTTTTGTATGAACTAAGCAATACTTTGGACTGATATGCATACGTTTGTTATAGTAAGTTCTTTAAGTTTGGGAGACTATGTGGGACTATTTTTTAAACGATAACTTAATAGATGTTACTAAAAGATAGCGAAGTTCTTACAATATAGTTTTAATTTTTATTCCTCAGATTGTATCAAGAGTGGGATTTGAAGTGATGCTCACGTTGTTATGGATAACTAGCTAATGATCCTGAGGATTTGATTGGGATGCTAATGATCCTGAGGATTTGAGTAATGCTTATAAAGTCTCAATTTCCAATGATGGTGATATTCCGACAGTTAGTCCTCCACGTGGTGCATCCTGGACTAGGTGCCCCTAGAGCATCTAGACTAATAGCAACAGGGTCGAGTGCACAGCGGTATAACTGGGCTTCGCTACGGCGGGTGGGTGCGAACATACACCCAGGATACTTAAAAGGTATCTAAAGGTATACGTATACCATGTAGCCCTTCGGCAAAGGGAGATAACCCTGACAAAAAATCAGGCGGCCTTGTCAATCTTTGAGCATGTTGTGACGTCACAAGGATGCCGTCTACAGCCAAGAAGCTTTGTTTATTCTTCCACGTTTGTCTACGCTTATCAAGCCATCGAAATCGATTGTTCCACATGTCGTATAAATATGGGAAATAATGAAGAGGTGACCACGTGATCACCAACCAAAATGAAAATGAATGTCTTAAACACTCAAACTTTTTGAACTTTTTTAATAATTGATTTGTGCCGAGGTGGTCTAGCGGTGCAGCACTCGACTTGTACCTCAGTGGGCATGGGTTCGAATCCCACCATCAGCCCACTAAATGCGGGTACACGTTCGGCTTAGCTAAAATGTCCATTACTGAAAGGCATGTTTTCCGTAAAACATTCAAAGTAGTATCAACATAAATGGGAATTTTTATAGATGTGTTTGTGTTTTGTTTGATAATCAGGAGTTTGGCCAGTGGTTCTGGCGATCAAACCGTGCGGTTTTGGGATTTAAACACAGAATTGCCCATAAACACAGGTACCGAAGCTCACAAAGGTCCTGTATTATGCTTATCCTGGTCTCCCAACGCATTGTATTTGGCATCGGGTTGTCAGGCCGGCCTCGTTTGCATTTGGAGCCGATCGGATGTAAGCGCCCAATGGTCGTTGATTCCCGGTTCGCCACTTGGCCGCGCTCAAACAAGTCGGTCTAGTCAAAATTGTTGGATTAGAACGCTTGCTTGGCGTCCGTTGCATCTGTAAGTGATGATGTTGCTGTTTTTATTTCTTTGCCGATGAGTTTAATCGGTGCAGCCACCAATATAAAATTAATGAAGAGGTAGCTGTTATGTCAATGAATGAATTGGTCTAAGATGATGGAAACTATTTATTTATGATTTAAGGTTTAGTTGAAGCATTTGTCAAGTTCTGTTTAATATATTATAAACTGTATGTGCGTTTTACTCTTACTTTAGGCACAATTTCAGAAAGGTTGTCAACATTCAGAAATAAAACTTGCAACTTTGTTAATTTAAGAATGTTGTTGTATTTTAGGGGGTGGGGGTGTTTGCTAAAGATTATCTAGTCTTCTTTCTCCTCCCTTATCTAGACTTGTGACTGGCTAGATCGATTCATTTCTGATCCTTACTAGGCAGAGTTGCTAAAGATTATTTAGTATTGAATGAAAATAATTAATATTGTCTACAGCCCTCGTAGTTTAATTCATCATTTTCATTTTGTTGATGATCACGTGGTCACCTCGCCATTATTTCCCATGTTTATACGACATGTAGACAATCGATTTCGATGGCTTGACAAGCGTAGACAAACGTGGAAAATAACAAAGTTTCTTGGCTGGTAGACGGCATCCTTGTGACGTCGCCACTGTTCCGCAAAGATTGACAAGGCCTGATGATTTTTTGTCAGGGTTATCTCCCTTTGCCGAGGCTACATATGGTATACGTATACCTTTGAGTACCTTTAAGTATCCTGGGTGTATGTTCGCACCCACCCGCCGTAGCGGAAGCTTAATTAATACCGCTGTGCACTCGGACCCTGCTGTTATTAGTCTAGATGCCTAGGGAGCACCTAGTCAGGATGCACCACGTGGAGGACGAACAGTCAGGAATATCACCATCATTGGAAATTGAGACTTTATAAGCATTACTCAAATCCTCAGGTCATTAGCATCAAATATACTAATGATCCTGAAGTTTAAATACTCATGAAGTCTCCAATTTCTAACTATTATATCCACAGCGGTATAACACAGTTCCCGCTCAAATGAATCAGGAATACACATAAGGTACTTAAAATGTATTTTAAGGTATACGTATACCATATAGAACCATAAGACTAAGCGAGATAGCCTTGACAAAAATTCAGGCGGCCTCGTCAATTTTTGTGAACAGTCAGTAGTACCGTCAACTAAGGAAATTTGTTATTCTTTTACCTCGCCAACCAAATGAATGAATTTTCGTGTTTTTCAAACATTTTCTAGTGATCCCGATTGTACACAATTGGCAGTCGCCTACCAAGATACGTCAATTGTGTTGTGGAACATCGCAGCACGTTGTCCCATCCTAACGATTAGTGGTCACGCCAAGCCTGTCGTTTCGATTAAGTGGGGCGGTACCGACCTCATCTATTCGGCGAGTCACGATCGCACAATTCGCGTGTGGCGTGCCAAGGACGGCGTGTTGTGCCGGACGTTGAATTTACACGGACATTGGGTCAATTGTTTGGCTTTGAGCACCGACTATATTCTGCGCACGGGGCCCTTCGATCCGGCCAAATTAGAAACCGTCGATGCCAATTATTTTGGATTGGTCAATGCGAGTAAGGATTTGGCACAATTGTGTGTGTGTGTTTTACCATTGCCGGCATCCTTGTGAGACGGCGATGCAAAGATTGTTAGGTCAACAATTACAAGATTCCTTTTTAACTATTAACTTGCATCTATTATTAGTTCCAAGTTTTCATAACATCCCGTATAATACCCTTCCACTGTTCACTATCCCGGCCAAAGTAGCTTGAACACCGTCCCATCATCATCGGGGAATAAGCATCCCCCCCACCGGCTATTATCACCCAGGGTAGTCCAAAAAAACCAAAACGTCAACTTTAGTAGTGTTCATTTTTTTCATTTTGGTTGGTGATGTGGTCACCTCTTCATTGGCTTCCCATATTTATACGACATGTAGAGCGATCGTTTGATGGCTTGATGACGTAGACAAACGTGGAAGAATAACAAAGTTTCTTGGCTGGTAGACGGCATCTTTGTGACGTCGCCACTGTTCGCAAAGATTGACAAGGACGCCTGATTTTTTGTCAGGGTTATCTCCCTTTTGCCGAAGGGCTACATATAGTGTACACCTTTAGATACCTTTTAAGTATCCTGGGTGTATGTTCATACCCTGCCCGTAGCGGAAGCCCAGTTATACCTTTGTGCACTCGGACCCTGCTGTTATTAGTCTAGATGCCCACAAAGGACACTGATCCAGGATGCACCATGTGGAGGCTAACAGTCCAGGAATATCACCATCATGGAAATTGAGACTTTATAAGCATTGCTAAAATTCTCAGAGTCATTAGCATCCTACTTTAGTAGTGTGTACTTAACGAACGACACTTGCGAGGTGTGCTGACATTAAATGTTAATTACATCCCGAATTGGATGGGCCAATACG
Source organism: Cardicola forsteri (assembly GCA_025895645.1). NCBI lineage: Eukaryota > Metazoa > Platyhelminthes > Trematoda > Strigeidida > Aporocotylidae > Cardicola > Cardicola forsteri. The sequence goes on along the minus strand of JAKXYG010000477.1, from coordinate 145,840 downwards.
AGTAAGAATTTGGCAAAGTTTTGTGTTTGTCGAATAACACCAGCTACTGCCGATAAATCCCCCACTACGATGTTTCAGATTTTATATTAATCCATTTCAGTATAGTATAATGAACGATTGATTACGATGGCTTTATAAGTATAACAAAGTTTCGTTGCTGGTAGACGGTGATGTTACTGTTTGCAGAGATTGCTCAGCGACTATTCTAAGATACCTGCCGAAGCGGAAGTCTAGTTATGCTGCTGTGCACTTGGTCAACACTTAGTCCGAGATGTGGCACGTGGAGGTGACAGTCAGTAATTGAGAGTTTACTAGTTATTAATCAAATCTTCAGGATCATTAGCATCCCCTATGTTGATCACGGCAATTAATTGATTTTTGTAGAAGTTCCATCCAGCCATCCTGGTGACAAGTCGAACAATTTTTAAACCACCGGGTAGTGTTGGTGGTACGTGGTGATAATATCATTGTCAACACATTAATAACCTTAACCACCTGATTATCCGTTTGAGACTGGTTATCTGCTACAGCCTTAATCACAGTTAATCCCAAAATCCGTTGTACTATTCGCCACACCCGTGGACGCACTAAATAGGAGTCGGTCTTCCCTCATTGAGTGGTGATTGCATGCTAGAAGTGGTTGATGGATGATTGTCAACTACAGTGTAGGGATCTGTTGGGATGCTAAGACTCCTGAATTTGGTAATACTTATAAAGTCTCAATTTCCAATGATGGTGATATTCCTGATGACTGTTCGTCCTCCACGTGGTGCATCCTGGACTCGGTGCCCCTAGGCATCTAGACTAATAACAACAGGGTCCGAGTGCACAGTATAACTGGGTGCGAACATACCTCAGGATACTTAAAAGGTATCTAAAAGAATACGTATACCATATGTAGCCGTTGGGATCTCGACGCAAGTTGCCAAGTTTACGCGAGGTTTTAGTTTACTTGTAGAATGAACTACACCACTCGTTTTTTGCTGTATTAAAGTCAATCGGTTTTAACTTTCAACTTTCTATTACTTATTTTTACAATATTGTGGTTACAATTGTATTATGTATTTTTTGTTATTTTTCAGAAACGAAAATGGCAGATTGCGCCAAAGCTTTATACGACAAAGTCAAGGTAACAACAACTAGTTGCATTGATTAATTTTAAGATATATATATATATGTATATATAATGTTTGCTACTTTGAATGTTTTACGAGAAGCGCATCTTTTAGCAGTGAACATGGTTTATCGAAGCCAAACGTGGGCCGGTGGTGGGATTCAAACCCCGATGCCCACCGAGGTCCGAATTCGAGCGCTGTACCGCTAGACCACCCTGACATTATGTTACTGTTTGGCTATAAGACCGCTTCTTGGCGACGATACCGGTGTTAATACGAGTTGACGAGCCGATTGTATTCTGGGGAAATTTGGGATTGACGCCTGTTGACATATCAACAAGCCTAACTGGCTACATATGGTAAATAAATAGCTTGAGATACGTTTTAAGCATTTTTGGTGTATGCTAGCACTCATTCACTGAGAGCGAGTGTCAAGTGAAAACCCACCTATACTGCTGTGCATCCGATCCCTGCTATTATTAGTCTAGATACCTATGGACGTCTAGTCGAGGATACACCACGTGGAGGAGCAACAGTTAGCAATAACACCATTATTGGAAATTGAAACTTTGTATAAGCATTACTCAAATTTTCGTGGATTATTAGCATCTTAAAAATATACCATGTGCTGAGGTGGTCTAGCGGTACAGCGCTCGATTTGGACCTCGGTGGGCATAGGTTCGAAATCCCACTACCGGCACTAAAATGCGGGCCCATGTTCGGTTTCGCTAAAATGTCCACTGTTGAAGATACCTTTCTCGTAAAACATTCGAAGTAGCAAACATAAAATAAAAATATATTTAAAACACTGAGACTATAGCTTCAAACTATGTTTTGTTATAAAACGGTTTAATATTTTTTTTAATATCATTTTTTTAAATTGTATTTCTACTTTAGGGTACATGTCCCGAAAGACTAGTTTCGGGATCAGATGACAATACGTTGTCGTTGTGGAAACCCGAAGTCGATAAGAAGCCCATTGCTCCACGTATGGTCGGACATCAGGGAGTTATCAACGATGTGAAGTTTTCGCCCGATGGTCGACTGTTGGCCAGTGCTAGTTTCGATCATTCGGTAAAGATTTGGGACGGTTTTACTGGACAGTAAGTGGGGGTGGTTGTTTTCAATTTGACTGATAACGTTGTCATTCCTTTGCGTACATCATGTGCAGTTGTTGGACACAAGATTAGGTTTCCTCGTCATTATTGTGCATTTAATAGTCGTCACTTGAAATATGCTCACTTTAAATACTTAATTAAACTTATTCCATAAGCTCTGTTTACTACAAAAAGCAAACGCGCTGCCCACTCAATCATCTTTTCCATCCTGATAATTATTAGTTCCAAGTTCGCGTAGCACCTCGAATAATCGCCTTCCACTGTTCACGGTTTGCGGAGGCGTGTACAGTCCAACGACTGTGCCATTGTTGCCAAAATATCCTGCTAATGATTGGGATTGTGTTGGTATTCCAACTGGGTCTGTGTTTGCAACCTACATAAAACATGGCCAATTCATTTCAGAGATACATGATCAAGTAAAATGAAGTGTACTACGATTATGTATTGTAGATTCTTAGCTACCATGTTTGGTCACGTGCAGGAAGTGTATTTGGTCACGTGGTCGAGCGACAGTCGTCTTTTGGTTTCGTGTTCCAAAGATTCGACTCTCAAACTGTGGTCTGTAGCCGAATCAAGACGATGGAATCAAGAAGATTTGACCTTGTCGAAAGAAGCCAAGAAACGCCGAATTGTGGCCAGTGATGTTGGTGGTGGTGGCAAGACAACCAAGGCTAAGGCAGTTCCGCATCAGCGCAAACGCCACTTGTTACACGATTTGCCAGGTCATGCCGATGCAGTCTACAGTTTGGATTGGAGTCCCGATGGTCAGTATGTTGTTTCGGGTGGAAAGGATCGCATTTTGAAATTGTGAGTTTGATTTTTCTGTAAATTGACGATTGTTGAGTATATCAAATGTGTGACGTTTGTTGAGGCTATCAACACTTGAGTGAAACTTTAAATAAAATGACAGCGATTGTTTAGACTAACGCAGCGAGGACTGATTGCGGTTTCACTGAGCTTCCACTTTGGCGAGTGCAAGTATACACCTAAGGTATTTTAAAGGTATCTTAAGTTATACCTGGAATGCTAATGATTTTGAAATTTTGAGTAATGCTTATAAAGTTTCAATTTCCAGTGATGGTGATATTCCTGACCGTTCCTCCTCCACGTGGTGCATCCTGGATCAGGTGCCAACAGGCATTTGGGCTAATAACAACAGGGACCGAATGCACAGCTGTATAACTAGGCTTCCGGCGAATGGGTACAAGCATACAGCCGGAGTGCTTAAAAGGTATATGTAGTCCAAGGGTTTAAGGCGATAACCATGACAAAAAATTGGGCAGTCTTGTCAATCTGCAAACGGTGGCGCTGTCGCAGTCAAGAAATGTCATTATTTTCTATAGATTTGTTGCGCCTATCAAGCCATCGAAATAGATCGTCTAATATGTTGCGCAAATTTATAAAAATAATAAAGAGGTACTTCACGTCTCTAATCACAATGATTGAATGAATGGGATGCTAATGATCCTGATTTGAGTAATGCTTATAAAGTCTCAATTTCCAATGATGGTGATATTCCTGACTGTTCGTCCTTTGCATTAGTTACCCTGGACTAGGTGCCCCTAGGCATCTAGATTAATAAACAACAGAGATCAAGTGCGCAGCGGTATAACTGGACTTCCGCTACGGCGGTGGGTGCGAACATACCCAGGATACTTAAAGGTATCTATAAATGTATACGTACATCTTATGTAGCCCTTGGGCTAAGGGAGATAACCCTGACAAAAAATCAGGCGGCCTTGTCAATCTTTGCGAACAGTGGCGTCGTCACAAGGATACCGTCTACCAGCCAAGAAACTTTGTTATTCTTCCACGTTTGTCTACGCTTGTCAAACCATCGAAATCGATCGTTCTACATGTCGTATAAATATGGGAAATAATGAAGAGGTGATCACGTTATAAACCAAAGTAAATGAATGAATCAATGGTATACAATATTAAAAATGAGTGACTTTTATCTGCTCTGGTTGACAAGGATCGTATTCTTTGTCTGTACCCGTTTGACATGAATAGTTCATGTTCGGCTTCCACGTTGACGTTACGTATCAAAACCATCGAAGTCAGTCGGTTTATATCATCAGCATAAATATGGGAAATAATGAAGAGGTGACGCCCACGTCACCAATAAATGAATGAATGAATGTTCGGCTTTGCCCAAAATGTCACTGTTGATTGATACGTTTCCCGTAAAACATTCAAAATAGTAAATAAATAATAATAATAAATATCTGACAATGGTACATAAGTACTTAAATCGAAATGCGCTGAAACAAATGTTATTGTAAAATGAGTCCAGTGCAAAAAACATTTAACATTAAATAGTGTCCACAACATTCAATTGCAGCTCAATTAAAAATGAACCAATCGGAGAACAATCACAAATCCAATAAAATTTACTCGAAGTTCAACTAATTAAAAATTCAATAACCTACATAATTTGCCTTTTTATTTCTATTTGTTTCAACATTTTCTTTTACTGCTGTTTTTTTTTAATTACAGATGGCGTTCGTAACAATATACTTTCATTTGCATAACGAACTATTTGAACAAAGGCTTTTTCGAGAACTATTTGTAAATTATTTTATTTCATATTTTGTCGATTGATGATATTGCAAATAGATTTTGTTTACTTTGATTTGGTTAATTTTTAAGCAAGTGTCATGTGCTTGAAGTTTATTAAAAGTGTGACAGTTTTTTCTCTTTTTTTCTTTGAGATGCTAATGAAGAGTTGAGTAATGCTCATAAAGTCTCAATTTCCAATGATGGTGATATTCCTGACTGTTTGTCCTCTATATGGTGCATTCTAAACTCGGTGTTCTTAGGCATCCTGGACTAATAACAGCAGGGTCCGATTGCACAGTGGTATAACCCGGGCGAATGCAAGCATATACGCCCAGATACTTTAAATATATGTATTCCATTTGTAGTCCTTGGGCTAAGGAAGGTATTCCTAACAAAAAATCAAGCGACTACGTCCATCTTTGCGAACAGTGGCGACGTCACGAGGATGCCGTCTACCAGCCAACGAACTTTCCGCGTTTGTTACGCTTATCAAACCGTCGGAGTCGATCGTTTATATGCCTTATAAATATGGGAAATAATGATTTTTTTTCTATTGTAAACAAAAGTAGAGTGCATTATAAGAATTAAAATACCATCACCGAGCATAGCATTTCCCACCGGTTATTATTGCCCAATCCAAATTAACGAAAACGCAAATCATCAATTTTTACAACAACTTTCAATTGTTTTAAAGAATTAACATACTATAATTAAATGACAGTGGAGTAATGCATGTTTCCTTTTTAGAAAAACTGATGAATAGGTTTTATGCATGTTACATGACCACATTTCAATTTTTTATAAACATGTGTAAGATATACATTGGTACTGCTTTTTAAAATGCAACTCTGATAATTTCGAGTCTCTATTGATAAGGAGAGTTGAAGTGAAAGGCTAAAAAAGCTTACATTTCTTCCATTATTACAGCTTTTTCCCTCTTTTATGAGAGGTCGCCGTTTCCGACCAGCATTATCCATTTGGTTCTGTCCGTAGCGACAATTTTTGGTTAGTCCCTTTTCCTTCATATCGGCTTCCACACAATCCAACCATCTTCTCTTTGGTTGACCACAATTACTTTTACTTTCCAATGCCATTATTCTCTTCGTAACGCAGTTTTGTTCTCTACGTAGAATATGGTCGTACCACCTTAAACAAATAGTGTCAATAAGCCAACTTTATTGAACATCATTTCATTATAGCCGTTTCTAAGTCTGGTTGAGTACAAGGTTAAAGAGAGAGTTTGTAGACGATGATGAATTTTTGAACCCTCTCCCGATGGAGCAAGCAGTCATGATATTCAGAAAGATACCGATAACCCTTGTCGCCCCCGAACGGATGCTCAAGCGTTAAAATATCCGTTTGGGGGGTCGGAATCATCGGGAGGATAGGCATCTCCCACACATTATTATTACTCAAAAGGCTGCAGGTCAACAACTTTCACTACGTGCACTTAACTGACAATGCCAACACCTAACCCCTTCAATACTGATGGCCGTTCCACTATATTGATGCACTAATTAAGGGTGTAGATAAACATCTACCGATTATTATCGAACGATGCTAAATAAATGCTATGTTCAAATCTTAATTATATCCCACATTAAATCTTTCCTATCGACCCTACTCACTGTACAAAATAAACAATCAAACACCCAATTAAGTCAATCATTTGGAAGGAACACGACTGTGTTCGTGTTCCGTCCCATTAACCAATCCCCCACCCCCTAATCTTTTCTCTCCATTCGAGTAATCATTGGGCTCCTGCAGCCTTTCTGACGGGATGGGTAAGCAATCTGGTAGAATCCTATTGTGTTGTTCTAGTTCTACACTTCTAACACAAACGCGAACACATCCATGTCGAAGTTGAAATTGTATTGTACAAGTATTAAATTGCTTATTACAAGAAATATGAGATAATTATGAGTTTAGTCATTCAATTCAACTAAGCGGTTGTGATTAAATAATTAGTATAAATAATAATTTATTTGTTTGTGTTAAAATTATAGCAATTACCTCATTATTCATGTGGAAGGTAGGGAAGAAAATTTTGCAGGTTTGAAGTTTCATTATTTTATTATCAGAGTGCGCGCATATATATATATATATATATATATTGATAGATAATTATGTAACAAACAATTTTCGCTTATTAAGTAAACTTTTATCTTATATTGTAAAAAAACAATTATTCCAACGAAAGCCAAAAGAAAAATGCTAATTTAAAAAAATATTTTCAAATGAAGAAAATTAATTATATTTGGCCAACCTTTCAAATGAGCTTATTAGCTGTTGAGTGTGTCTCGTCAAGTCTATATATAATTTGTGAGTGTGAATTATTTATCTATTCTTTCAAGACACGTGCATGTTCAAATGTTATGTGCATGTATGTGTCCGTTTAAGTGGATTAAGCGCGTCTTTGTTTTCATATAATCGAATTTAGCAATTAATTTTGTCTAAGGTGAACATGGTTGGATAGGCTTGTAGTAATGCTTATACAAAGTTTCAATTTCTAATAATGGTAATATTCCTGACTGTTCGTCCTCCACGTGAACTAGGTGTCTATTGGCATTTAGACTAATAAAAGCAGAGACCAAATGTACAACGGTATAACTCGGCTTCCACTCTAGCGGGTAGGTACAAGCATAAATCGAGAAAACTTAAAAGGTATCTTAAGGTATACGTATAAACCTGACAAAAAGTCAGGCGGCCTTGTCAATCTTTGCAGTCAATGATACCGTCACAAGAACGTCGTCCATTAGCCAATAAACTTTGCTATTTTTCGACGTTTTATCAAGCCATGCCGTACAAATGACGGAGTGGTCTAGCGGTACAGCGCTCGAATTCGGACCTCGGTGGGCATCGGGGTTCGAATCCTACCACCGGCCCACTAAAATGCGGGCCCACGGTCGGCTTCGCTAAAATGTCCACTACTGAAAGATGTTTATTGTAAAATATTCAAAGTAATAAACATTAAGAAAAAATAATAAATAATGAAGAGGTGACCACGTCACCAACCGAAATGAATTTAAGGCAGCAGTGATTGTATTCTTGTCTGAAGTTGGACACTGTGCCACATTGGTCCTATTATTAATTTATTGTAATGCCTCTTTCACTCTAAAATGCATGAGCCAACAAAATTGTTTTGGGCATTGAACTTGCATTCAACCGTATCACTTAAATTATGCTTTCCATTTACTAAATAGCGTCCTTTTGATAGAAACGTTTCTGGCAATGGAGAATTGGTCTCAGCTGCTGATTCCATCACATATTTTCTACCTGAAAGAAGTTTCATGGCTGTTTGCATAGGATAAAGACCTGAGGCCTGATTTTCTGTCAGGATAAATGGCTACCTTCAGATACCATTTAAACATCTAAGGTGTATGCTAGCACCCATTCACTGGACGGGAATCCAGTGAAATCCAGTTATACCACTGTGGACTCGGTCCCTGCTGTTATTAGTCTAGAATGCCTATAGGCACCTAGTCCAGGATGCACCACGTGGAGGAATAACAGTCAGGAGTATCACCATCATTGGAGTTTGAGACTATAAGCATTACTCAATTCCTCATAATCATTTAGCATCCCAATAGAGAATTGTATTTACTAATAATTTTTTAATTAAGATAGCGATTATTGCATTGCATGTTTTACTATTGTTCACATTTAAATACTCTATCAGTACCACATTATATTGTTTTTTAATTTACTGCAAAGCTCTTTCGCTTTAAAACGCATAAGATAACAACTTGTCAAGTGTTGTACTGTTAGACCATCCGGGCATTGAAATTATTTTTGACTTGCACCCACCGCTTTCTATTTCCTAAAATAGCGCCCTTTTGTTTGTTCGGTATTTTCCAAAAGCCAATCTGCCCAAACGTACCCTCTAGCCTACTTCTCAAGAGAACTTGGACCGACCTGAAGTGAAATAGAGCGGCATATATTACTTTTATAACTTTCAATGTTTCTACAAAAAATGCATCTTTCAGAAGTGGACATTTTAGAGAATCCGAATGTGGGTTCGCGCATTTGGTGGGCCGGTGATGGGAACCGATCTCATATCCACCTAAGTCCACTGTACCGCTAGGCTAGCCCGGCACATGTGTGTAACAGTTGGTTTATCCAAACGGAACCGAAATACCCAATAAAACAAAGAAAAATTGTGCTTAGTAAGAATATTTCTGTATTTAAAAGACAGCGATAAGTGATGTATTTGGTAAAAAAAATTATTCCGACGAAAACCAAAAAATGTGTGTGAATTATTTATCTATTCTACATAAATTGTGTCTTTCAAGATCGCAACGACTACTGCAAAGGGGTGTTTAGTCGTTTCAAACGTGTCCAAATGTTAAAACGCAACATTTTGCTAAAATGTACAAAGATGGGCAATTAAAACATGTCAAAAATAATGAAAACATTGAAAGCTATTGTAGCGCAAAATTATGGTCGGTTTCATCTTTTTCCCCGTTCGAATGATGATGAAGATGACGACGTATCGCCGCTTCGTCCTTCTGACTTGCCGTCGATGAATGGAAACACAAAATCAATTTGTACAATTCGTCAATAGCGTTGGCCTGCATCAATATATAATTTTTGGCCAGAAGAAGGGTTGCAATTTTCGACAATTTCCGCACCGACGGACTGTGGGCGTAGGGAATGACACAGCGCAAGTCGTCGAGGGCATCGTTTAAATCGTGCATTCGGTGACGTTCTCGGGCGTTTATATTTAGTCGAGCAATGGGCTGATAACCGCTCGTTCTGTGCGATTTTTTGAAGTTTTTCTGTCTTTGCGTTGAGCTCAAAAGCATATTGGAATCGGGTAATTTCCATACACTCATGTCATCGAATGAAGAGGTTGTTGGCACGGGCGAGGACAATTTTAAATTGCGATCGATAAGATAATCTGTGTAGGGTTTGCAATCTTCCAAATCGTACCTATCTTCATTCATTGTGTGATGGAAGGAATAATTAACCTCCGGGAATGTAAGCATTTATATAAACACATTTTGACCAATTAACGCAATTTGGTTAATTAACCAATTAGATAGTTGATATAAATCCTGAAGTGTGATTGGTGGATAAATCAGTATCATTTACCAAGCACACACTTATTCCAATAATTTATTTATTTTATTTTATTTATGGTTATTGGCTTAGATACTTCAGTAGAAGTAGCTTTCAGCACACAAAAAAGATGTACAATTATAAGAATACAATACAATTAGTAGTGTGTAACATCAGTCCAAAAAAAATAAGTAAAGTAAGGTTAAATTACATAGGCTAAAAAAGGAAAAAAACTCAAAATCAACGTATATTCAAAAGTCATGTTCAATATGATATGCGTAAAGAGGCATGGTATTATTTAGGGGACACTATGGTTAATAGTGTGCAAATATATCAGTATACATAAAATGCGAATGACTCATGACTCATGAGTGAGCATGGTTAATAAAATAATACCCTGGATGAAGGATAATAAATGGTCACAAAATAAAATGGGCAGATTACAAACAACGGTAATTGGTCAGACCAAAGAAAACAAAAAAAACACTCATGATTTGGATAGGCTAATGTAAAGGTCACTTTGAACTTTGTTGGATTGGATAGTAACCTTGCTAAATAACATCAATTATACGTGTTATTCAAAAAAGAACTAGGAATTGTAAAACGTAATGCTTCATTATACATAGTTTTTTTACATAATGTCAATATTCTACATACGGTTCCTAAACAAAGCGCGTAAAAAAAGAATATTTATTTTGATTTCTACTATTTGAAGTGTTTTACGAGAAACATTTTTTATCAGTGGACATTATAACGAAGCCCAACATGGATCCAAGTGTAGTGCCCGTCAGGTTCGAGTACCACTAGGCTGCCTCAAGGACTGAATCGAAGTAGATCAGTTGGGCTAGTTGAAAAAATCCAAATATCCAACTAGTTTCAAACATTTCGAAGGTACAGCCTTGTTAAAGACAAAGCCACCTCTTTATTTTCGAAACATCCCTTCCACAATTCTCGGTTTTTATAGGCGTGCACCAATATTTCATTTCAATGACTTTGCCATTGTTTCCAAAATAGCGTAAACATCGTCCCAAACAACACCCATACAAGTACGTTTTGTGACCACCTTTTCTCTTCTTCCAATCGGCATTTGGACAAGCCACAAGATACGGTACGTGAGATTTCTACGAAGAAAATGTCCAAACCAGCGCAACCTTCGTTGTCGCGATACCAATAGAAGAAGATCGTGAAATTGGAGGTCATTTCGAATTTGGCAGTTGCTATTCTTTTTCGTTCAATTCCTTGGTACAGTCGATGGAATATAATAATTATTGTAGAGAACAGTATCCAACGGTCTATACCGAAAAAAGAATTTCCATCAGTTTCATTGTATAGTATTGCATCAACATTTACATTTATGTGCCGGGGTGGTCTAGCGGTACAGCGCTCGATTTGGACCTCGGTGGACATCCGGGTTCGAATCCCACCACCGTTACGAAAAACATCTTTCAGCAGTGGACATTTTAGCGAAGTCGAACGTGGGTCCACATTTTATTGCCGGTGGTGGATTCGAACCCGGATACCCACCGAGGTTCAAATCGAGCGCTGTACCGCTAGAACATTCCGACATTAAATGCCGCTACTCATTTCGACAGCTATCCATGACGTAATTGCAAAGTTGGAAAACTCATCGATTTTGTCAAAAATCGACTTAGTTCGGGCATGGTCGCCATAACCCGTCGGATTGTTTGAAGGTTGCATATTCTTTTCGTCCCCACCAGTTTAGAGAATTGATTAATAATTGTACTTAAACCGCTTATATCTTCAGATTTGATCCGTCGACTTTAACTAGATAGAAAGAAGACGAACAAACGGTTATTAGCTGTAACTCACAGTCACGTACACAAGAAAATGAAAAGTGAAACTAATAAAAACTTCTTGAGAACAATAATTATTATAATAAAATTAAGTGTTACAATTATAAAAATTGGTAAAAATTATTTTAATCATTTTCATCTATATTTTTTTGTCCACTAGACCTAATCAAAAAATTAATTGGTCAAGGTCAATACAAACATCCAATCAGATTTGTTTGAACAACACCCGCATTATCAATATTTCAACGTGATTGACAAAAACCACTCAAATCAAATCAACCAATTGTATATATATATATATATATATATATATATATATATATATACTATACAGATATATATATATATAGTATTTTTGACAGAGTAATATGGCAGTATTTTTGCAACTTCTTTTTCTTTCCAAACTCGTTTATTGAACAGTGCTGCTTCTTCTTCAGAACTAGTATGATTATGATTAAAATAAGCTTTCCGGATCTAATATTTATAATCCTTGACTAATCGAACAGAAAATTTAGCTTTACCTTTGGTATTTTTAGATCTAAAAAAATATTAAAAATTATTCACTTCGTTTTCTTTTGACCAGTTTCCTTTAGATTTTTGATTTTGAAATATCGAGCAGCAAAATGTCACATATTGGTAAGGGTCATTATGACATTTTTCAGAATTTTTTGTGATAAAAATCTGTATTGCTTCTTCGAAATATTTGAACTCCTATGAAATGCACTCCAACAATCGTAATTCTCCTTGAACAAGCTCATATTCGCAAACTCAGTCAAAAAATGACGCAAGAGCACAAATTTTAACATCAAGTACCTCATCAAAAAATGAAACAACCAATGAAAAGCAACAGCCAATTAGATGCGTTTTAGAGATAAACCTATCAGATTAATTAAAAAGTGGGATGGTGAGGACTTATCTGCACCACTAAATGGTCTAATGTTCAAGAGGTAATGTTAAAAAACAAACTTGTTTAAACAAAAAATTATACATTTTAAAATCAAACAATACACAAATCGCTTTTACTAAAAACGTGCTAAAAATTATTTAACAAAATAAAATTCAAAATAAGAAATATAAATAAACGAAATAAAATTGTCAAAAATAATAAATCATCTGTGAATTTAATTAAATAAGACCGAATCGCCTAACAAGAGTAGAAGCGCTTAAAAATTGAATGAGACCGCTGTCTGGACTGAGTTGCATAATAATTTTTTGGACTTGACGAAATTGTGGATGATTTGAGTCGCACATAATGGTCATCAGAACAGATTCGCACGTCGTCATGAAAGCACCCGACTGTGACATGCGATGAAACGAGATCATTCTGTTTGGGGCAACCGAAAACATATGACTGATTGGTAATTATTAGAGTCACGTTGGGTAAACAAAAAATTTATTATAGAAATCAACAGTTGCAAAGTTACCGGTGGGCAAATCCTAGATTTAATAACCGGTGCATTAGGCCGGTAAGTCGGTTTTGATTTGAAAGTCACCTCAACAACAACAACAACAACACGATTTTTACCTTTTCATTATTTTCCATAGCAAACAATCAAATCCATACACTCACAATAATTAATATAATTTTTTATACTATTGATTTTTATATTAAGTAGTCAATAAAAATAGATGTAATATACAACTAGTAATAACAGCAATAGGAATTTATAACAGCCACATCTTTATTATAAACTTTATCAACCCGTTAACAGCATCCCTTTGACACGGGGCCAATGTTTTAACATAAACCTTCACTATTTCTATATTCATATGTCAATTACGAGGGCTTGCTAAGTGTGACAAACGTAAGAGAATAACGAGTTTTGTTGACTGGTAGACGGCATTATGTGACGTCACCACTGTTCGTAAAGATTGACGAGACCGCGTGATTTATTGTTAGAGTTATCTCCCTTAACCGGTGCATTATCGCGAGTAATATTCACAGAGCAGGCAGTAGCGTCGCGAGTCACATTCTGCCTTATTTGAGCTCTGAGAATGGTGTTTTTTTAATTTGATCATCAGTATCTGCCCTGTTAACCACGGCCTTTAATTGATTTTTGTGAGAGTTTCGACCGCGAGTATATAGACCAGTTAGCCGCGGCCAGCTATCCTGGTGAGAAGACGAGCAATTTTTAAACCACCTTTTCTAGGCCCCTCTCTGAGTGGAACAAGCAGTGCTGTCCCTAAATAGGGCTGCTTGATGATAATACTCAGGGTGACACCGATAACCGTTGTCGCCTTCTTGTCACCGCATTAACGACCTTAACGCCTGAGTATCCGTTTGGTCCACGGCTGTTTATTTGGCACAGCCTTATTCACAGCTAACCTTTATTGCTAAAGGTTATTCCACTATCCGCCACCTGTGGACGCGCTTAGTACGAGTCGGTCTCCCCCTTAGAGTTGCAAAGTTATAAATGCCATTCTTCCTATGACGTGACTACAACCTTTACAAGATATCTAGATGGTTTTATTTAAAACGTTTTACCGAAATGTTCAAGATTTAAAATATTAACATAGTAATGTAGAATATTTCACATTTTGTCTTTGAATAAGAAATAATTGTTTAAAAAGTTTAGAAATTATGAAGAAGTCATAATTTAATGCCAACAATTATATAAACGGAATTAATAAATGCAATTATGTATTATTTACAACAATTAATAAATTAATAATTCATTTGCTTAAAATTATTTTTTAAATATTTTAGGTTTTTCAAACACAAAATTAAAAAAAATAATTATTTCTTAGAAATAATATTTTCGTTTTAATATATCAAAATTAAAAAACCTAGTCACTGATAATAGAAGACCAAAATTTAACAAAATATGTCAGTTTAGAAAGCGCTGGTATTTACTAAAAATTATTGATTTATACTGAAACTTTTTTATGTTTATTACTTTGAATGTTTTACGAGAAACGCATTTTTAGCGAAGCCGAACGTGGGCCCGCATTTTAGTGCCGGTGATGGGATTCAAACCCATGCCCACTGAGGTCCAAATTCAAGCGATATACCGCTAGACCACCCCGGCATTTACATGGCACCATACGATTTGTATTGCGTCATCTTGCAAATTTGGTCACACATTGAGAAACTTTTCCATCCCCCCAACTGCCGAGTAATCATACACTCACACAAAAGGTTATCTAACTCTTATTGGCTCCTTCTTTCGCAACTTTTTCCCTTGGTTGGTTTTATCATCTACCAAATAAACAAATAACAAATAGCAGAATTTGGCAATCATTAATAACAATTTCTTGGAAGGCTTCTTATCACAACCCATAAAGCAATTCGTGTAAACATTCAAAACATTTTTTAGTCTAAATTAATTTGTTATCTCCAATTGTTTTTTCGTAAAAATAAATGCTAAGAATTGGAAGTAACGTAGAGTACTTAATAGTTGCTTTATATCTACTTAGAAATATTTAATTAAAAGTATCGAGTTAGTGAAAAAATTATATTTTAAAAACTAGACACGTATAAACGGAATTACTAAACGCAATTTACGCATTTTTCAAAATAATAATTAATAAATTATTAATTAATATACTTAAAATCATTATTTAAAATGTATTTTGGTACTCCAAACTTATATTTCCCCAACACACAATTTAACGGCGTCGTTACGTCACAACAAAAATTTCAATTTAAAAAAATAAATTCATTCAATTTTTAGGTAAACAGTATCTTTAATATTTTTCTTTTAATGCATACTTGCCGTAGAAATAATTATTTGTATTAACAACGACTTTAGGATATAATGTTACACTTAAAATAATAATAACAATGATTCGAGAAAACCATTTTGAAAAAACCAAACCCTTATATTTAGTGACAATAATGATACTCAAAACCATGTCTGGCGCTTTAACTACACTTCTGACAACACAAGTATCGCAACACTTGATAAAAAGGTACAGGACGCGGCCTAGTAGTATAGCGCCGTTACACGAAGGTCAGTCAGAAAACTCGCTACTGCCCTACGTGATAATACAAATAATAAATCCACTACCTGTCAACCATATTTCGTGAGGAAATGGCATCCACGGCGCAGTGCACGTTGACTCCCCGCTCCAATAAATCCAGCGTCGTCGCCTGGACGCAAACATGGGCTTCGATGCCACACAAAATCACCGAATCGATTTGTTTGCCAAACTCGAGAGCATCGGCAACGTCGTCGGTAATCATCGAAAACGATCGTTTGGGAAAAACTGGAATGCCGCTGAGGTCGCCCAATTCGGGAACAGTTTTACCCAGACCTGTCAGTTATAATAAGTAGTATGCTACGGTAATATTGTGAAAACTTTCGATGTATGTGTTAAACTACTCACAAGTAATATATTCAACTTTAAAAATTTTGTACATGACCCATTGCTTCATACATTTATTATTTAATAAACATCTAAGCCCTGTTTAGAAATATTGTAAACAAATCCGATATAAAACTGAAAATAACTTCAATAAAAATAATCAATATGTTTTTTATTATTTATTTAAAAATTGCTATTATCTAGATATATTTAAATCAGATGCTACAGAAAGTTCACACTATTATTAAATAAAATACGAATACAAATTTCATTCTTGTCTCTGTACAACACTATACTCGCATCATTGTAAACACATGTTCGATCTCACTACCAGTGCTGGAGTGGTCTCGCGGTACATCGCTCAACTACAACCTGAGCGAGCATGGGTTCAATCGCCCCACCGGTACTAAATACGTGTGTATTGATTGTTTGCGGTACATTGCTATTATTATTATTATTATTATTATCATGATTTTTGGCTTAAATGCTTCAGAAGAAGTAGCTTTCTACTGAAAACATGTACAATTATAAAAATACAATACAATTAGCAGTATGTAACATCAGTCAGAAAATAAAATAAGATTAGATTACATAAACTAAAAAAAAACCTCAAAGTTAACGTATATTCAAAAGTCATGTGCATTATGATATGCGTGAGGAGGCGTGATATTACTTAAGAAACGTACTATAGTTAATAGTATACTAATATAACAATATATATCAAATGCAAATGGCTCATGTGTGAGCATGAGTAATAAAACAGTACCCTGGATGAAGGATAATGAATGGTCACAAAGCAGAATGGGCAAATTACGGACAACAGTAATTGAACAAACAAAATAAATTCATAATTTAGATAACTTTATGTCAAGGTCACTTTGAACTTTATTGGGATTGGATGTTAAGTTTACTAAATACGGCAGACATAAATTTAAGTACACATTTGTTTTGTACTTGGCGTAGATATGTAATCTTCTCGTTTTTCCCAATGTTTGAAGATGTTTATTGCACAACGTTCAAGCGACAAACCGAGAAAAACACTCCACAAAATAAAAAATGCAATATACATTTACGCCACATCGTTTCATCCGTCATAAAATTATTAAAAAACAGTAGCGTAAATTATTTTGTCGCTAGAAGGAGATCAAGTGGTATAGAACTCGAACCTCAGTGGGCATAAGTTCGATCCCCGTCACCAAATGCGGGTGACCATCGTTCAGATGTCTCGGGGGTGGTCTAGCGGTACAACGCTCAAATTCGGACTTTGGTGGGCATCGGGGTTCGAATCCCACCACCGACCAACTAAAATGCGGGCCCACGTTCGGCTTCGCTAAAGTGTCCACTGCTGAAAGGCATGTTTCTCGTAAAACATTCAAAGTAGCAAACATAAAATTAAAAAATGATAAAAAATACAACAATAACAATAAAAAATTGGATAATAGGAAAACGTTATCAACTTTTGATATCAACGTGAATCGGATTTCCTTTCCCTTCAATGCTAAAATTGAACCACCCTTTTATAAACCGGTTTCAGATTGTTCATGGTGGAATTACGCTACTTGCGGTGTATAATATGTATTAATAGCAATATGCTATTTCAAATATTAAACCAAAAATAACACAACAAAATATACCTTTGGGGTACATTTCTGTTACAACCGTTCGTATGCCCAACAAGCGCGAAGCTTCTACCAACCGACGCGAAACTTGGACGATTTCATCAAAATACGAAACGGTTGGCCGAAATTTTTCCTGAACGTCACAAACCAACAAGGCTGTACGCGAAAGATTGAGTTTGCCCAGTCGTGCTAACATAAAATCTAAAAGTTTGAAAACCAATTACTTGTCAATAACAACGATCTAAAGCATATTAAATTTATTTTTCTTGATTCAGCATCATTTTTTGACAGGTGAGAGGATATCACATTTATTATTTATCAAAAAACAAAGCACTGCCTGATAAGATTGAACGAGTAAGTTGGATACTCCGCATGTATAAAGACAGTTCAGTAATTAGGAATCTGATCTCTGAACAGTGTTCTTTGTTTAGTCTTTACAACAGATCGGTTCCTTGATTGTGCGCATTACAATGGTCAAATCTTGTTTTTATTAGATGCCTAATACCAATAAAGAAAGGTACAACTTAAAAGTTCAGACAATAATGTGGATCTGGTCAAATGAAAGATTGTTGTAGTTATACCAGTTCGCATGACCCTAACATTATTGATAAAACCGATTTAATGTAAAATTAAAAATGTTTATATAAAATATAATTCCATGTTGTTAAATCAATTGTAAATGTTTAATAGTTCAACATTTAATACAACCAACTTGTACTACTAGTTCAAATCGTATTGACTCAATACGTTTTAAAAATAAAAAATGTTTCGTACAACAAAAAATTATAACTTTTGCTTATAACACAATTGTAGATTTCTAATTTTTTTCTAAACCCTTTCGTTTGGAAAAGCATGGAGTAACACAAGATTGTTCCATATTGTACATTAAAATTTCAGCTGTGCATATCAAAGATTGACATTTTGTTCGAATTTTGCCGATCTCCGACACCAGAATCAGAACGATTCTCGTTGCAGTTCTTTCTTTGGTGGTTTTTAATTACAATTTACTCTTAGACAAAAAAAGCATTTTATGTTTCAGCATACATTTAAGACAGACTTTGTAACAAAAACATTCATTCCATACAAAAAAAAGTCAACTTTTTTATAAAATTAAAATATATTTGCAAAAAAAAGAGTATAAATTAATCAAGAATAGTGCAATAATTAAAAGTTATTTATTTATATTCGATTTTCAAATAGTTAATGGGAACTAAACCGCTATTTTGATCACGCGCTCGCCACACATCACAAAACCCGTTGGGAAATATTTTACGAATCTCGACTTCGTCTCCACACTGGAACATTTAAAGTACAAAAAATCATTTATTACAGGATAATAGTAACAACAATAATAATAGTAATACTAGTAGTTATAGTGATGGTGGTAGTAGTAGCAGTAGTAGTAGTAGTAGTATTGAATGACGTAAGTTAAATTTAGTACTAATAACTATTATTATTGATATTATTATTACTACTATTATTCTTATTATTATTATTACTATTACTATTATTATTGTTAGTAATAGTAGTAGCAGTAGTATCAGAAGTAATAGTATTATTATTATTATTAGTAGTAGTAGTAGTAGTAGTAGTAGTAGTAGTATTACTATTGTTATTAGTAGTAATAGTAGTAGTAGTATAATACGTATTTTATTAATTTATTATTATTAGTAGTAGTAGTAGTGGTGGTTCTAAATCAGACTTGGAGTGCAATGTCAGTACCCATGCCAGCATTATAGCATATTTTCTTTATAATTTGCCTGGGTGGATATTAGTTCGAATCCCACCACCCGCACTAAATGCGGATCCACGTTCGGCTTCGTCAAAATATCCCGTAAAACATTCACAGTAGTAAAAATGATGTATATATATATATATATATATATATATATATATATATATATATATATAGACATGTATAATTCAAACCTCAATAGCTAGATGGCCCTTGATAAAAAAACTGGGATCGCGGTCTTTCAAAACTTTGGCAAATGCAGGCAATGGGATGAATTTAAGCATTTGGCAATATGAAATATTATCTTGACTCGTCTGACCTCGTAAAATAGACAATACTTCAGGAGTGAACTAAAACAAATACAAAATGGAATACTTGACTAATTGCTAAACAAGTTTTCAAAAATATGCAATACAGTATATATATATATGCAACCAACTGGTTAATGAGTTAGTTGAAATTCATTCATTCATTTTGGTTGGTGACGTGGTCACCTCTTCATTATCTCCCATATTTATACGACATATAAACGATCGATTTCGATGGCTTGATAAGCGTAACAAACGTGGAAGAATAAAAACGTTTCTTGACTGGTAGACGGCATCCTTGTGACGTCGCCACTGTTCGCAAAGATTGTAAGGGTTATCTCCCTTAGCCTAAGGGCTACATATGGTATACGTATACCTTTAGATACTTTTTAAGAATCCTGGGTGTATGTTCGGACCCACCCGCCGTAGCGGAAACCCAGTTTTACCGCTGTGCACTCAGACCCTGCTGTTATTAGTCTACATGCCTATAGGCACCTAGTCCAGGATGCACCACGTGGAGGACGAACAGTAAGGAATATCACCATCACTAGAAATTAAGAGTTTATAAGTATTATTCAAATCCTTAGGATCATTAGCATCCCAGTTAGTTGAAATCTTTTAGTATAGTTGTCAAAAATTTCAATGTTCATCTACAATAAATAATTTTTACTTAATTCTGTTTATCTGTCATATAAATGATAAAATCTTAGAAATAAGTAACATTGAATTCATTTTTAACTACTATTTAAAAAATTATATAAACCTGCGGTATATATTAATAAATTACTCATCATAATAATAATAACATACAGGAGTTAAATAGTTTGAAGGAACCCATCCAACACAATTGTCGCTAGTTCTACAATACATCCAAGATCCTTTCTGACGGATAAAATTAAGAACGTCTCCTCGATTAAATGACAAATCGTTTTCATTCTAAAAATAACATTTTATTAAAAAAAGAATTCAAAACATTACTTGACTTTGAAAATTGTAAAGAGCAACGTAAGATGCTTTGGGAGCAGGTATAAAACGCCTAGACAATATTTTTTTTGAAGAATAATTTCTAATTGCTTCTTCGACAGAATCGGACAAAACATCACCACATTTAAACTTTTTTGTACTGTGTTGGTAAGAAATCAAATATCGTTTCACTTCATTCGCTTCTCTAAAAATTAAAACAACCGCATAAAATTACTTTATAGCAAGCGCATAACCCGATTGTGTAGTACTGTCGCGGACAAGAAATGTTCCAATTGGCTGCCCAACAAGTATTTCATTTGTTCTTTCCCTACTAATTTCACCAAAATACCAACTAAAACATTAAAACGATAATGCCACTTACGGAATATCATCTGAAAATTCTTCAGCAACCATAATGTAAACGACCTATAAATGTTTGGCTTAGTAAAGAAAAAACCTAATATTTAAAAATAATAAAGCATATATATATATATATTGTCAAACAAACATTTCATAAATTAAAAACCCTAAAATCAACATATTTACCTAGTTATTTATTGATCCAAGATAATGTTTCTATCACTACAGATCCTCACTCAATAAAATATTCTACACTAGTGTGCTGTGTTTTATTAATAAACAAGAACTACAGACATAAACAGAGTAGTAATATCTTTATATCATATGAATTACTGAAAACAGTAAAAACGCTATTCATCTGTATAGTATTAATAATATATGCTAAAAAATCAAAATGTCATTAAAAATGTTATTTTACAAGTTAATATTAAATCAATTAAAGAACTTTAAATCACAATTTCAAAACATATATACAAATTATAAATAAAAAAATAAAAAACTACAAATATGCTACAATCATCGCTAGAACAATCCATTAGATACACAAGAAACATTACATAAAACTACAAAACGTAATAACGGAATATGTTAAATGCAATCAACAATGCTGTTTAAAATTAGAAAATTAACCAATTCTTTTTTAATAAAAAATAAGTTTACATACCTAAAAACAAGCTATATAACAAATTTTTGTCAACAAACTGTATTAAAGATCCGCACAAAATTTCTAAAATATTAAGCTATTTAAAACAATAAATAAAAATATTTACGTTAACATAAAAAATAAAAAACATACAACTAAAAAATATATTTTTATTAAATTTAGTATAAAATTTTTACTTACTAGTAAAACACTAATTGCATTAATTATTAATTTAAAAACTCCGCCTAGTTTGGATCAGAAATTTTTCAATCTAGCCAGTGCCAAGCCTAGATAAAAGAAAAGATTTAAGCGCAAGGTTAGCAACCTGGCCTCTGTAAAAAAATTATACTGCTACAGAAACAATAAGAGGACGCCATTCTGGCAGACAAGAGCAAAGAAATGATCGCACGTATCTGGATGATAGAGTTACACAGATGACAGGGTTGAGTGAAAGAAAAAAGCTCAATCTTCGATTTGCAGAATCTTTAGTGTCAAAATCTTAACCATTGTTTGAACATGGAATGTGTGCACACTTTTTCGTACAGGACAGTTAGAACAAGTCCTTCGAGAAATGGAAAATACAACTTAGATATTTCGGTATTAGCGAAATGGGATGGAAAGGCCAAAATCATTTTAAGAGTGGAAATACATCAATTTTATATTCTGGACATAAAAATATTACATTTATAGAGTTGGTATTATGTTGAGTAAAATTGCTGCTAAAGCTTGATTAGATGGAAATCCGTGAGCGATCGTATAATTTCAGCCAGATTCAACACCAGATTTGCAAAAGTAACAATTGTGTAAGTTTGTGCCCTTATCGATGATTTTAATGCAAAATTAAGCAAAGATAAATCTGGGTACTTCTCAAATGTTGAACCACATGGCTATGCTGATAGCATAAATGATAATAGCTGTAAATTGTTGACGCTAAACAGTCTTTGTGAAATGAGTGGTGGCAACATTTTTCGCTCACAAAAATATACACAAGACAACGTGGGTTTTTTCCAACGGAAAAATAGCAAACGAGATTGACTACATGTGTATTATCACATGGATTAAACAACATGTGCGATTTCCCACTAGATATAGGATTGGTTATACTCCTCTCGTCTAGATCTCATTTTCTCTAACGAACCCGCTAACATCAATATGTTAAATGCTTTATCTACCTCCTCTTGGTAAGAGTGACTGGCATTATTTTGGCTTTCTAAAGTACACTTCTATGTCATGTCCCTTCACCTGCGATTCCAATCTTAAACCTATACAGATTTTAGGAAAGCTGATTTTAACGGTCTCAGGGTCTTTTTATCTAATATAAATTGGGATTATTTATATTCTAATGATGTTGACACATCTTACTCTTATTTCATAAATGTCTTAAAGGAGGGGATTAAATCATTTGTTTCTTTTAGAATCCCAAAACACACTAACCCTAGACTTCCAAGGTATATATGTAAATTAATTCAAAAAAGGAATAAAGCTTTTTATCTGTGGAAAACCACTAAGCTTCCCTGTTTTTGGTATTCATATATTGACATTCGTAATAAAAGCAATAGGCTCATTAGAAGGCACAAAGCTAAATTATTTCATAAGCTTTTAAATAGAGCTATGCTTAATAAAAATCTATTATTTAAGTTTATTAAAAATAAGCGTAACTCCTCTAATTTTTAACCTAATCTAATAGATCAACATGGTTCCTTGCCTTCAGGACCTTCTACTTGTGATTTTTTTAGAAAATATTTTAACTCTGTCTTTTAATCTCCACAATCTATCAGGCACCATTACAGCTCAGAAATTCCGTCTATTCAGCCCCTAATAATTAAAACTTGTACGGTGTATACTGGTCTCTTCAATCTTAAGTCTATGTCTTGTGGAACTGATGGGTTATATCCAAGGGTGTTGAAAGAATGTGCTAATATTCTTGCCCCTCACCTTGCCCATATTTTTAATCTTTCGATAACCATAGGGCAGATTCCTCCTATATGGAAGGTAGCTTTCATAAGACCTATTTGCAAGTCTGGGTATAGATTCAATCCTGATAGTTATAGACCTATCAGTATTCTTTCCTCTCCTAGCAAAATTATAAAAAGGTTTTGTAAGATCTAATCTACTTAAACACCTTATCAGACTAAACATAGTTAATTCTGCACAACATGGCTTTATGCCTAAAAAGTCTTGTCTAACCAATTTAATTATTTACACGAATAGCATTACTGATTTACTTGATAAACATAAATCTGTGGATGTTTGAATCTGTGCGATACGCTTGCGTGACGTTACGGATCAAAAGTAGCTTGCTTTTGTTATTGCTCACCGCTTAATACGTTCGCTAATTGTCGTTTTTGCGTATTGGTGTATTTTGTGCATAGTGTATTTTGGCACTTTTGTGTTTTGGTGTTAATTGTTACGTGTTACTTGTTTACTGTGAGTGTCGCTTGTGCGTCGTGCGGTAATCACACAGCACGTGTTCTTTATACGATTATTGCTAGTCTTTCCCTAGCGATAGTTTTTGTTTTGATATTCTTTTAGTTGTTTTTGCATTCTAGACCCCTACAGGATGCATGCCTCAAATTCTTTTATTTGCGGCCTGGAACGCTGCAAAAAATTTGTGAAGGTTGGAATCCTCTGTGCAATCTGTAGTAACTGGTTTTATAAGGCTTGTTCCGGTTTATCGTCGGCGCATTATTCGCAGCTTGCAAATAGTCCTTTGGACTACATCTGTATAGACTGCAGATATAAAACTGATCTTCAGAATTTGCCCCAGGTTAACCTCACAAAGCCAGTTGAACTTATAGACTCAGCCATAGATACTTTGAAACTCTCTGCCCAAATCTCTAAACTTGAAAACAATATAGGGACTATGTCATCATCCTTATCGTCCCTACTGGTCAAGTTTACTGATTCTTTTGCGAAGACCGAATCCATAAACTCTTCAATATCTAATCTTTCGTACTTAGTCCAGAAAGAGCTTAATTCCCTAAAATCTGACATGTCCAATCTCAATGCCTCATCTGTAGCCGTTAAATCAGTACTAAGACATTCGCAAGAAGAAATTCTTGCAACTGCCAAGCAGCACGTTTTAGATTCTAAAAGAGACTGTAATCTAATTGTTAAGGGAGTTAAGGATAGCGTTATTGATTTTAAGAATTATGTTACGAATATTATTACCAAGTGCTGTCCTGAAGTTTCAGGTCTAAAAATTTGTAAGCTCACTTGCAAGCGTCCCCACTCATCCCCTTCTATATTGGTTACCTTTATTAATCCCTCTGCTAAAAATGACGTGTTATCCAGCTGGTCTAGCGTCAGACCTGACTACCCTGGGATTAGGTTAATAAAAGACCTCTCTTTTGCCGAACGCTCCTCTATATGCTCTAATTCCTGGACCCCTGCTGGTAACCCAGTTCCCTTAGTTCAATTGTCTCCATTACGACTAGATTCCTTTGATGCACCAAATTTTCGGATTCTACCCCGGAGTCAAAACGCTCCCCCGGTATTACATCGGTTTCGACAACTATCCCCCCTTCTTCCCCTCCCTCTTGGATTAAGTTCTTTTATACAAATGCACTAAGTCTTAGAAATAAATTGTTTGAGATTCAAGATCTGACGACATCCTCTTCTCCGTATATTATAGGGATCACAGAATCATGGCTAACTGAGGATATTCTTGATAGTGAAATAGCGGTTAAAGGGTATAACATTGTTAGGAAAGATTCTTCAGAGGGTAACTGTGGGGGCTGTATTTTTTATGTTAGAGATGATATTGCCTTTTCCACCCTCCCCTCCCGTCATAATAGTCTCCACGTAGGTTTTGACATATTAACATTAAATCTGGGTTTCCACACTGTATACTCCATAGTCTATCGCCCCCCTCTCTTACTAATGCTACAAATAATTTACTTCTACAAGACCTTCAATTCATTTTTTCCAAGCCTTTTAAGCACCAAATCCTTATGGGAGACTTTAACTGCCCATCCATTGATTGGCTTTCTCTCTCTGGATTATCTAGCATCTTTGATAGTAATCTTCTCAAGCTTAGCATCAAATATGCTTTTACACAGCATGTTTCCTCTCCCACTAGGTACAGGGTAGGTTCCTCCTCCCGCTGCCTCGATCTTATTTTTACAACTGGCTCCTCCCCTATTAGTCAAATCTCTTATGTTCTCTCGTTAGGCAAAAGCAATTTTCACAGCCTTCTTGTATTTGAAATCTTTCTTTTGCCGCTAACAATTCTTCTCACAGACTTGCTCCTATTCTGACTTTAGGAAAGTCGACTTTTCTAAATTATGTAGTTACTTTAAGTCTGTAAATTGGGACTCCATTTATATAAACAACATCGAAACTTCCTATTTTAATTTTTTAGACATATTTAATGAAGGGATTAAACTCTTTGTTCCTTTTCGAGTTCCTTCCCACTCAAAGCCTAAGCTTCCAAGGTTTATAGTAAAGTCTATTGCCAAACGTAATAAAGCTTTCTCTATTTCAAAATCGGTCAAGCTCCCTTGTCTCCATTATGCGTACCTTTCGGAAAAGAATAACTGTTCTAATCTAATCAAGGCCTTCAAAAATAATATGCTTTTCAAACTCCTAAGCAGGGCTTCCAAAAACAGAAACCTCCTCTGTAAATTTATTAAAGACAAAAGATCAACTGAACTCTTTCTCTCTTGTCTCAAAGATGACAAGGGGGTTCTATTGTCCAGGATATCGGCTTGCAATAGTTTTCAAGATTATTTTAAATCAGTTTTCCAAACTACTAGCTCACATTGTCCTCAATTTTCTAATCCCTTTTTTACCATTAATTCTTTGCACCCCAATGCTTCCACTGTTTTTACTATTCTAACAAGTCTCAAATCTTCCTCTTGAGGGCCCGATGGCGTTTTCCTCAGGGTCCTCAAGGAATGCTCGGAGGTTTTTGCACCTCATCTAAGTTATATCTTCAATCTCTCTTCCTCCACTGTTTGCATCCCTGGCATTTGAAAAATAGCGTATATATTTATAAATCGGGATGCAAGTTCAAACCAGAAAGCTTTAGACCAATTAGTGTCCTATTATCCCCGAGTAAAATAATGGAAAGACTTGTTAGGTCTCATATCCTTAATCACATCACTAAATTAAATTCTATTAACCCTGTAAGTCCTGCCTAATTAACTAAATAACCTATACTAACAGCATTTCTTCAATCCTTGACTTTAGCCCTTCAGTAGATGCTATTTACTTTGACTTTGCGAAAGCCTTCGACAAAGTCTCACATGATCTGCTTATAGGCAAGCTTAGGTCGTTTGTCATCATTGGACCTATCCTCTCCTAGATCACAGATTGCTTATCCAATCGCTCCTTTAAGGTTAGGTTGGGAGAAGATCTATCTTCTTCTTGTAATATTACCTCTGGGGTTCCCCAATGCTCAGTTTTAGGCCTCCTTCTGTTTATCCTTTACATCAATGACTTACCATCGGTTGTCAATTCTAATATTCTTTTATATGCCAATGATGTTAAAATCTGGAGTTCCAATCCAGAAGTACTACGTCATGATATTTTTAATATTAACAAATGGGCGCTTAATAATTCTCTCCCGTTGAATTATTCTAAATGTAAGCACATTTCTTTTAGTAAGCCATCTGGGAATATCTTTAAAATGTCTCCAAATTATACTTTTCCGTTAGAAACTGTTAAGTCTATTAAAGACTTAAGAGTTTTATTCGACTCATCTTTTAACTTCACGGGTCATCACAACAGGGCTATTCATAAGTGTTATAGTATAATTAAATTTTTTAACAGGAACTTAGGTAGTATGTCTCCGATATGCGTTCGGCTAATTTACATGCTTTACATAAGGCCCTATCTAGAATACTGTGCCCAGGTTACTGCCCCCGTCCTTACATCCGACATCAATAATCTACAAAAAGTTCAAAGAACTGTTTCCAGATTACCAAGGTTCTTTAGAAACATGCCCTATCAACAAAGACTACATTCACTTAAGTTGTTCCCATTAGTAGATAGGCGGCTCCGGGGTGACCTCATCTTGGTGTATCAACTCATCTCTTCTGGAATCCTCAGTCCCTTCTTTAACCTTGTCCATAATTTACTCAAAGGGCACAATTTAAAATTAAGCAAACCCAGGGCTTCCACGAGGTTAAGGTTACGGCACTCTTCTCACAGAGTCATTAATCATTGGAACCGTCTCTCTACTGAAATCGTCAATGCTCAATTCTACTCAATCGTTTAAGCGTCTATATGACAACCAAGCTTTAACTTATTTCCGGTATTCCACTGTTTTTTAGAGAATTTTAAATATATTTTTTCCATTAATATTCTATTTCCTCTTTATGATATGTTGATACCATTTGAACCGAGGATCAAAAGCGAGTCTGACTCCTAATCAACTCGTGAATCATCCTGTATCCTGCATCCTGTATTTATTTTGATTTTGCAAAGCTTTTGATAAGGTTTCACATGAACTTTATCCCTAAGCTTGTCCGTATAGGGATAGGGACCCAATCTTAGCTTGGATAAAAGATTTTCTTTCAAACCGTACATTTAAGGTTAAGGTCGGATCCGATTACTCCGCATCTTGTACCATCTCCTCTGGGGTACCGCAAGGGTCAGTTTTAGGTTTCCTATTATTTATTCTCTTCATTAATGATTTTCCATCATTTGTACACTCCAATATATTGCTTTATGCTAATGATGTAAAGATCTGGGGTACTAACCCTGATTTAATTCAAGCTGACATTACCAGTATATTTAATTGGTCAGTATCCTACCACCTTCCACTTAATAAGACTAAATGTATGCATATATTTTTTGGTAAATCTTTAGGCAGTGTTTTCTCTTTAAATTCTCAGACTATTGTTTCAGTAAAATCAATCAAGGATCTTTGGGTCATTCTTGATTCTTCTCTCTCATTCTCTAAACATCCTTATAGGGCCACTCAGAAGTGCTATAGATTTGTTAAGTTTTTTAAAAGAAATCTGGGGACCATTCCTCCTAAATGCCTGCGTTTACTTTACATGCTATACTTAAGACCTCATCTAGAATATTGTGCTCAAGTTACAGCCCCAATCCTGAAATCAGATTGCTATAGACTTAAACAGCTTCAAAGGGCAGTCACCAGATTGTCTCGTGGCTTCAGACATCTATCCTACCCACAAAGACTTAAATCCTTAAAACTGTTTCTCTTAAGTGATAGGCGTCTCCGGGTGATATTATCTTGACATATCAACTATTCAATTCTGTCTATAATCCTTTCTTTGCATTAGCACAAAACTCACTTAGGGGTCATAATCTAGGCCGACTCAGACTGAGGTGTCATCATTTTTCTCATAGAACAGTTACTCATAATAGACTACCTACCAAGGTAATATCTACGTCATCACTTCCATTATTCAAAAAGGCATATGATAACTATAAGCTTTCTAAATTTACATAAACCGATCTTTCTGTTTTTAGCTATCCAATTGTTTCCATTAATTGTTATTGTTCTTTTGATATAATTCTGATAAATAGAACCGAGGATCAAAAGGAGTTTTACTCCTACTTAACTCTTGTATTCAACCTGTATTCAACCTGTAACTGTCGGGAGTTAGTTAAAAAGAACACCGATATTCCAATCAAAGGAAAAGATGGTCTTTTGTTTCTAACATATAATGAGCAATCATCTAGATGAGTAGAGCATTTTAAAGAAGTAGTTAATCATCCCATGCCAAATACTCTCATAGGTTTTGATAATTATAATAATATGAATGTGACTCAAAATCCGGAAATATGTATTGATGACATTCCTGTAACTAAAGTGATTTATGAAATTCAAAAGTTGAAAACAATAAGGCAGGAAGACTTGAAGAGATAACTGCAGAGATGCTCAAACATGGAGGTGAGCAAAGTCAAGAATTTCAGAAATCACTTACAATCAATTTTATTGTTTTTGCGAAAGCTTTTGACAGTGTTCATGTAGAATCTTTGTGGTAATTTGTTAATTTTTACGGAATACCATTAAAAAATGTAAATATTATACGTTCGTTGTACGAAAATTCAAGTTCTTGTGTTCGAACAAAAATTGGTTATACTGCTCTGTTTGAAATTGTCACGGGAGTACGTCAAAGATGTATTTTGTCACCGTTTTTGTTTCTTCTGGTAATTAGCTTCATTATGACTCAATTCATAAATAATTTTTTTATGATATCAAATAGAACCATGGCAGATTAACAGATCTGGATTTTGCAGATAATATTGGTCTACTCAGTGAAATCCAGAAATAATGCAAAATATAACAACACGTCTCAGCGATATCAGTTCTCGTATTGGTTTATGGATTAATTGTTTGTAGACAAAAGTGTTGTGCACTAAGTCAAGCATTGATTTGCCCATAAAAATTAGTGGACAAAATATTGATACTGTTGATTCCTTTACATATCTGGGAAACATCATTGGTAAAAAAGGAAAAACCGAAATTGATGTTAAAGCCAGACTTGGAAAGGCAATGTCAGTCTTTCATAAACTCAAATCAATATTGTCATGTTTTTCCATTTGCCTGAAAACAAAACTTCGTTTGTACGCATTAATAATCATTCCTACGGCAATATATGGGAGTGAAACGTGGAAGTGAACGGACAAGATTGATAAGATGGTGGATGTTTTTCATTATTTGTGTTTTAGAAGCATTTTAAAGATTACCTGGTGCGATCACATTTCAAATGATGAGATTATAAAAAGAACTGACTCTCGTTCACTACATAACATCATTACAATTAGACGAAAAAAATTGCTTGGTCAAATTCTACGTTTACTGCCCGAAAGACCACCAAGAACGGTTTTGGAATAGACAATTGTAAATGGTAAAAAAAGGTTGGCAGACTACAGAAAACTTGGCTAAGAACTATTCGGGAAGATCTAATTAAAATAAATGTTTCATGTGATCAAGCAAAACGTTTGGCAGAATGTTCAAATACATGGAAGCACTTTGTTGTCTTATGATCTCTTTGAATTACGAGACTTATTATTTTTTCTGTAATTGTTATCTTATTGCCCCATGTTTTTTTTTAAAACAAAAAGTTTTATAATAATAATAATAATAATAATAATACTTTTTTTAAAAGAATTTTTCATTGGCGTTAATGCGTACATTTTATACCGAAATTAAAATCGGTTAAAAAAAAATTATTAAAAAAAATTATTATAAAAATATTTTAAAATTTTTAAAATTTAAAATTTAAATTAAAAAAATAAAAATAAAAATATAATTAATAAGCCGCTATTTTCGTTTCCTCAAGGCCGTATTCTTCGGTCGTTTTGTTTATTATTGCTCGAACGAACTTGCAGTTTAATGGATGGTTCGCATGCTCCTCCAAAAGACCAGCTAGATGATGAAACGGTGTTGTTTGATTTAGATAGTAGTGTAGATGCAATATCGGATTCCCAAGTTATTTCTAATTATGATAACGATTCAGATACACAGAAAAGTCAGGTACCTTTATTTATTGTTTTTAACACATTTTGTAGACGAATCAGTCTAATAATTCCCGTAAAGAGTCTCGTCTGAAGGGCGATACAATACTGTCACGTGTCATGTCATTTAGTAGCCTTGCTGATGAAGTAAACCTGGAAGATATTTATGAATACGAATGGGCTGATTCCGATTCAGAAACACCAAAAGAACATAACAAAGAGTCATACATTGTTCAAGAAATTTTAGCTGATTGTTTAAAAGTATGTGAAAAAATTACTTATATTATTAAAATATTTTTTATCAGATAAAATCATTTAAACGCAAATATCCAGATATTTCTAGGCGCACAATGGATGCATATGAAAGATCATGGCTTCAACAAGAAGGCATAGTACCTAACGGAAGAGCGGATTTAGGTTTGACGGCACTGAAAACCGATGAAGTTATGAATTTATTACAACAAGATTATCCAGATGTTTATATTTCGTTGAATGATTTATTCCGACGTCGAAAGTTTGCGGTTGCTGCTGAACTTCAAAAGCGTCAATATCAGGTGATTTAATTGTTACTTATACATTTTATAATTTATATATATCACAATTATATTTTTATATCTACAAAATAAAATATGTTAATTTTTAAGTAAATATATAGATGCTTTAATGTTTAAGTATTATCAGTTTAATTAAAAAGTATTTTTTTATAACTTCGTGACAAAATGGTTTTTGTAGCAGAGTTTTTTTTTGAGATTGTCTCAGTATTTGGGATTTAAGAACACCATTTTGAACTAGAAACTTAGTTTTATTGTTTATCCATTATTAAGTAGAGGTAATCTATATCAGATAAAATGCGTAGTAGTAGCCATATCAACGCTGATTCACTCTGTTTAGTGGTTTGAGTGTTCAGTCGAAAGCTTTTTAATATTTTTTCATATTTAGCAGCCTGAAATTGACACTTACTTTTAACATTATTAGATGATAAATTCTTAATATTAATTTTGTGGTGTTTCCAGTTAATTATTAATATTATTATTATTATTGTTAAGAAAAATGTTTTAGAGCAGCTAACTGAGAACTCCATTATATAATAATAACATTATTATTGTTGTTGCACAGGCTGCACGTATTGAGAGGGGCGAAGCTCGAGCTGAAGCAGCCAGAAAGCGCGCAATCCATTCGGCATCAGATTTCAATCACCAATTGGTTTCTGACCGTTTGAACAAGCGTCGATGTTATTGGGATTTGCAAACCATGCAAATACATGTACCCCAACGAGACTACAAATATTTCGATTCACCAGCCTGTCATCCAAATGGATTTTATCCCGTTGCGGTAATTCCTGGCCAATTTGCCGAGTTTTATATCAATTATAGTCCCGAGCAACTTTTTCATTTGCCCTTGTCTCGTGTATCTTATGCACAACCGTTGCGCAAGTACAAAGTTTCACCGCCATTGCCTACCAAGCTGCGATTTGGGCAACTGAAGTCGAGCACGTTGGTTAGTGAAAATCAGATGGTTGCAGATGGCGTGGAAATGAAACACAATGGATTGGTGGATAATAATAATTCAACTTGTGATTTACGTTTGTCTGGTTTAAATCAATTGTCAGAACAAGTCCAATGGTACGTAACTTTTGATTGGTAAATTGTTTTGTATAATTTTGAAAAAGGTTGGTTACTCTGTCTGTTGAAATCCTGATTTAGAAGGTGAAATTACATGTTTCAAAATCCAGTTTGTGTTAAGCTAATATTTATATTCGATTGGTGCATTTTGCCACTTTGGACACAACCCAACTGATAATTGATAACAGTGTTTTTCGCCTTTTATATGTAGTGGTATGATTACAGTTTTGAATCACCCATGAACCACAACGTCTTTCCGTCAACCGCTGATCACAGTAGGATTTATACACAATTTTTTACCAAAATCAGCTTAGGACATTTGAATTGTGCATTAGTCTATCCAATTTTACATCTTTTTAAGTTTACGTACGCTTGATTGGTTGGAATTAGAAACCTTTCTGTAAATTATTATAATGTTGGAATATATTAATTTAAATAGGTTTGCCAAGATAGTTCATAATAAGCAACTGTTTCTACTAATTTCCTTATTTTTAAAACTGAAATACCGTTAAATTGCCCAACTTAGATATCAAACGATTTTTAAAGGATTGAAGCTATTTTCAGTGACGAGTCACACTGCCAATTGTTAAATACAATTTTTTAAAAAGATTAATCTAATTTCATTTATATACAATTATTTTTTTTAAAACCCTTTTTTTAGTTCAAATCCCAAATCTGATTTGTTTTTGGACAAGAAAAGTGCATTTGAAATTCCCACTTGTTCCGTTTGCAATCAGTTGGCTCCCAACTACTTGCGTTGCTCTGAATGCAGCCTCACTGGACATCCGCATTGCTTGGATGTGCCCGATTCCATGTTGTCGGGTGTGCGAAGGTTAGTTATAACTTAATAGGATGCTGATAATTTTGACTGGGTTATTTCTAACTCTACAGTGGCACGATTTAAACATAGACTTACGTAGAGCGGGAGTTTGGCAAATGGCAATTTTTGGCCAATGGGCGCGTAATTATGCACCAAATGTGTCGGATGGTGGAGTGGGACACCCGTTTTCTAAAATATCCATTGTTCAATGATGTTTCTTGTAAAACGTGGGACTGTAATCAGGTTTGAGTCGAGTGCTATATCATACCGGCATTTTTGTGGAGACTAATTTTGTTGAAAGAATGCGGTTTTTTTTAACTAAAGGCTTTTATGATTTGTTGGATATTGGAACCTAGAAACTTCGTCATTCTTCTATGCTTGTTCTGTTTATTAAGCCATTGAAATCGATCTTTTGCTAGCCCGTAAAATTTATGAACTAACGAAACCAACCACAATGTATCTGGTGGTTGTGTGATCAAGATGTTTTGCTAACTTGGGGAATGTGTAAGTTGCTTACTAACTAATATGTCGTCTTATCCGTAATAGTTGGGTACTGAAATAGTGGTAGTGCACTGGACTCTGCTTGGATAGGTCTGACTTTGGGTACACTGCACTCAATGCAGGCCTTCGTTTGATTTGCCAAAATGTCCACATGGAGTAAAATGTTTCTAGTGAAGCACTGAAACAATAATAATAATGATGTCCAATACCTCGTGATGCCAAACGTCACGTAGACAATACTATTTGACATACTAAATCATTTAGGCAGTTCGCTTTAGGTTCGTTTATTTCTGAAGAGATTGGAGCAGAATCCTGAAATCCAGCCATCATTCGCGTCCTCTACGTGATGCATTCTCGACTAGGTGCTTCTAGGCATCTTGAATATCTTTTATCATGGTTCGAGTGCACAGCGATATAACTGAGCTCCACTTTGGTGGCGGGTGCAAACATATATCCTGAATGCAAAAATAATGGAAGGATTCCGAATAATAAATAGATGATTGCCTTGTCAACTAAATTGAAAATATGAACTAATTGATATTTATAAAGAGGACTTTTGTTGGACATGTGAATAATTTATGCTTAGTTTTAAGGCAACATCGTGGCGTACGATATTCATTATAACATTGTGGTATTGTTAATGTTACTTTTTTGTTTACAACACATTTATAAACAAATATCATTGTGCTTGTTTATTTTTAGTGACAAGTATGATTTTTGTTGGCTATTATGCATTTTATACATTTTAAATATTGTTCATCTATTCGGGTGTGTTATTTTTACATTTAAGCTTTGTCGTTTGGCTGTATTACAAACGTGAAGAGGATTAGTTGCAGTATAACTGTGATTCTACCGTGGCAGATGTGTACAAATATACACCTGGGGTACTTGAAAGATTTCTTAAGGTATATGTAGCCCTTGGTCTAAAGGAGATAACCTTGACAAAAAATCAGGCGGCTTTGTCAATCTTTGAGAACAGTAGCGACGTCACAAGAATACCGTTTATCAGTTATGAAACTTCGTTATTCTTTAACGTTTGTTACACTCATTAAGCTATTGTTTAATATGCTATACAAATGTATAAATAATGATGAGGCGACCAAGCCACCAACCATAATTAGAAAAGTGTATTTGTTTTATTTGTTGAACGTATTTAAGATACAATACCACAGAAGTTCAACAAGCTTATTGACATTCACTAAAAACGCTCTGTCTTGCGGTCATGCTTCCGTTGTCGAATCGACTTTTTGCAGCCTATCTACGAGTTTGTCACTTTCATTATTTCAGCTATGCTTGGTGTTGTATGGAATGCAAACGATGCATGCAATGCCACGATGCAGATCACGAAGATCAGATGATGTTTTGCGATTTGTGCGACCGCGGTTATCACGCCTTTTGCGTCGGTTTGAATAGCATTCCCGACGGCAAATGGGAGTGTCCCTTGTGTACTTCGTCCGGGCTGCAATTGGTGCCCAAAAAACGTCGCTATCAAAAATCGGTCAAATCGCCCCATTCGGATTTCATCAAACGTCCTCGTGGTCGACCTCCTACAAAACATCGGGGATCATTCGAACCGTCGGCTCTTTCAGCTCAGCCCGTTTTACATTCGGTTCAATCGCGAATTCCTACCAGTCCGCTGGTTTCATTTTCCACTTCTATTGGCAAATTGGATTGTGTTGAATAGTAGGAGGGATTTTGGCAGTGCATTTTGAAAAAAAACTGGAATGTATATTGATTTATGTTTCTTGTGTTATTTGTTGTGAGATGTTTGTACAAATGGGCAGTTGTTAGTTGTGCTTTTCTTGTATCTTGTTTCGTAATATAATTATTACGCTTTTTTTAAAAATAAGTATACATTTGTTTTATGCACAGTGTTTTATTGATGATGGGACGTTGCAATGGAACTTGAAAACTTCAGAAATTATTACAGGATACTAATGATTGTGAAGATTTGAATAGTGTTTATAAAGTCTCAATTTCCAATGATTGGGATATTCCTGATTGTTCGGCCTCCATGTGGTGCATCCTGGACTAGGTGCTTTAGGCATCTAGACTAATAACAGCGAGGGACTGGTACACAACAATATAACAGGGATTCCGCCTTGTTGGGTGTGTTCAAGCAAACACTCAGGATACTTAAGAAGGTATTTTAAGGTATATATATACTGCATATGTAACTATTGGGCTAAGGAGATAACTCTGATAGAAGCAGGCGGCCTCATCAACCTTTGCAAGCAGTTGCACCGTCACAAGAATGTCGTCCTTCAGCCTAAAAACTTTGTTATCTACGCTTGTTCTGTTTATTAAGCCATTGAAATCGATCTTTTGCTAGCCCGTAAAATTTATGAACTAACGAAACCAGCCACAATGTATCTGGTGGTTGTGTGATCAAGATGTTTTGCTAACTTGGAGGAATGTGTAAGTTGGTTACCAACTGCTCGAAATAGTGATGGTGCTGGACTCTAACTTGGATAGGTCTGACTTTGAGTGCCGCCACTGCACTCAATGCGACTCGTTTGAATTTGCCAAAATGTCACATGGAGTAAAATGTTTCCTGAGTGACACTGAAACAATAATAATAATGATGTCCAATACCTCGTGATGCCAAAACGTCACGTGAACATCAGGTACTATTTGACATATAAATCATTTAGGCAGTTCGCTTTAAGTTCATTTATTTCTGAAAAGAGATTGGTGAAATCTTGAAAATCAGCCATCATCCGCGTCCTCTACGTGATGCATTCTCGACTAGGTGCTTCTAGGCATCTAGACTAATAACATCATGGTTCGAGTGCACAGCGATATAACTGGGCTCCCGCTTTGGTAGGCGGGTGCAAACATATTTCCTGAATGCACAAAAAATACATATATTCCAGATGTAGCCTTTGAACTAAGGAAAATAACCCTAACAAAAAATTAGGCGACTTCATCAATTTTTGAAAACAGTGGCGTCATTACAAGGATACCATCTATCAACCAAGGAACTACATTATTGTTCTACGTTTGTTACGCTTGCCAAGCCACCGAAGTTGTTCTACACGTTCCACAGACTTTGGCCCACCTATGGCGGATTAAAATTAAACGGTGTAAAACGTTTAACAAAAGAAAAGGAAGCTATTGTGTATAATATTTATTTTGTGTATTGATTATTAATCAATATCACATAATCATTTGATATATAATAACTAAATACAGATTTAGGTATTGATTAATTGTGTTTTTAAAATTTTAGATATATTGCCAAATGGATTATTTTATAGGTGCACAGTAGAGTATGTCTCCACAAATGTTTGTCGTATTTTTGATTTATCTTCAATTGTCATTGCTATTTTTGGTACAATTTTGCATATGTACTGGTCAAGAGGATAATGATGACAATGATGATACTATCCACGCAGTACCAATTACGTCATGTGCCCCAAACAAATCAGATGGCAATTGGTGTCCTTGGTCCAAGTGGACCAAATGTGACATTCAAACGTGCACCCGAACGCGCAAAAGAACGTGTGCTTGTCCCGCACCCGTCAAGCCCTACTTGGGAAACAAGTGCGATGCTGTTACACCGCAAAATGACTTGTTTGAAAATAATGCAAGTGGCTTATTATTATTATTATTAAGCTTTAATATCTCACTAGAGATACCATTCAGCGTAAAATACATTTTCACCAACAACAAAAATTAAAAAAGTAGTAGTACAAATAATGGGAACAAAATAAAATATAAATGTTATATGTGAATGAGTTGTTATAAGACACAGTTACATTATGCTGTAGGATGTCCAAATTAGTTCAAATAGGTGCGTGGTTATGCTTGATTTTTAACTGCTCATTCACTGAGGTTGGTAACGTGATTACCTCATCATTATTTCTATATTTGTACGGCATGGCGAACGATGGATTGATAAGCACAACAAAGGTAGAAAAATAATTACATTTTTTGGTTAGTAGGCAGAATTATTGTGACGGCGCCTCTGTTTACAAAGATTGATAAAGCTGCCCAATGTTTTCTTATAGTTAACTCCCCAAGCCCTACTGTTACATATGATATACATATACTCTAAGATACTTTTTAAGTAGGTTTGCACTCACCAGCCGTAGCGGAAGCCCAGTTATACCAATGTGTACTCGGACCTTGCTGTTTGAATTTTGGACATTTTATGGTGTTGAATAAAACGAATGAATTGTTTCTTATTAGGAATATTTGCTATTATACATAAATGCTACGTATATATTAGTATTATCATTATTATTATTATTATTATTATTATCATTATTATTATTATTATCATTATTATCATTAATTATTTTTTTATTTATTATTATTATTATTATTATTATTATTATTGTTATT
>JAKXYG010000477.1:80000-102500 GCA_025895645.1 Cardicola forsteri | reverse complement strand
TCTTTCAGCAGTGGACATTTTAGCAGAGCCGAACGTGGGTCCGCATTGAGTAGGCCGATGATGAGATTCGAACCCCGATGTCCACCAGGTCCAAGTCGAGCGCTGTACCGCTAGACCATTCCGGGACAATGAATTTATTTTACAGTTTACATCTTCTATTACTTTTATTTGGAATATATATATTGTATTACATTATATATATATATATATATATATATATTCTTTATGTGTTTGTGACTGAAGAGAATATACGAAATGAATTTATCTCACAGTTTATGTCTTCTATTATTTTTGTTTGGAATTATAAAGTGAACCCAATGCTTTAAATAATTAAACCTATTTAATTTAATTAAGTTTGATTTAAATATGTATATCCTTAAGAGAAGTTTGAATAACATGATAATGTTTTCCATTTATACACTTTTTAGTGGTTTTGTACATAAAACCGTACCTTTAAAAAATTTCGATTTTTTTTAGTAATAATTTTACATTTTCCATAGTTAAAGTTGCAAAGCTTACTATTCAATCCCTGTCATTTTTTAACGTGGGATTATGATCGATTATAGGAAAAATTCCAAATTCAACTTTTTTGATGGACACCACAATATTGTAATTTAAACATGAAAATGTCAACTTTCCCAAAAACGTTTCAATGTTTTGTTACCATATTTTTGTTAGTTGCTGATAGGTCAATTTCCTTAGTGTAAAAAAGTTGGCAAATATTTGAAAAAAAACGTTTATAGTGCGATTTAATTAGTCGATAATAACGTAAAGATTAACGACTACGCTGACGTTGTATGAAGATCGAATCCAATACTTGTTGATTAGCGATAATTAGCCTTTAGTTGTTTTCCCACATAACTTATAACAACACGAATTAACCAAACTAAAACCACCGTTTGTTGAGTCACGTTACAACATTATCAATTCAATATGTAATTACAGTATTTAAACGAACCAGTGAATTGAACTCAAAATTTAAACAAATGGGATGTTTGCTTATTCAAATGAATAAATCAATAATCGTTATAATCGATAATGCTTAATTAAGTGGTCATGACTGGAAAGTATTAAAAACTAGATAGTTGAGTTGATCTTAATAAATTTTAATAAATCAGCTTGCTACAAATGATTATTTCAAAGATCAACCAACTGCTTGCTTAAGAATATCCATTGAATGTCAAATGTGCTAAAATAACCTGTCAATAATTGCGTCTAATATTGCTTTCATTACTACAGACTTGTCAACTTGGCATATAACATAGACAATTGTCGTTTCGCGTGTGCTATTTATCCCAAATGCGTTGGAATTGAATTTATGCGCGAAATTCATTGCTCTTTGTTGCTCGATTTCGATTTGGCCAATGGAACGTTGTATGTTGGCAGTTTGATCGAATTGAAGCCTGCAGTATGTAGTCCTTTTTTAATGGAAAATGAACCATATCCATTTGAATCGATTGCAAAAGTATTCGACAATTATGAACAAAATTAAAATTTAACGTTTAAATTAAATTAAACGTTATTGCATGTATTGTATTTGGTAAATTAATAATAAGAAGAACGTTTTTATTGCACACATTTTTTCCGCTTTTGCTATTCTCCACCAAGAGATTTGGTAACAAAATCACGTATGCAATTCCCGCACGTATTAATTAACAATGTTCAAACATTTATTATTCTTTTTTATAATTGTTTTTATGTATATAATAATAATTTATAAACAAAAATGTTTGTTGTTAAATTTGTAATAAACAATTAAATGATTGGTTAATTTGTTATTTTTAAAACTACTACTTATAAGTAAAATAATACTTTAATTGAATATTTGGGCAAATAAAATGTATGAATAAGTTTTTAAACAAATGCATAGTTGTGTTAATAATTAAATAATTAATTTACCAATATAAATTGCTATTATTATTTAAAAAATTTTACTGTTTGTTTTTGTTATTAAGCCTTGAAATAACTATTTGTCATATGTAGGTAAAATTTGTACAAATAAATATATATAATTGTTTTATTTCATTGCAGTAATTTTTATGCAGACAATTTGTATTATTAAAAGATATATTGAAAAGATGATTTATCAGTACAATACTCGACTCAAATCTAGGTAGGTATAAGTTCGATTCCTACCACCAGCACTAAATGCAACCCCATGTTCATCTTCGCAAAATATTTCTACTGCTGAAAAATATTTCCCGTAAAAGATTTAAGGCAATACACAAATTTTAATTAATTAAAATTACGATTAAATTAAATTTTATTTAGCAATTTCTAAATTATATTTTTTATTTAAAAAAAAATTATTTAATAGAAAACAACATTTTTTATTATTAATTAGCTGATAATATAAAAAAATTAATTATATATTTAAACTGACACATTTTTAAATTTTTACATTATTTGATGAAGATTTTTTTGTTTTTATTGTTTCTAAATTTTCCAAACTTCCAATAATTTGTAGTATTTAATGCAAAATCGCTAGATGTCTCTTATTATTAGATATGAGTTTGGATCTTACTGTTGAAACCCTTGAAAGTGTATATTTGGTTGCGATAAGTGTCGATTTGATAGTAACAAACTTGCTATATGACTAAACAGTTACTTTTAATATATGTAGATAATAAGTTAATTACTCCGCCTAGTTAGGGTCACAAAATAATTCAGTCTAGCCAGTTCCAAGCCTGGATAAAGGATGAGGGTTTGAGCGCGCAAGGTTAGCAACCTGGCCATTCCGGCAAACAACGGCAAAGAAGTGATCGCACGTATCAGGATGACAGAGTTACACAGATGATAGGGTTGAGTAAAAACCGAAATATAAGTCAATTAACTTAAACTCGGGTTTATAAAAATTATATAATAACTATATTTATAAAATGAAAAAAAATAAAAACTAATTATCTTTTTAACGCAATAAAATTAACTGCTACAATTTTCTTCAAATAAAGTAATTGGTAATATAAAAAATTAATTTTAAAATGTATATATTTATTACACTAACATTTTTTTACAAATAAAATAGAATTTATATTAAACCGAAATATGTTTTTATTTATTTAAAATATATAAATAATTCCAGTATAGTATTGTTATTTTAAATGTCTTTACTTATGGAATTCACAATACAAAACAAGAACGTTACGCAAATGATTTTGAACATTAATAAAACAAAGTTAAAAACGTGTTAAATAATGCTGAATAATTTTGTGAAACATATATATATATATATATATTGAATAAACCAAATTAACAAAAACATTTTCAGTTAATAAAATAATTCCGACATATATACATATATATATGCTTGTTTGTTTGTATTTAAATAAACACTCCACATATATTTTATCGTACAATTTTCATTTT
This sequence comes from Cardicola forsteri, assembly GCA_025895645.1. Lineage (NCBI taxonomy): Eukaryota > Metazoa > Platyhelminthes > Trematoda > Strigeidida > Aporocotylidae > Cardicola > Cardicola forsteri. The sequence continues at coordinate 99,134 of JAKXYG010000477.1, read as the reverse complement.
ATGCTGCTAATATATATATTTTTTTCTTGCCGCATGTGTGTGTGTACGTTTTGGCGAGCAAGATGCTGACTCAACAAACAACTTCAATCAAGTGGAACACAATCTTATCATGCATATGGTTGAATAGTAGAAACGTGCGTTTCAAATTTTGTTTTATAATCAACAAATGACCTCATAAAACGCGATTGTGATGCGATTAAAACAACTTCAATAATTGAATATTGACATTTATTATTATTATTATTATTAATGCGTTTTTTTATTTGCCATCTGTTTATTCATTATTGCAGTATTTATTATTAATACTTGAAAGATTAACAATGAAATATATAAAAAGATTATAATAAGACATTTTTAAAAATGATAAGTTTAAACATTTTTTCTAAGTACATAATTTTTTTAATTAAAATTATTGCTAGTAAATTTATTGATTAATGTCAGTACTAAAAATAGTTTGGCGTTGTACTTTATCGAATACGTATATATATAAGTATATGAGTAGAAATTACGTATTTGAAGTAAACGCGGTTGAATTTTAATCAACTAGTTTAATTTTTAAAAATGTAATTTTTAAAATTGTTAAAAGTAAAAAGTAATTTCAAAATTGATTTCTGTTAAAATTTTGTAATTAAAATTAATACTACTATGCTTGTCAAATATAATCAAATAGTAAAATCTAAAGTTGAAGTTGAAATTTTCAAAAATATTTTTAAATAAAAATGTCTATTTAAAATTTGTAATTATATTTTTGAAATATTAATTTTTATAAAATATTAAAATAATTGATTTAGTATAAAAAAGCTTAAATACTATGACTAAATTATATATTTTTGTTTAATATAGAATTAAAATTTGATAAATATAATTATATAACAAGAATGCTAACGATCCATCCTGAACTAGATGCCAACAGGCACATAGACTAACAACAGCAGGACCGAGTGCACAGAGCTATAACTGGGATTTCATTAAATTCCTGTTTAGTGAATGGGTACTCGAATACACTTAAGATGCTTAAAAGTTATTTCAAGATAGCTATTTATTATATGTAGCCGGCTAGGCTTCTAGATCTGTTAATCAGCGTTAACCTCAAAAAAGATTGTCTCGTCAATTCCTGTATATACTGGCGTCTCGCAAGGTAGCGCTTTTCTAGCCAACAAACTTTATTTATTTCTCCAAGTTCAATTAGCATCCGACAACTTTTTCGTATAGCAATTGGAGAAGTTTATTGAAACTTGGAATTAATAAAGAGATGGCTCTGCCACCAACTTAGTTTACATTAAAGCTTTATTAAAATTATGAAACGCTACAAAATTATATTTTATATTTAGTAGTGATTCTTATAAGTATGTTAGCATAGCCTAATGGGCAGAGATTCAAATCTCACTATCAGGAGTTAATGTTGAATTTTGTTTTCCCAAGTTAAATGTATAATATATATTCTATTAAAGCTGCTAGTAAAACATGAAAAAATAAGACTGAAAAAAACATTTGTAACAATTTTAGTACAAATAAAATATTTAATCTTTAAAAAGAATAAAATAAGACTGAAAACATTTAATATTTTTATACTTGTGAGTAATTTTAGACTCTAGCGGTGCAGCGCTCGACTTGGATCTAGATGAGCATCGGGGTTTGAATCCCACTACTGGCCCACTTAATGCGGGCCCACGTTTGGCTTGAAGCTGACAAATGTTTCCTCCTAAAACATTTAAAGTAATAAAAATGACATATTTAGTTTGCTTGTTTAGTTACGACAAACAAAAATATCTGTTTACATCCATTTAAAAATTGTTTTAACGAGTAGTATAGTCTAGTGGTATAACGCTTGACTCGAACCTGGGTTGGCATGAGTTCGATTTCCACCACCGGCTCACTAAAATGTGGGCCTATGTTTGGCTTTGCTAAAAGATGGTTTTTGTAAAACATTTGAGGTAGTAAAAAAATCGATACAAAATAATTAATAAATGAAACAAAAGGAGACGTTTATAACAATCATTCAAATATATTATTTTTATTTTATGTTTGCTACTTTGAATGTTTTACGAGAAACGCATGCCTTTCAGCAGTGAACATTGTTTAGCGAAGCCGAACGTGGGCCCGATTTTAGTGCCGGTGATGGGATTCGAACCCATGTCCACCGAGGTCCGAATTTGAGCGCTGTACCGTTAAACTACCCCAATTTGTATTTGGTTATTATTTAAATATAAACCGAAACAACAAATGCTAGGAATTTAAAATAAGTAAATGAATAAAATTTTTAAAAGATAAATATTTGTAGTTATGGTTTATGTTTAAATTGAAACAAGAAATTATTTTATTAATTTTTTAGCAGTAATTTTCTTTACTACAATGTGAAGTAGGCTTAAAATAAGATTATACAATTACATAAAACGTAATACGGTTTTATTGTATTTATAAAAAAGTATTATATATATATATATATATATATATATATACGTTTTGTATACGTACATTGGTAATAGCCAAACATTTTAGATCAATATTAAAATAGCCAAAATTCACATTTAGTAGTGTACAGCTCTCGACTTGGACCTGAGTAATGCTCATCACCGGCCCACTAAAATGCGGGCCCACGTTTGGTTTCGCTAAACAATGTTCACTGCTGAAAGATGCGTTTCTCGTAAAACATTCAAGTAGTAAAAACGAATAATAACCAAATACAAATTGGGTGGTCTAGTGGTAGAGCGCTCGAAATTCGACCTCAGTGGGCATCCGGGTTTGAATCCCATCACTGGTCCACTAAAATGCGGGCCCACGTTTGGCCAAACAATGTTCACTGCTGAAAGATGCGTTTCTCGTAAAACATTCAAAGTAGAAAACATTAAAAAAATAGTTGGGTTGAATTTTGATTGTTGTGTCAACTCCACCATAGCCGGTTTTAAGTCGGGTTGAGAAATAAGACGAAAAAGTTTGGCCTCAAAATGAGCAGCATGGTCTTTGTAAAAAAGATTGTAAAAAAGAAGCCATTTTTGTTAAAAATAAAAAAAAATCCTAATTTTGATGACAATCAAACTGCATAAATCAATCTTTTTGTCCTTTGATTTTCAAAGCAGAAGCGTTTGAGTCATACCATCGGCATTATAATGCGGTAATTCCTTCAACTTTGTTTTATATTCATTTTTCTAAAAAATGTTTAATATCAAATATTTGTGCTATTGAAAAGCAACTAAACAAACTATTTAAATAATTCTACATTTGTGACTGAGTCATTGAAAAACGTAAATAAATAAATAAATTAATAATTTAGCAACTGACTGCATAATTAATCGGAAACGAAAGCACAGCAGACTTTGTCTAGAAACCTTTTTTTTTTAAAATACAATATATTATAAATAATTTTATTATTATTAATAATAATTCAATTTATTTATTTATTTATTTATAATAATAAGGGCTTTTGGCCTATATATGAATAATAAGTGACAAATATTTTTGCCATTATTTCTGTACATCCAATAGAGATGAGTTGCAATTCAAATACACGTGAACATTGTCAATTTGTTAGTAGTAGCGGCAAAGTTGAAAAAAAACTCGTTTATAAAAAGTCATGAATTTGTAATTAGGCAAAATAATTTATAAAATATTGCTTTTTTTAAATGTAACTAAATTTTTCAAAATTTTGTAGAATGTTTGATTTTTTATAGATTCAAGCATTGAATATGTAGCTGTTTAAATAATTCAAAATAGATTAATGGCAAACGTCAATTATTTGTTGTAGCAAAAAAACGGTTATCGGAGACAAGACATTAACGACACAGTAATGATAATATACAAAATAATTTTAATTATATGACCAAAAAATAACTTTTTGTCAAACACCAAATCTAGACGAGTTTGGCCTTGTCGATATATATTTATTTTTATGTTATTTTTGCTACTTTGAATGGTTTGACAAGAAACGCGCACCTTTCAGCAGTGGACATTTTAGCAAAGCAGAACGTGGGGGCCCGCATTTTAGTGGGTCGATAGTGGAATTCGAACCCCGATTCCTACCGATGTCTAAATCAAGCGCTGTATCGCTAGACCACCTTGACCAAGTGACAGAGGCTGGCATCAGTTCAAATAGTTGACCTTTGATCAACGGCTCTTATCATGCAATAAATCAAACGAGCAAATCGTGATTCCATCAAATGTGCAATTAAAACAGTCATTTTATTATTTATTTTTATTATACAAATCCCTTTTGCTTTAAGAATAAGCATGGGGCAATAAGACATCAATTACAGTAAAACAACAACAACAATAACAAAGTCTCGTTGGCATTAAATATTCTGCAAATCAAAGATTGCGCTTTCTTTCGGCTTTCACTCAACCTTGTCATCTGGTAACTTTGCCATCCAGAAACGTTGTTGTCTGCCGGAATGGCGTTATTTTTTATTGTTTCCGCAGCAGTATAAATTTTTACAAAGGCCAGGTTGCCAACCTTGCGCTCAAACCCTCCTCCTTTATCCAGGCTTGGGACTGGCTAGATTGAATCATTTCTAATCCAAAACAGTTATTACTATTGTACAACTTTTCAAGTGGAGCAGTTCGTTGAGTATCTGATGCCCTACCTGTCCTCCAACCCTACTTCTTTATCCAGGTTTGGAACTGGCACAATTTTTTATAAGTCGAGTTACACAAGTTTATTAAATACAAAATGCAATTAATTTTTAAAATATAAAAAGTGTTTTATAATACAAGTACAATTACAAAATTATTTTGTTTTGAAAAATAGGTATTTATATTATAAAAATGGTATAAATTGAATTGTATAATAAACTCTATTTAGAAGTAAGTATGTTACACATAAATATTATGTAAAGACGCATATATTTAATTTTAATTAATGTAAATGTTTATTATTATTATCATTATTACTATTATTATTATGGTTATTATTATAATAAAACCCTTTTGCTTTAAAAATAAACATGGGATTGGCACATCAATCATCTCTAAGTCAACTTACACAAGTTTATTCAATTTTTAAAATACCAAAAATGTTTTATAATACAATTACAATTAAAAAACTATTTTGCTTTAAAAATAAGATAACAATTACAGCAAAAAAAAACCAATAAAGTTCCATAATAATCTGTACTTGTTATAAAAATGTACCACCAGTTTAAAACATTTAAATTCGAGCTCTCTCACTTACTAAAGCGGTAGTAACCGGTAGCAGCATTTGAGGACACTGGGCAATTAGAATTGATCAAATTCAGTATAAGTAATAAATCTACAAGTCCAAGGTCATCCGCCTGTAGCTCAGTGGTTTAAGGCGCTGACCTGACACCAAATAGGGCGTGTTCAAGTTCATGTATGTGTGTAAAACTTGTAAGGTATGCGCTGCTGATGATTCCAAATAAGGATGAAACAGCTGTACAGTGCTCCTGGTTGACTTGAAAACCTAGTAAATTTATTATACAAGTGAATCTGACAATACTAATATAACATGTACATCATATTTTTAATTATAAAATAATGTAAAATTATTATGCATTACCAGGAACTTTATCAGGAACATACATGGTACTGCGTCACCTCTATGTTTGAGCATCTCTTCAGTTATCTTGTCAAGTCTTCTTACTTTATTGTTTTTCAAATTATGAATTGGGATACTAATGATCCTGAGGATTTGAGTAATGCTTATAAAGTCTCAATTTCCAATGATGGTGATATTCCTGACTGTTAGTCCTCCACGTGGTGCATCTTGGACTAGGTGCCCCTAGGGGATCTAGACTAAAAACAGCAGGGTCCGAGTGCACAACGGTATAACTGGGCTTCCGCTACAGCGGGTGGGTGCGAACTTACACCCAGGATACTTAAAAGGTATCTAAATGTATACGTATATCATATGTAGCCCTTGGGCTAAGGGAGATAACCCTTACAAAAAATCAGGCGGCCTCGTCAATCTTTGCGAACAGTGGCGACATCACAAGGATGCTGTCTACCAGCCAAGAAACTTTGTTATTCTTCCACGTTTGTCTACGCTTGTCAAGCCATTGAAATCGATCGTTTTACATGTCGTATGAATATGGGAAATAATGAAGAGGTGACCACGTCACCAACCAAAATGAAAATGAAAGAATGAATTGGATGGAGCACTTTAGTTACAGAAATGACATTAATACATATTTCCGGATTTTGAATCATATTTGTATCTTTACTGTTTTCAAAATCTATAAGGGCATTTGGCGTGAGTTAATTAAGTACGTCTTTAAAATGTTCTACCCATCTGGATGATTATTCATCATTTGTTGAAAGTGAACGGCTATCTTTTCCTTTAATTGGAATATTGGTGTTTTTTCTAACTCCTGACAGTTTTTTCACAATTTTATACAGAGTCTCGGAATAATTTTTTGCTGCTGCCTTGTCTGCTTCTTCACATTTGTTTTCTGAACAATCTAACCGATTTTCGAGGGGGAAATAAAATTAAGAAAAGATCAATCTGACAATCTTGTTATTTGGAAAACATTTGATGATAAGTATCGAACATTACACAGGTATTTACTAAATTACTATTATTATTATTATTATTATTATTATTATTATTATTGTTATTATTATTATTATTATTATTATTATTATTATTATTATTATTATTAATATTATTATTATTATTATTATTATTATTATTATTATTATTATTATTATTATTAATATTATTATTATTATTATTATTATTATTATTATTATTAATATTATTATTATTATTATTATTATTATTATTGTTATTATTATTATTATTATTATTATTATTATCATTATTATTGTTATTTATTACAAAACCCTTTTGCTTTAAAAATAAGCATAGAACAATATAATAACAGTTACAGTAAAAAACAACATAGTTCCATAATTGAAAAAGAACAATGTGGCGACAGAATGTTTCTACGTATATGAACATTTTGTCAAACGTTTTGTTAAATCCCTCATAGAACATTCATTTCAATTAGATCTTTACGAATGATTTTTAGCCACATTTTCTGTGATCTACCCCAACCGTTTTTTACCATTTTTGCTGGTTTTTTGGGAGGTGGTAAACGTGGAATTTGACCAAGTAATTTTCTTCGTCTAATTGTAATGCTGTCATGTAGTAAACATTCATTCATTCATTTTGGTTGGTGACGTGGTCACCTCTTCATTATTTCCCATATTTATAAGACATGTAGAACGATTGATTTTGATGGCTTGACAAGCGTAGACAAACGTGGAAGAATAACAAAGTTTCTTGGCTGGTAGACGGCATCCTTGTGACGTCGCCACTGTTCGCAAAGATTGACGAGGCCGCCTGATTTTTTGTCAGGGTTATTTCCTTAGCCCAAGGGCTACATATGATATACGTATACATTTAGATACCTTTTAAGTATCCTGGGTGTATGTTCGCACCCACCCGCCGTAGCGGAAGCCCAGTTATACCGCTGTGCACTCGGACCCTGCTGTTATTAGTCTAGATTCATGTGGGTAACTAGTCCAGGATGCACCACGTGGAGGACTAACAGTCAGGAATATCACCATCATTGGAAATTGAGACTTTATAAGCATTACTCAAATCCTCAGGATCATTAGCATCCCATGTAGTAAACGAGAGTCAGTTCTTGCCATAATCACTTTTTTTGAAATATGATCGCACCAAATAATCTGTAAAATACTTCTAAGACACCGCCGATTAAAAACATTTACCACCTTATCAATTTTATCTGTTCGCTTCCACGTTTTACTTTCCTATATAGCCGTGAGAATGATTCAAAGTTTCATATCAAACTATTGTTTAAAAGTGCACATTCTAAAATACATTATAATTAATTTTATTATTTTAGGTTGAATATAATATTTAAAAACATTTATATAAATTTGCTTTTTAATATATCAATAAAATATAAAAAAATAATAGCAAATTAAAAAAGAAAATTTTGTTAATTTTATTTATTTATCTTTATTTTATGTTTTTCTACTTCGAATGTTTTACAAGAAACATTTTTCAGCAGTGGACATTTTAGCGAAGCCGAACGTGGGCCCGCATTTTAGTGCCGGTGATGGGATTCGAACCCATGCCCACGGAGGTCCGAATTCGAGCGCTGTACCGCTAGACCACCCCGGCACAACTTTTTCAACTTTTTCAATTTTTTATGTTACATTTCTTATTCAAGTAGAATACGTATGTAGTTTAAGTAATCAAAATTAAATAAACTATTAAATTCAACATTGTTCTATGCTTTTTATTATTGTATAAAACATTTTAACTTACATTTTTTTAAAGTAATATATAAGTAATATATGTATATATTTATTTATTATTTATTTTATTTTATGTTTATTACTTTGAATATTTTACGAGCAGGACATTAAGCAACAATATGTGTATTAACAAAATTTTAAATTTAAATACTTCAGATTGTGATAATTTACTAAAATTATACATTGAACTACGTTTTAACGTGTGACTGGAATCAAATAGTAATAATTATTATCAACACATAGTTACTTGAAAATTGACTTGGTAAAAAACCTTTTAAAGTTTCTTTATTTAACAATTAAAACTTTTGTACTTTTGTACAAATTCATCATCTTAAATGACAAGTAGAACATGAATTTTAAAGTATTTTTAATTCAATTTCTATCTACAATAACTGTCAAAATTAGTTTAAAATCAGTTAATTTTATTGATTTTATTATTTTAAAAAATGATTTTTTTCATAATGTATTCAATTAACGATTATTATAACAACTATAAACTAAATTATAAAACAACTTTTATTTTTTTAAATATATTTATATTTATATATTTTAGCTACTTTTAATGTTTTGACGGGAAGCGCGCATCGTTCAGCGGTAGAAATGCCAAACGTGGACCCGCATTTAGTGGGGACGGTGATGGGATTCGAACCCATATCCAACCAACTTTAAATTGAATGTTGTACCGTTAGACCGCCTCAGTACATATTATAACTAGAATGCACACCTGTATGTACCGGGAATATGGACATAAGTGTCACCACCGACACTAAATAGCCCTCTTTTGGCTTTGCTGAAATATATACTAAAATATCCATTTACTGAAAAGCGTTTATGTTGAAGCATTAAAGCAATGATAATATTTGTAATAATTATTACTATGAATCTTTTTGCGAGAAACGCATCTTTCAGCAGTGAATATTTGAGCAATGCCAAACGTGGCCCGCATTTAATAAACCGTTGGTGGCGATCGAACTCATGTTTATACCGGTTCGATTCAAACGCTGTACCGTTAGTCCATCTTGGCATATATACAGAAATAATTTTAATTTTGTACGCAAATCTGTAATTGGTAACGTTTTTAATGATAAAAAATAATTTATGATTTAACAACATATATTATAATGTTATTTCTCTGCAATAAAATAATAAATTGTATTATATTACATTTATCGATAGGTTTTTTAAGGGACTATTTGTTTTAGACTTGTTATATTAAAATTGTCAGATTTGCTTGAATAACGAAGCCACCAGGTTCTTAAGTTAACCAGGAGTACAGTACATCTGTTTCATTCTTATTTAGAATTATCAACAGCGCATACCTTTCAAGTTTTACACACACATGAACTTGAACCCACGGATTATTAGGCTAGCATCTTAAAACACTCAGATACGGGAGAATGGCCTTGGACCTATAAATTAATTATTTATACTATTTTATACTATTAATATTAATATTATTATTATTATTACAAAACCCTTTTGCTTTAATAACGCTTACAGTATTAAACAACAACAAAGTCCCATAATTCAAACCAACCATGGAACAACAAAACTTTTCTATGTATTCAAACATTTAGCCAAACGTTTTGTTTTATTTCATGAAACATTCATTTCAATTAGATCTTTTTGAGTGGTTCTTGCCCAATTTACAGTAGTCTACCCCAACCTTTCTTTTACCAGTTTTATTCATTATTTTTGCTGGTCTTTCGGGGGGGGGTAAACGTACAATTGTGACCAAGTAATTTTCTTCGTCTAATTGTAATACTGTCATGAAGTGAACGAGAGTCATTTCTTCTCATGATCCTCATTATTTGAAATGTAATCGCGCCAGGTAATCTTTAAAATACTTCTAAGACACCGGCGATAAAAAAAATTACATTAAAGTATATTTTTACATAAAATAAACCATTAGAAAAACTGTAACTATTTACCAGTTTCTAATTTATTTATTATTTAGTATTACAAAACCCTTTTACTTTAAAAAATGAGCATGGGGTAATAATACAACAATTACAGCAAAAAATAACAACAACAACCAAAGTCTCGTAATCAAAATAGAACATGAGACAGCAAAATGTTTCCATGTATTTGATCATTCTGGCAAACGTTTTGCTTGATCCCATGAGACATTCAGTTCAATTAGATCTTCCCAAATAGTTCTTAGCCAAGTTTTCTGTGGTCTACCCCAACCTTTCTTTTATTATTTACAATTGTCTATTCCAAAACCATTCTAGCTGGTCTTTCGGGCGGTAAACGTAGAATTTGACCAAGTTATTTTTTTTGGTCTAATTGTAATGATGTCATGTAGGGAACGAGAGTCAGTTCTTCTCGTAATCTCATTATTTGAAATACGATCGCACCAAGTAATCTTTAAAATACTTCTAAGATTCTAAATGTTGCTAATTATAATCAAAATGTATTAAACAACTAAGCAATTTAGCATAAATTAACATTTAATTACATCAATTATTATAAAATAAAAAATTCACATAAATGCTGTAATTATAACTTTTTATGCAGTTAAATGTTTAATCTAAAACTTTCAAACATTTTTATATTAATAAATAATAATTGAAATGAAGATTTTAACATTATCGTTAGTTTATTATTTTTAAATAGCAATAATAAATAAATTTTCAGGAAGCGTTAATTTAAATAATATTTTTATTTGTACAAAATTTTAAATAATATAACTTTATAATTTAAAAAATCAAATTTTTATCTATATATTTCATAACATACACAAATAAACAAACATTTTATAGACACAGTTAACATTTATAAATAATTATTTTAAACTTTTCGATATTGGTTTAAAATTTCTTTTTTTCAATACAACGATTTTAGTTGTGATTGCTATTTTGGAGAAAATATTATTTGTACAAATATGTTTATTACTTTGAATGTTTTACGAGAAACGCATCTTTCAGCAGTTGACATTTTAGCCAAAACCGAACGTGGGCCCGCATTTTAGTGCCAATGGCGGGATTCGAACCCCAATGCCCACCGAAATCCAAGTCGAGCGCTGTACCGCTAAAACTGTTATTAATGCTTTAAAAAAATACTCATGCCACATGTTGGTTTGTGCCAATTTTTAGTCTCAATTGAATTTTAAAACGGAAAACTCCACTTGGAGGAGATTGTAAATGATCCAAATTATTCAGTTCCAAAACTGGATAAAAGGGGAGGGTTTGAACACAAGGTTAGCAACTTGACTTTTGCAAAAAATCTATATTGTTACAAAAACAGTGAGAGGATGCCATTTTAGCAAACAGCACGGCAAAAAAAGTGACAGCACGAACCAAATAATAGAATTGAGTCAAAGCCGAATGGAAGCTCAATCTTGGATTAGACAAAGAAAATTATTTGGGTAAATTCTACGATTTTTATCCGAAAAACTAGCAAAAACGGTTGGAGAATGGACAATTGAAGATGGTAAAAGAAAGGCTGGGGTAGACCACAGAAAACTTGGCTAAGAATTATTTGGAAAGATCTAAGTCAAATAAATGTCTCATGGAATCAAACAAACATTTTGGCAAAATGTTCGAACACGTGGAATCATTTTGTTGTCTCATGTTTTTTTATATTATTATTGTTATTCTTATCATTATTATAGTTATTAGCTTAGATACTTCAGTGGAAATAGCTTACAGTGCACAAAAAATAAGCACAACTATAAAATATAATAAATTATGAAACTTTGTTATTGTTATTGGCTGTTACCATTATTCTGTTACTCTGTGCTTATTTTAAAGCAAAAGGGTATTTTTTATAATAAATGAATATAATAATTAATAAACAAATGAAACTCGAATTATACAGATTAAGAATTATTTCAATAATCATGTCTACATGCATGTATAATACAAATGTGTCACGGAGTAAACATTGTATAATGACAATATGCATTGTATTATATTGTCAATGACATGATAAGAATGCCTTGCCATTTTCAGAAGCAATGAAGCAAACAAATACACATTATTTCTGTTACGAGTTAATTAAAAATATAACAAACAGACTTTTTATTAAATAATAACAAGTAATAAGTAATTAATGCATTGTATCTATTTTAACATGTTATTTATTTATTAATCAATGCAATTTAAAACAAGAATTTGCTAAGCAATAGAATAAGTCTATAAATTTATACGTGTGCCTGATACTTGTTTCAATTATACCATTAGTTACATGTATTTATAAAATTATATTTTCTAGAAAAATGGAAATGTAGTGTAAATTTCAAAATGATTGCTACATACATAAATAAACTTAAATTTTATTTATGGAATAAATTAACAAATGGATGTTTATGTTCACTTTGCGAGTGCTTAGCGAATATGTGTACTGTTGAAAATCTTTATTATAATTATTGTATGTACAGTATATATATATATATATGTATGTATATATGATTCCATTATTTATTTAATTTATGTTTATTCATAAAGCATTTTTAACTACTTTTTGTCAAACTATTCAGCTTTCCAAATGTTCGAGTTTCTTATTTATAGTTTGAATATTACTATTAGTCTGCATATATATATATATATATATATATATATATATATATACAATATGCAAATTTTTACAACTTGTCGAACCCGTAAAATTTGGGTTTAACTATGCTAAACGAAATAATGTAGACAACGTTGTTAAATTTTTCTTTAAAACCGACAAGTATTTGACTACAGAATTGTGTCTAGGCGAAAATAGTTCAATAGCAAAAGCCCCAAACCAGACAGTGTCAAACTAAAGTATAATTAAAAAACAAACAAATTTTAGAACTACTATGTTTCAATTATGTTAAAAGTTAATTATTTTACTAATGTATAAAAATTCATAATAATAGTAAGGTCAATAATAATAACAATAACATTATTATTATTATTACTATTATTATTATTATTATTACTACTACTATATATATTAATTTATATATATTAATATGGAGATAACATTTTCTAGTTAAAGCTGTAAATTGTTATTTAATCTACAAAATTTAAAATTTATTTAAAAATATAATATAATAAAAGTTGTATTATATATATAACTCCATCATGCCGGTATTATATCTGGTTTGAACACAGGATTAGTAACACAGGAACTATTTTCTTAAATTTTAGCACAGAAGTAGAAGCGACATAATTCCGATGACGGGATTTGACAAAATTTGAAAAGAATTTAATTTACCAAACCGAACATTTAATGTACATTTGTATGAAACAATTCTCTTACTTTTATGTTTTTCAAAGCAAACGGTTTATATATATATATATATATATATATATAACCCAAATAAGTTACTTCAAATAATGCACATATCTAACTGCAACATCTCTAGCATCTAGATAAATTTAAAAATATTTTAAATTTATTATATAATATATAAAATTATATTATAAATAAAATAATAATAACAATAATAAATGTACATTAAATGTCAATTAACTTATAAAATAAAACATTATATATATATATATATATATATATATATATACATATCAAAGAAAATTCAATGTAGATGTGGTTGTTTTAAATAGTTTTTTTTCGGATTATGTAACAGAAAATATTTGATGTTCTGGTATGTTTTCGAACAAGTTGTTCATTAAATCTCAGCTACCCGTATTTTTGACAAAAAATTATATGTAAAAAATAATTCCTTAAATTGGATATATTTATAAATGTTGCTATGTTTTATTGCACGAAAAATTATCTAACAATTTCTTTTTTTAAATAGTCCAAGTAAAATTAAGCGTTTTTTAAGTAAACACAATAAATTATGATAAAGATAGAATGAATTAAAAAAAAGCAACTTAAGACAATTATAACTTTTGCATAAAAGCCTTACATTTTTACCTTAAAACATCTTTCCACACTTTAGGTTGCTGTTTACGACCAGCATTATCCATTTGGTTCTGTCTACACCGTCAATTTTTTGGTTAATCCCTTTTCCTTCATATCGGCTTTCACACAATCCAACCATCTTCTCTTTGGTCGGCCACAATTTCTTTTACCTTTCATTTCCAATGCCATTAGTCTCTTCGTAACGCAGTTTTCTCCTCTACGTAGAATATGGTCGTACCACCTCAACCTTTTTTTTGAATGTTTTATGAGTTTCAACAATTATCAGTTTTCTTCTGTCTAATTTAGACACTCCTAACGACAATCGAAGAATCTTCATTTCTAGTGAGTTTAGTTTTCTGTCCTGGACTTTCTTAATACGCCACATTTCCAATCAATAAATTATGGCCGGTCTCATTATGATCTTAAAAAGCATTCAATTCAATGGCTATATCAAAACAATACAACATTTGTTAAATTAATAAACTCGTGTCCTCCTCTTGTTGTTTTTTGAGCGCTGGTTAAATGTTTGATCTTGTGATTTAAAATTGGAATTGTATTTCGGATTGTCATAAAAGTGTAAATGAAGAATCTTTTAACTGTTATTCAATATCATTTTGAGAATAAAATTATTATTATTTAATAATGGTAGTAGTAGTAGTACTGCAGCCCCTCATAAAGGAGTGAAAAGCTGTAAAGATAGAACAAGAATAATCGTAGTAGTAGTAACAAAACAATCATATACAAAACATTTCAAGCAAAATTTAAACTAAATATTGTTTGTAAAATTAAATAAAGAATATTCATTTTTTATAATTTTATTCAATTTTATGTAATAAATTTATAATGTTAATTATAATAGTGAAGTGATTGTTTAAAAATCACAATATTATTATGTTTCAACTTATTAATTTTATGTTTTATTTTAAATATTAATAAAAATGTAGAAAATTAATTAAAAGTAAAATAAGTAAAAAACAATTAATTATTATTTACCAAAACATTACTTAAATAGAAGAATATTGTTAATGGAATAAAAAACGCTTTAAAAGAGTAAAATAAACTACATCGTGCTTCACATTTTAGTGTGTTATCTTCCAATATCTATTTAAGAAAAAATGACTTATTGGTTATGTCACAAAGCCTTTTAAAAATTAGTTCAAATATTCAATATAATAATAATAATAATAATAATTATTATTATTATTATTACAAACTATTTTGTTTTAAAATAATGATGCAGCAAAAACAGTAGCAAAGTCCCATAATTTGAAAAAAAACATAGAACGACAAAATCATTTTTTTTATTTGAACATTTTGCCAAAATGTTGTTTGAACCCACAAAATATTCATTGCGGTCGAGTCTTTCCTAGTAGTTTTTATCCCAGTTGTTGGTAGTCCTTTCTTTTACCATCTTCAATAATTGTCCATTCTAAAACAGTTTTTGCCAGTTTTTTGGACGGTAAATGTAACATTTGATCAAGTGATTTTTGTCGTCTAATTGAAATTTCAGCGTCCTTTTGGATTGCACTCAACCTTGTCGTCTGGGTTGTGCTATCATTCTTTTATCGTCTGTTTACCACAATAGCATTTTTTCATTGTCTTTGTAACAAAAGCCAAACGTAGGTCCGCAGTGAGTACCAGTGTTGGAGACTGAACTCATGTCCACCCAGGTACCGCCAGATTATTCCGGTACTTATTTTTAAGGAACTGTTGACTACATTTATAAAATCCTATTCTAGTGAGCAGTAATTGCAAGACAGAAAAACACCAATATCTTTTATTGAAACAAATAATTTAATGAAATTACATAATGTCTACTTAAATTACATCAAGTTTTGCATTTCATTTGATTTCTTGTCTAAAAGCGCTAATTTGCACACATACGTTTGGTATTAGCAAAACATTTCATTTTTTACATTTCATTTTGACTAATTACAGCTTGACATTTAGTAGTAATTATTTTTTATATTATTGATTATTTCATGTTTGTAATTAATTAGCAAATACAACTACATTTTTTTGAATACTTTAAAAGCTTTGGCTAAACCTAGCATTGCATAAAGTGTGCACAGTATGTTATGAATGTGTAAAAAATATAAAATAATATTTTGTTATTTCATAGTCGTTTGGTCTAATATAAATCTTTTAAAAAATTGTTTTTTTTAAGCAAAGTAAATATTTTTGCACATTTGTATTTCGTACATTTTAAAACTCTTTTGCTTTAAAAATCATAAAGGAACAAGATGGTTTCATTGAATTGTACATTAAAATGTTGACTTTGAATTTCATCAAAATCTGTTACTAAAATCATGTTAATTTCAATATTTTGTCACAGTTTGATTTATTTGTTTTATTTCTACTACTTTAAATGTTTTACGGAAAACGTGTCTTTCAGCAATTGTGAGATGTTAGCAAAGCCAAACGTGGGCCCGCATTTAGTACTGATGATGGGGAACAAACTTACGTCTACGCAGGTTTGATTCAAGTTCTCTACCGTTAAACCATTCCAGCACATTTGTGTTATTTGTTTAACAATAAGTTTTATAAAGATCAAATTGCGCTCAAATGATGCTCTTTATAAACCAAATGTAAAACCGGTTAAAGTAAAAACGTTTTTATATACTTATTATTTACAAAAACCTTTAAAAGATATGTTGTAAGTAGAGATTGTACCAAAATTGTAAATTATTTTAACTGGCAAATTTTCACTAATTTTTAAAATGTTTTTACTCTAAATATGTACAAAATCAGTTGTTTATTGCATAGAATGCACTTTCTTCTAATAATTAAACAAAATAACAATAAAAAGAACAATTTAAAATTTAACTCATTTACAAAACAAATATATAGTTATTTTAGAAAAAAATGATTATTTACAAAAGGCTTGTTTTTGTAATAAATTAAAAACAAAACAAAAACAACCAATTCTTTCTTGTAAAGAAACTAGAATAAATCAATAATGCATAAAAACCTTTAATCTTTTTACATTGCATTTACTTATTGCTTGATTGCTTTGCCGGAAAAAAATCGTTTAGTTGCGATTAGATGTTTTGAATAAAGTCGAATAAACATTTGTATCAAGTATTGGCAGAAAAATGAAAAATTCTGTTTACTAGAATAGCAGTAATTTAGGAGTTCGGTTCAATAAAATTACCAATTGTTTTTACTTTAAATTTATTTAATTATAGTTTTTCTTAAAATAATTAAATGTTCAAACGGTTTTAATCTATATTTACTTTAAAATAGTAGCGATAGCAGCAAATTTTATATTTTCCGTATTCCACATTAGTGTAGTACTGTACTCATTTTAAATTAGAAATAAATACTACAAACAGCCTAACTATCCATGGTGTAACATTTTCCAGTTATAAACAATTAATTACACATTATTGATTATTATAATTATTGATTTTGCTTTCAAATAAATGAGAATTACATTTTTGTATTTTGTGAGTTCTATTCGCTTGCAAGTTTGAATAGTGTAGATAATGTATCAACGCAACTGAATAAATGTTGGGGCAAATAACTAAAAACGAAGTAATTGTTAAAGAACTGTCAAAATAATAATACCGCGTGGTCTCAGCGGTAGGATAGGCATGGGTTCGATCCCTACGTTTGGCTTGACTAAAATGTTTCTGGTTGAAAAATGCGTTTCTCGAAAAACATTTGAAGCAATAAACATCAAATAAAAATATAATTAATCTACTCAAAACTATACCTTGTAATTTTGTTTGTAATTTGTAAATATACCGGTGATAACATAAAAAAAGAACAATAGATATCATTTGGATCTCGGTGAGCATGGGTTCGAATCCCACCACCGGCACTAAAATGCTAAATGTCCACTGCTGAAAGATGTTTCTCATAAAGCATTCAAAGTAATAATTATAAAACAATAGAATATAAATTCAGTTTTATTGTAGAACATACGTTGTTAATTTATAAATAAAGTGCAATTGTAATTTTATTTATACATACTACTAATAGTACGAAAAATTAGATTCAATGTCAATTTTTTAATAATCAATAATGGACCATAATAATTAACATTAAAAAGAGTATAAAATTATTATTATTATTATTATTATTATTATTATTATTATTACAGAATCCTTTTGCTTTAAAACAAAAGAATAGAGTCCCATAATTTAAAAAAGACATGGGAAAACAAAATGATTCCATATGTTCGAACATTTGGTCAAAATGTTTGTTAGATCCCTTTAGATAATCATTTTAATTGTACCTTTCGGAAATATTGTAATATATATATGTACTAAAATTAATTATAAATATCAAACTAAGGATTGTACTGATTATATTATTATATTAAATAAAATAAAATAAATGCTACAATACAAAATTAGCAAGTGTACCTTTTTAAGAAATATATTGTTTATATAACAACAATAACAACATCAACAACAGCAATAACAGACAAGAAGACATTTTACATAAAATTAACCGCGAAAAACTGTCGACAACTAGATTATTAAAACAAATTTTTAAAAATTGGAATTACATAACCATTTTTAAAAATATACATCCCTATTTTTTACTAATATTCTATTTCCATTTAAATCAACAATTGTAAAATTTTCTTTTAAATTAGAAAATATGAATTCAGTTTAGTTACATATAAAAACTGCACTATTTAAAAAATTTTTAATTTAACTTTTTCAATTTGTCGGTATTATTAGACATTTTGATGTTCCGCAAAAAAAATTTAGTAGGGTTTTTTTAAAATATTTTTTAATTACACTCTATGGTATGTACGTATTATTTTTTCAATATAACGATTAAAAAACACAGCATATTTACAAACAATAAAAATTACAAAATATTATCTTTTAGAACTATAATTTTATGTACAATTATTTAACAATACAAATTAAACAAATGTAATCCAATTTTGAGATTTTCTTTTTGTCTCTTTTAATAACTCAAATGTAACCCGTCCTAAGTCAGCTCGAGGAAGAAGGAGTGTTTGAACCCACGATTAACGGTCTGGCCTCTGCTAAACATATTGCATAAAATAAAATCAAG
>JAKXYG010000477.1:60000-75000 GCA_025895645.1 Cardicola forsteri | reverse complement strand
TGTAGAGCCCCAGTATGTTGTTGAATCATTTTTAAAGAAGGAAAAACAAATTGAAATTAATACTCTTTAGCATAGAAATAACAAGTTAAATTATTACTATTAAATCTTTCGTTGTAAAACTATTTCTTACTAGTTGTATTTTATATTAAAAATATGCTTAGTAATAATAAGCATATGAACGTAAATATAATTTATTATTTTTTATAGATTTTAACATAAACAGTTTTAAAAAACTAGTGACAATACAATATTTTTTACATATTAAAATTACATACAAAGAAAAAATAAAAATATAGTTGTAATCGTATTGAATTTTTTGTCTGTCTGCTAACTATATCATGTGTCAAAGTATTTAAATTAGTAATAGTAATAATAATAATAGTAATAATAATAATAATAATAATAATAATAA
Source organism: Cardicola forsteri (assembly GCA_025895645.1). Taxonomy (NCBI): domain Eukaryota; kingdom Metazoa; phylum Platyhelminthes; class Trematoda; order Strigeidida; family Aporocotylidae; genus Cardicola; species Cardicola forsteri. The sequence goes on along the minus strand of JAKXYG010000477.1, from coordinate 74,588 downwards.
TAATAATAATAATAATAATAATAATAATAATAATAATAATAATAATAATAATAATAATAATAATAATAATAATAATAATAATAATAATAATAATAATAATAATAATAATAATAATAATAATAATAATAATAATAATAATAATAATAATAATAATAATAACGATAATAATAATAATAATAATAATAATAATAATAATAATAATAATAATACTGGTAATAATAATAATAATAATAATAATAATAATAATAATAATAATAATAATAATAATAATAATAATAATAATAATACTGGTAATAATAATAATAATAATAATAATAATACTGGTAATAATAATAATTATTATTATAAAAAATATAATTAAACGTATTACGTCATGTGTACATTAAACAAACAGAAACCCAATTGTTTTATACTATTTAAGTGTTTGGTAATACAAATTTAATATTTCTTCTAATATAAGTAGTATATATGGAAGTAGTATGTATCATTAACCAACATGTAATTCTATTTTATTTTATTTTTTATAAATTGTGTTTGCATTTACTCATTTGTTTAATGTTTCATAAAATTTTTGTTTAATTTTTATAAATTTTGTTTTTGTTTTTCTTCGAAATAAGTGAAATGTAATTATTAAATCTTTATTATTTTAAGATAATAATTTGTTTTTTTAATTACGTTGTTTTTATACATTTTAAATTTAAAAACAGTTTTGAGATTAAATAAAGATAAAAGTGTTATATGTAATTATAAATTAGTATTAAATAATACTTTTAAAAAATATTTGTATTATAAATAATCACTCTAATTTTGCGTTTGTAAAAAACTGCTAATTGCCACAATTATTCATTTTTTACACCGAGAAATTTGTATTTAGTTCGTGAAAAGACAATAATTGCTAGAGTTCGAAAACAACGTATTTATATGGTTTTTATTTTACAACTATGGGATTCCTAATAAAAATTTAAAATACTATAATTACAACAATGCATAAGTGTTAATAATGCAATATTTATTCATTTAAATTAGTGTATTTCTTCAATTTATTTGATTTTTTTAAATTATACAAATATGCATAAATGTTTATGTCAATCAGATGATATATAGCCACGTCGAATAATAACAAATCGTCATTTTTTTCGAAAACAATTTAACGTATTGAAATTGAAAATTGTTTTTAAATATGTTACGTTTGTAAATTACACGCGCATATATACGAATATTGTTTAAAAAACAAAGTATTTAAGTTTTAACTATAGAATTTACAGTTTTACACAAGGTTGTACGTTTAAACTTTTTAAATATTTTGATGTACGTATTTTGAACATTGTTTTTCAATTGACAGTTTACATATATAAATATAAATATCAATTCAAAGGTTTTTTATTACAATACAAACTATTTAACACATTTTAAAAATTAGAATTAAAAAACAACATTTTAATTTAAAACATTGAGTTCCCTTTTTAATTCCAAATAAATATATGAGAAGACGTAAACTGTGAGATGAACTCATTTCGTATATTCTCGTCAGTCACAGACATATAACATTTTAGTATATATATACAAAAAAGGGGTACAGATGACGTTTAGGTTAGTACAACTTACAAAAACAAACATGCATAGGCATAAACATTACGACCAAGTAACGAACTGTTTTTGTACACACAAAGCAGGTTTTAATGTGTGAATATAAACAGATTTGAGAATTTTTAACATATTCGAAGCTGATAAATAGTTACCTTGACATACAACATATTCGAAGCTTAAGAAGTAATTAGCACTTTAAAACAATTTTTGAAATTAATCTGATGTAGTAGATGACGTAATATGGAGAATGTGGATGAGTGTTCACTTCCGTTTGATCCCGGCTAGCTAAGCGACGCATTGTCCGACCAATGTACTTGTCATCGCAACTGTAAGTGAACGTCATCTGTACCTCCTTTTTCGTATATATATACTAAAATGTGACTGACGAGAATATACGAAATAAATTCATCTCACAGTTTACGTCTTCTCATACATCTTAATTTATTTGCAAACCCTGTTTTCTAAACTTGTAACAACAATGTTAATAAAGAAAATAATTGTAAATTAATATAGGATAAGGCTTTGTTTTTCTTTAAGTAGCAATGTTGTATCCTAAATTATTTTTTAAACAATAAATATTTTGATTTCATAAACAAGACAAAATATACCACTGATTGTCATTATCATGTTTGAACACTGTGTGTATGTGTGCGCGCGCACATGTTTGTCCCGAAAAATATTATAGTTGTCCATTCATTACGTCAGGACAGTGACATTATCGGTTTCGTCTTCAGTAAACAAATCATCCATGTTGGTTAACGTTTTCTTTCTTTTCCTTTCATATATATACATATTCACATTTCAAATGGCTTTGTCACAATTTTCTCATGCAACTTTCATAATCAACAACAAACATCTAATTATCAATATGTTATCGTCTAAACGAAATAACAATTTTTGTTTTTAATGTATACCGTGTCAAAAACGTATTCATTACATGCAATTATGAAAAAAGACAAAGTGTGTTAAATGAAAATTAGAATTAAAAATAAATTCGATATAATAATTTTAAATAATACAAAAGTTGTACTAAAATATTAGACGTGGTAATTGATAATGGTGTTACCGAAGTACATACCTGATCTATATTCTCAAAATGGATAAAGTTTGTAAAACGTGTGCTATTTTGAATAAAAAAATTAAATCAATTTTTTTTGTAAAGTATGTTTTCACATAAAATAAACCATTAGAAAAAAACTGCAATTATTTACCAGTTTTTAATTTATTTATTTTTTAGTATTACAAAACTCTTTTATTTTAAAAAATGAGTATGAGGTAATAATACAACAATTACAACAAAAAATAACAACAACAGCCAAAGTCTTGTAATTCAAAAAAAAATGAAACAACAAAATGCTTCCATGTATTTAAACATTCTGCTAAACGTTTTGTTTGATTTCCATAAAACATTCATTTTAATTAAATCTTCCTAAATAGTTCTTAGCCAAGTTTTCTGTGGTTTACCCCAACCTGTTTTTACCATTTCCAATTGTCTATTCCAAAACCGTTCTTGCTGGTCTTTCGGGCGGTAAACGTAGAATTTGACCAAGTAATTTTCTTCATCTAATTGCAATAATGTCATGTAGTAAACGAGAGTTAGTTCCTCTCATGATCTCATCATTTAAAATGTGATCGCGCCAGGTAATCTTCAAAATACTTTTAATATAAATTAAAAATTTATGAATTAGACTTTATTTATTGTGATTGAGTAATTAACATTAAGAAATGCCAAATATTTAAACAATATGTATATATTCTGGTACTTACATAAAATTAAATGTATGCTGTTTAACGCATTTAATCCATGTTTATTAATATGGTTCTACATTTTTTCTATCACGTTAGCCAATACTTTAAATAAAATTTAGAACATAATATTTAATTTGCCAACTACTGAGTGACATTAATTTAATTTTTACATTTATAAACGTAACTTGAATATTTAAAATATTTGTCAAATTTTTAACAATAATTTAATTTTTGGAGTTTGTTGTAAAAATATCCCAAATAGTTATAAAAATTGATTTACAGTAAATGAATAAATAAATGTCGCAGTCAAAACACAGCATGAATAATTAACTTTTTTTTAATTACTTTATCGTTCTAAAAGCTTTTACGTTTCAGTAAAATATTATTTCAACATGATATTATAAATAAATTATTTTTACAAAATGTATCGTATTCTAAAAATATTAATATTGTTAAATTAAAGGTTGGACAATAGCTATAATATTAAATTTTTCTAAATTTAGTAAAACAATTGCACTAAAATTATATATATATATATATATATATATATATATTTTATTTAATGTTTGCCACTTTGAATGTTTTAGCGAAGCCGAACGTTGGTCCGCATTTTAGTGGGCCGGTGGTGAGATTCCAATCCATGCCGATCCAGACCAATCCTCGAGGTCGACTCATAGACGGAGTTCAACAGACTCACAGCACCCGTCCGACTGAAAAAAACAGGTAATTTCGATGGTTTAAATTTAGGGACCGTTGCACAAATGACACGACACAAAACGAATGCTCAAAGAACCGAGATGCCAAGAAAGTAAACATTTAGTGCCGATTATAGAATTTAACTCTACTGTAGTTTTTTTCAAGTGCGGTTGAGGAAGAAAGAGGGTTAGTAGTTTAGCTCCTGAAAAAATCTATATTACTAAAGTAACAACAAACAAGGACATCAGTTTGCATAGTTACAGAATAGAAGTGGAAGCCTAAAATAAACTTCGACTAGAATTCCATTTTTCAATATTCAAAGCATTTGTCATCATTAAATGTTTTAATAAACACAATTCATTTTAATGGGTTTTTAAAGGATTTTTTTTCAAATTGCTACATTAGAATTGTCAGATTCACTTGAATAATAAATTTACTAGGTTTTTTTAGGTCAACCAGGAGCATAGTTTAGCTGTTTCATCCTTATTTGCAATTGTCAGCAACCGGTAGTAACCGGTAGCAGCATTTGAGGACACTGGGCAAATAGAATTGATTATATTTATTATAAATAATAAATTTACAGATCCCAGATCATCCATCCGTAACTCAGTGGCACTGGCCTGACACCAGATAGGGCGTAGGTTCAAGTTCATGTGTGTATTTGTAAACTTGAAAGGTTTGCGCTGCTGATGATTCCAAATGTAAGGATGTGAAACAGCTGTACAGTGCTCCTGGTTGACTGAAAAACCTAGTAAATTTTTATTCAAGTAAATCTGACAATTCTAATATAACAATTCTAAAAACAAATAATTCTTTAAAAACCCATTGATAAATACAACCGAACAGTACTATATAGGCTATTAAACCTGGCAGTATGCAAGGACCTGTATGGTAAAGTCCTAGTGAAAGGGTTCTCTTACTTGCTAAACCGGTAGTAACGTAGCAGCATTTGAGGACACTGGGCAATTAGAATTGATCAGATTCATTATAAATAATAAATTTACAGGTTCAAGGTCATCCACCCATAGCTCAGTGGTTTAGGACGCTGGCCTGACACCCAATAGGGCGGGTTTCAAATTCATGTATGTGTAAAACTTAATAAATTTATTATTCAAGTGAATCTGACAATTTTAATATAACAATTTAAAAACAAATAATCCGTTAAATTGTTACTTTAAAAAAAATTGTATTTACTACTTACTAATGTTCTCTAAGTTAACAATTATTTAATATTTTTTAAAACGTTAAATAAAGTTTTGTATATAATAGTTGTTGTTGGTTAATAAACATTTTATCCATTTAATTTGAATTGTTTTGAATAAAATTTGTCTCTTTATTTATTTTTAATTTAATAGAAATTAAAATTAAACAATTTGACCTAAATTTTTTGTTGTTTCAATTGTTAGTAAACAAAAATTTTATTTTGTTTTGATAAAAACCAAAATATTTCTTAGTTTAAATTATATTTTTTTAATATAAAAATATTTTATCATACAAATAAACAATAAATATTATTTTGATTATTATTCATTATTTTTCAAGCTTTGGCAGTAGATATTGTAGCCAAGTTGACCAGTATCGCTGGTAAAGATTGAATTCCACGTTTGACTCAAGCGCTGTATCATATTTAGCGCTTTCAGACAAGAAAGCGCTTTTGTACATATTCAAAACTAATAATACTGCTTTTATTTTTAAAATGTTATGTTTGTTACTTTGAATATTTTACAAAAAACATCTTTAACGAAGCCGATTGTGAGCTCAGATTTTACTGCCTGCAGTGGGATTCGAACCCCGATGCCCATCCAGGTTCGAATCGAGCGCTGTACCGCTAGACCACCGTCGGCATCGCTTTTATTTTATTGTAGATAATAGTAATGCAGAATTTTATTTTCAATCATTGTAGTTGTAAAAGAAATTTAAATTGGCGAAAAATATGCCAGAGGTTTGAAATTTTATAGTCTTAATTTTAGCAATATGATAATAGTAATAATAATAATATACAATTTTATTTTTTATAGTTAATAAAACGCATTTAAAATTATTTATTACACATTTAAATTATACAAATTTAATGCATAATTTAAAATAAATGGTTTCTTCGCATTCAAAAGGTTTTATTGATTAAAAAAAAATTGAAAATAATATGTTATTATTGTTATGCTTCCGAAATAGAGCTTTTATTTGTTTATTGTTAGTTTGTTATAACACTACATCTTAAAAATTGATTATTAGTTAGCTTAAAACATTATCATCAATTACTTTTTTAAAATTATTGTTATCAATTGTTTCTTTTCTGTAATTACCAAGAATAATAATAATAACAATAATAATAATAATAATAATAATAATAATAATAAATAACAATAATAATAGCAATAATAATAATAGTAATAATAATAATAATAATAGTGATAGTAATAATAATAGTAATAGAAATAATAATAATAGAAATTATAATAATAATTGTAATAATAATAATAGTAATAGTACTAATAATAATAGTGATAATACTAATAGTAATAATAATATTACTATTAATTGTAATAATTTTCAATAATAATAATAGTAGTAGTAATAATACTAATGGTAATAATAATAATATTAATACTAATAATAATAACAGTAATAGTAATAATAGTAATAATAGTAATAGTAATAATAATAATAATAGTAATTATATTAACAACAATAATAATAGTAATAGAAATAATGATAATAACAATATATATAATGATAATATATTAATATTTCTTTGATAAAATAAAATAATTACTAATATTGGTTTTGATTATTTTAGGTAATTTTGATTGTTACTATTTCACGGTTGTTTCGCAAGCAAATCTAAATAGAGGCCAGTTTTTTTTTTTAATGTATTAATTTTTTTACTACTTTAAATGTTTTACGGGGAAACATCTTCCTATAATAGACATTTTATTCGAGCCAAACGCGGCTCCTTATTTAGTAGGCTGGTGGTTGAAATCAAACCCATGCTTACTTAGGTACAAGTCCAGCGCTGTACCAAGAGACCATCAATGTTTTTAACTTATTATTTGTTGTTTATCAAGCATCAAAATTTACTGTAAATTCAATTTGTTCTAGTAATTTTAATTTCAAAAAATTAAAAATTTTTGCAAATATAATTTTCTACTCTTAACTCTCTACAATTTGTTTACTATGAAAATATTTAGAAATAGTTTGGTGTTTTACTATATTTCATATAAATTATATTGAAACAAAATTAACACAATTTTTGAAATTGATCGGTAAGTATTAAAATGTTGTATGATTAAAAAATATATAATTAAAGTTATAAATATTAACAATTTGGATAAATTTAATTAATGTTCTATTTTGCTTTTATTTTTAATTACATGTATTACAAAATTATTCAGTTTCTACATTTTTTTTGACTAATTATTACAGTGTATTTTATGTTAAAAGTAGAAATATTTACATTTACTAGAAAAATATATTTCAATCGATGCAGATAAGCATAATCTTATAAAAGCATGTATATACATATATATCTGTGTGTGCCAGGGTAATCTAACGATACAGCGCTCGAATGGGTTTGATTTCCACCACCGGCCTACTAAATGCGGGCCCACGTTCAGCTTTGCTAAAATATCAACTGCCGAATGATGCGTTTCCCGTCAAAACATTCAAAGTAGTAAACATAAATCAAATAAATAAAAAAATAAAAAGTTCACCTATTTAAAAGTAAATAAATTAATGCCTATATTGTTAATTTTTTTGGTGCTAATCAGAATATATATATATATATATATATTATAATGCCGGGGTGGTTTAGCGGTACAGCACTTGAATTAGGACCTCGGTGGGTATGGGTTCAAATCCCACTACTGGCCCACTAAAATGCTGGCTCACGTTCGGCTTCGTTTAAAGGTCCACTGCTGAAAAATATTTCTTTGTAAAACATTCAAAGTAATAAACATAAAATAAGATATATGGTTTATAGAGAATGGGGAATCACAATTATTCCATATAATAGTACATTAATGTTTATGACTTTAAAGTTTTTGCAAATTGCACATTGAACGTCCTATTTAGATTTTACTAAACATTTTTTGTTAAAATCACTATGCTTTAAATATTGTGTAATAGTTTATTAATACATCATCTTTTTATTGTTGCTTTAGCAATATTTTTTACAATGACCAAGTTACTAATCTTGCAATCCCTCCCTCCCTCTCAATCTGACTTGGGAGCGGTAAAATATTTTTGTTATAAATGTTAAACATTGTAAATAAGTGTATCGTATTGTATTTAGAAAAAAATAGAAATTTAGTAATTTTTGTTTTACGTTTTTTCATGTTTTATTCCAGACAGTTTCTAAAATACTAAAAGTATGTATAAACAAAAAAAAATTAAAAAAAAATTAAACTTCAAAGTAAGCGCCTCAATTAAATTAAGAAATAAAATAATTAATTTAATCTAGTCTCATTATTAATTAAGTGAATTATTTTTATTTTTACCTGTTTCAATGTAACTTGTGTTTTTTTTACAAATAAAGTTTACATTTATAAAAAAAACGTCGTATTGTAAAATTGTTTTAACAAAAAATTAATTATTTAGTTATTTATTTGGAATAAAATAGATTTTTTTCGTTTTTTTTTCTTGGTTTAAATAAAAGAAAAATTGTAACAATTTAGAAACTATTTCAATTTTTAAATATAAAAATAACTATTATAAAACATATTTGAAGCAAACGACAAATAATTTAACTGATAGTTCACTTTTTACAATTATGCGTCTCTAGTGAAATCATTGTGCATGCATGATATATAATATTCCAAAACGTACTATTGGTTAAGTAAAAAATTGTATACATTATCATACATTTTATTAGCATATCCAACTTTTATTCAGGCAAGCAATGTTCAAGTTTTTATATACTCAGTCATCCATATTATGTCTAGTTTGTTTATTGTTTACAGTTCAAATATTTTTTATTATACATTATAATCTAATTTATTACAAATTAATAAATAAACTTAATAATTATTTAACCACATTCGTAAATATACAACAAAAATATTTTTATAGCATATATATATATATATATATATATATAATTAATTTTAATTACTGTGCAAAATAACAAAATTGTTTTTTCCAACTGTACTTTTAAAATTTAAAAAAAAATTATGTATATTAAAACTTGGGTCATTAGTCGATTATCACACTCAATTGTGTTATTGGAATTTATTTATTTTTATTTATTATTTTTTATTAAGTTGTTTGCCCACATAGATCACAATAACAAAAAAACAAATAAAAAAAACAAAGAAACAAAGAAACAAATAAAATAAAACCAGCAAGTGCTTGGTTGCGTTGAAGCATGATTCAATTTAAATTACAGTATTTAGATGAACAAGTGAACATAACTCTTAAAATACATAAATTTCATAATCATTTATTTTACTTTGTTTTAATTTTCAATTTTGCTACTTTAAATGTTTGACAGGAAACGCATCTTTTAACAGTGAACATTTTAGCAAAACCGTTTGCATTTAGTGGGCCGGCGGTAGGATTCGAACTCCTGCCCAGTCAGGTCCAAGTCTAGCGCTGTACCGTTAAGACCCTCGGGCACTTTTTATTGTCGTTTAATTTCTTGTTACTTTAACAGTACGTTTTTTACAAGGAAGTCAATTAGTTTATTTTGCATTTCCATTATTTACAACTGGAGTTGGGAATTGTGGCAATTGTTAACCGTCATACAAAAAAAAATTATAAAATGTTATGATCATAATTTAGTAAGGTGGAGTTATACGTATAAACGACACGATTAAATACCAGCGATCGGTTTGAGTCAAGGTAGGCATAGGTCCGATTCCAATCAGTGGCAGTAAATGCGGGTTGGGCTATGTTAAAATGTTCACTGCCAAGTAAACATCTAAAGAAGTAAAAATTTTGCAAAAATATTATTTTACAGATGAAATACTACTACATATTCAATTATTTATTATTTATTAACAAAGTTTTATATTTATACTTTATTTTAGATACAAAATAGCATATCCATCTTTAACCGTTTTATAATTGTATATAATTATACTATTATTAAATTGGACTTTGATATTTCAGTATGTGTTGACAGTTTTATTCAAATCAAAACAATCCTTACTGATAAACAAACACATTATATAGACAAAGTCTAGTTTTTTTCCCATACAAATACAACGTAAAGTAATAAAAACTATAACTTGCCTAGTGCGACAAACAGCAAAATCTACATTGCATTTCGAAATGTGCAAACACAGACAAATTAACATAAAATGAGAGGTTACGGCCTATATGTCAATTCAAATTATCACATCAAGATAAACCAGACTAAATGCATTTGAAAACGCGTATATATATATATATATCACATATGCAGTATGCTTGTTAAACGTTTTCTTCCAACTGTGGGTGATCTGGGGTTTGTTCTATTGTTCAAAATGTTGTATATAATCGAAACATCTACTTTCATGCATTCGGCAATTATTTTATGCCCCTTTTATGGGATAACAAATAACGACGATGAGTTACTTTAATGATAAGTATAAATTGCGCGGAAATAAGAAGCCTTTTTATCAAAATTATAAATTTTGAAACGAAAAATAAAAATCGACCTTGTGCTTAAATAATTAAAAATAATTTTATAATTTTTTGGAAAAAAATTGTTTTAAAATTGTTTATATGACAATATTTTTAAAATAAATAAATTATTAATTATTTCAAAATACAGTGTAAATTTGTATGTCCATGTGTGAGCAGTTATTTTATTTAAAAAATAAAAATTATATAAAATAAAAATATTTTTTTTAATAATTATTTTTGTAAATAAATTACATATTTTAATATTTAATAAATTGTAACTAGAAAAAGTTAAAGATTGGGCATCGCACTACCAGCGTGTATATCAAGGTCATACAGTTTTAAAAAATGTAGCGCATCAATTAAATCTTTATAATATGTAAAAAAAATATTTTAAAAAGTTAATTGGAATGACATACATTGCCTACTGTATATGGGTTATTATTATTATTTATTATTATTATTACAACACCCTTTGCTTAAAAAATAAGCATGGGGCAATAAGATAACAATTACAGCAAAAATTAACACCAAAGTCTCGTAATTCAAAGAGAACATGAGACAACAAAATGTTTCCATGTATTTGAACATTCTGCCAAACGTTTTGCTTAATCCCATGAAACATTCATTTCAATTAGATCTTCTCGAATAGTTCATAGCCAAGTTTTCTTTGGTCTGCCAACCTTTCTTTTACCATTTACAAGTGTCTATTCCAAAACCGTTCTTGCTGGTAAACGTAGAATTTGACCAAGTAATTTTCTTCGTCTAATTGTAATGATGTCATGGAGTAAACAAGAGTCAGTTCTTTTTATGATCTCATCATTTGAAATGTGATCGCGCCAGGTAATCTTTAAAATATTTCTAAGATACCGGCGATAAAAAACATCCACCATCTTATCAATCTTGTCCGTACGTTTCTACGTTTCACTCCCATATATTGCCGTAGGAATGATTATTGATGCGTACAAACGAAGTTTTGTCTTTAGGCGAATGGAAGAACATGACCATATTGATTTGAGTCTATTGAAGACTGACATTGCCTTACCAAGTCTGTCTTTAACATCAATTTCGGTTTGTCCGTCTTTACCAATAATGCTTCCCAGATATGTAAAGGAATCAACAGTATCAATATTTTGTCTACTAATTTTGATGGGCAAATCATTGTTTGACTTTATGCACAACACTTTTGTCTTTGAACAATTAATCCGTAAGTCAATACGAGAACTGATGTCACTGAGGAGAACCAAAAAAATTTTCTTTATGATGAATTACAAAATTTGTTAGATGATGTGCCAAGAAGAAACATCAATGTGCTAATATCTATATGGCAAAATCCTTAGTGGAAGTTAGAGATAGTAATTTACAGCATTTAAGGTCACTTGACAATTGGTATTGATTAACTTTACTATAAATAATAAACTTTCAGGGTATGTTTCATTCTTTCGATGTTTAGTGGCTAATGCTTAGGACGTAACTCTAGATAAAGCGTAGGTTTAAATTCGCTGTACACTGATGACAATTGCAAACCAAAAATGTGAAACAGATGTACCGTGCTTACTGTTGACTCAAACCACACAAATTGATTATTCAAATGCATTTGACAATTCTAATATACCTAAATGCCTCTTGTTGCTTTATTGAAAACCTGTTCAGACCCGTTGCTACCGTTATATTATTTCCAACAATCGTAATGAGACATCACAATAGGCTCTTTTAGATTTATTGTTTATTACTTTTTGCTTTCTATTGAATATTCAATTAAAATAAAATTATTGTCAATTGCATGCAAAATTTGATAAAAAAATTAGGTAATAAATTCAAAAATTTATTTTATTGTATTATAATTATTTAGTATAATTATTTATTTCTCCCCCTCCCGCCTTGGTCTGCTATTATTACGTTAATAATGTTTGCTAAAAGTGGTTGTTACTGCCAACCAAAAACGGAATTAGTGTCAATGATTGAAGTTTCTGATAAATTTATTTATTTCAATTATTGTGGTTAGTCAATTGGTCACCTTGTCATTCCAATGGACAACAAACGTAGGACAGTAGTAGCGTTTTTGCGGCTAACAGACGGCATCTTTGTGACGGCGCCACTGTTAACAAAAACTGACAAAGCCGCCTAAATTTTTGTTACAATAATCTCCCTTCGACCAATAGTTGTCTATGTATATTTTGAAATACCTTTAAAATACTCTGACTATATACTTACACTTATTGGCCAAAATAAAGTCCGCTGTACACTCGGTTCCCGCTATGTTAGTCCTGGATGCAACCAGTTTAGGATAAGACTGAAGGAAGGAATGCTATTGTCAATAGAAATTGAGCATTACCCAACATTTTAGAATTTCTAACACTCCAATTATTTAACAAACAATAGCTAAAGTAAATGTGTCACATTTACATTTTGTAAGTATTAATACTAAACAACGTAACATTCCATTTACTTCAAAAGTGTATTTTCAATATCATTTTATAAATTAAAAAAAACACGGATATTATCGACTTTTTGTTCTATGTAATTTGTCGCTTAGGTTACTTGAATTTTATTACTACAAGAAAATTTCTACATACAATAATGTCACCTAATCATACATAATGAATTTAGTACAAAACAAAATATCCTATCATTGTTTAATTTTTAAATACGATATATTTGTTGTTTTTATATTCAAAATGTGTATTAATAATATTTGAAAATGACATTTTTGCATTCATATATATATATATATATATATATATATATATATAGTGTTATATAACAGACAAGTTATTATTTTTCTTGTACTTAAAAGTTAGGAAAAAACAAGAAAAGTTTTAAATTATATAACAATGTAGAGTATTGACGGGCTTAATTATATAAATTAAAATGTCCATTGTTAAAACATATTTTTCTTAAAATATTGGTAGTGTGTATTTTAGTGTAACTTACCATTTAATACAGGTTTGATTTATTTAAACTGCAAAAACCTTATTGAGCAAAAACCCGACCTTCGTACATTTTATTATCTACAACCCGAATTTAAACGTTATTAATTTTGTTTTGGGTTTTTTTAAAGGCATGTTAACAAGTCGTATTATTTATAGAAAATATCATTTATGTTAAGAAAAATCTAGTTTTAAGGGATTTTATTTGTACCTCAATAGATTGAGACTGAAAATGGCAGGCAGAAGTTATAAAAGACAGTGAATGTTACAAAAAATATTCACATTACAAAGTTTGTAACTTTTTCTTTATATATTAATAAATTTTGGCCAATAAAATTCTTTTTTTAACAAATTACATGTGTTTGTTTTTAATTTTTAATAAACGGATGTAATATGATTTACTGCTGGAACGAGTGTTGTTGTATATTATAATTACAATGTTTTATTGCAAATAATATTTTATATATTTTTTCACAAAATTTTATCTGAGGTATTTATTAATAAGTGTTTAAGATAAGTAAAAAATGCTAAATATTCTTAAATATAAATTTCCTTACCAACTGTAAAGTAGTAAAAATAAAGATTATAACTAATTATTGTTGTCGTGATCTGTTTTTATTTATAACTTTGGTTTAAATATAAATCTACAATAATAATAAATGACAGCTTTACAAATACAATAAAGCATAAATAATGCAGTCATTTTGATAAGCTTAAGTCCCAATGTTTCTTAAAAAAACAATTGTCAAATAATTCCAATTGACACTACTTTTACTTAAATATGTAAAAATCCAGTTGCCTAATTTTTAAACGTTATTTATTCATTGTTATTGCTTTGGATGTTTGACGGAAAACGCATTTTTCAACAGTGAACATTTGAGCAAAGTTGTATGTGGGTCTGCTTCTCCAGGTTCAAGTTAAGCGCTGTACCGTTGTACCGCTCCACAATACTGGCACCGCTAAATTTATTTTTATCGTAAATTTATTTAAATTAAAAATTCATGTAAAATAATTAATAATATA
>JAKXYG010000477.1:37500-55000 GCA_025895645.1 Cardicola forsteri | reverse complement strand
ATTGAGAATGTTTTAAAAATACTATAGTGGAAGAATTAACACTCACTTGCTATACTCGTATTAACATACTTAGCAATTAAATTAATCAGATTTACTATAAATAATACATTTACGAATCAATTCATTTATCCGTAGCTCAGTGGTTAAAGGTGTTGGCCTGACACCAAATAAGGGCGTGTGTTTAAGTTCATGTGTGTGTAAAACTGAAAGGTATGCGCTGCTGATAATTCCAAATAAGGATGTAAAACAGCTGTACAGTGCTCCTGAAACCAAGTGGATAGATTATTCCAGTGAATCTGACAATTCTAAATAAAAAAACACTTAAAAGTCTATTAGTTAACATCAAATATGTTTCACATTACATATGGTTAAATAACACTGCGTAATAGTTAGTATACTTTTATATTAATACAATAATTATATTAAATTGTAATTAAAAAAACTAAATAATAAATGAAATATATTTTTTAATTCATTTTAATAATGTGCACACTTATATCAATAATTATTTGCTAATATAAAAAATAATATACTGTTTGATAAAAATCTAATAAAAAAAACTGTGTTGACGTATATAAATCATAGTTTTATTTTAAATATAAAAATAAATTTAAACAAATAATGTTTATTTAAATATACTCCATTTTCAACAAAATAAATATAAAATAAATATAATTTAACATGACTACGTGTCTAGTAATGACAGATTGTTATAATCCATCATATATATATATATATATATACAAATGTCAAGTCTAATACCAACCTGTTGTATGTATATTTATACTGTTCATTAATTAAAAATATATATAATTATTATTAAATAATGACAAATTCTAGGCATCTATAATCAATGCATGATTCATCAAAATATCACAAAAAAAATTTAATAAAATATTTTTTCAACACTAAGAAAATTAATTTTGTTTAAAGTGAAAGTTGGAATACAAAATGTGTTTACATTCGAACTCTAGGTTGTACAGCTAAAAAAATAGAACACCGATTACGTTGTCTCCATTTTAATTCATAGCTGTATTGTGTAAATAATAATTTACCTGTATTTAATAACGAGAAATAGTTTGAATAGAAGTTAAGATTACAATTATCTAATAGTAATTAATTATATCAAATTATTTTATTGTAAAAACAATATTTAATAAAACTAAAGTTAAAAATCAAAATGAATAATATCATTTTACATATATTTTAGTTAATTTTGGAAAAAATGTTGCAATATTATTTTATAGTTAAAATAAACATTATTTGTTATTCCATCTTACTATAATAAAACTTATTTTAAACTTTTAATTTAAATTATATTTGTTAAATCAATTTTGCTTTTTCAGGAATAGTGGAAAAAAATAAACAATTCTTTCTTTCGTAATTCTACGATAATTAAGTTTATACTTGGTGTATTTACATTGCAAAACATAATTAATAATCCCGGATGGTTTAATGATACAATCCTTAAATCGAATCTGAGTAGGCATGAGTTCGAAACACACAATCGGCCCACTAAATGCGGGCTTACGTTTCGCTTCGCTAAAATGTCCATCTACTGAAAGGTGCGTTTTCCGTCAAAACAATTGGACACAAACTTTGATTTAATGCATCACTATAAAAACGGATTACTAAAACTTTAGTGAATAATTATTTAGATAAAATAAATGCAATAAATAAAAACCCGTTACCTACGATAAAAAAACATTTTTATATCTTATAAATAGCAAAACTATTAAAAACGAACAAACATTTAAATAATATTTTTGACATTTTTATTTATTTTAAAGTTTAAATTGGAATTATCTCTCAAAATAATGTTATTTTTTACAAGAATTTAGAAACCAAATGGTTTAACAACTTTTTATATTCTAATTGACCAATATGTTTTTAAATAATAAAACATAAATTAAATAGTTTCTCCAACTGATAATCAACCCATAAATATTGTTTAAAATAAAATTCAAAAATACAAAATAAATTTAATTAAAAATTTATCAAGATTAATAATAACATTTTTGAAATGCTATTTAAATAAGTTAGTAAAACTCATTATAGTGTAATAAATATTTTTAATTAATTGGTAAACGTTTGAATGAACATGTTTTATAAGTAGAAAAACAGCAGCAAATGATATTATCACAGTTTATTAATTAAAAAATCGTTTTCTTTTTACTTAATAATTTTTTTTTAATGTTCAACGTAGAGTTGTATTTGGCACCGTTAGTAAAATTAAATTCTGGCAAAATATTATGTAACCAAAATAGCGCAAATATTAATAATTCATATATCTAACTTTAAAATTTTTTAATATACAAACTAAAATAACATTTGCGACTTTGTTTCTAAACAAAAAAAATCAAGCAAAACATAAAAAATAAAAACGTTTTTAAATATTATGTTTTATTTTATTTTACAGACACCTTACATACGTATACAGTAATTATTAAAAACTATAAAACCATATTAAAAAAATAATTCAATTTTAATATTTAATTGTTTTAGAAATAAGTATTTCTTAAATATAAGCACGATTACGAACTCATTCGAAAACATTATTTGTAAGAATATTAATGAATTAACATTAACAGGAAATTGAATATATATATATTTACATAATTATAATTAAATATTTAAACTTATTTGTAAAAATTAGAATAATTATACTTAATTAAACTACAGCTTTTAAAGCAACAAAACGCTAAATTTTAAAATAAAATGTTAGAAATTGTAGCATTTAGAATGTAGATAATAGATTTTAATTAATCTATTACCAGTGCCTTTATAATAACAATAATAATAATAATAATAATAATAATAATAATAATAATAATAATTTTAATGCATGTACAATTATCAATTTATTTTGTTTCGTTTAATTTCTTTGACATCTTATTTTCGAATGTTCATAGAAAAAAATATATTTTTGTATTTAATAAT
Organism: Cardicola forsteri; assembly: GCA_025895645.1. Classification (NCBI taxonomy): domain Eukaryota; kingdom Metazoa; phylum Platyhelminthes; class Trematoda; order Strigeidida; family Aporocotylidae; genus Cardicola; species Cardicola forsteri. The sequence goes on along the minus strand of JAKXYG010000477.1, from coordinate 52,060 downwards.
CTGAATATTTATTTTTATTTGTTAAACAAAAAATTTAATATAAAAAATAGCTACCAAATAATGGTTCAAAAATGATACAACTTCATTAAAATATTTTTTTGTTTTAAATAAAATCCAATAATATCAAACAAAAGACTACAATAAACAATAAGATGTTGATCTAATGTCAAAAAAAATGCAATTTTTTTTATAAAGTATTGTCATTTATTATTATTATTATTATTTACAATTAGAAAATTATCAATAATTCCAATAAAGCAATCAGTTATGTTATAAACTATGTACAAATTTGTTAAAAGCAATTAAAATTGACGTATTCCTGTTTTTTACTTATTTTTAACTAACTCTTCAGACCACCCAGCATTATATTTTTAAAAATGCAATTATATATATATTTATATATATATAAGTTTTACACAATAACGATTTGACGTAAGACAGTTGTCTGATTGTGTCATCCACTATATTTTATTAATTTGTCAATTTAAAAACATTGACTAGATTAATTAGTAAGTTATGCAACAGCCATCTATTTTCTGTCTGTAAAAATGTGCACTATTTGCTAAATATAGTTTTATGTAAATTTACAATAAACACAAAGAAAATAGTGTTTTTGATTAATTATCAAAATAAAAGGGCCTTTGGTTGTTGTTGTTTTGTCATAAGTAGACTTCGAAGTATTTATTGAAATTAATTTGGCGGTTTTTTGTAATACGAAAACGTTGCATTGTGTGTACTTTTTAAAAAACAGCAAAATTTAGTCATTATTAAATTAAATTTTTACTAATTAATGGGTTTTCAAGGGTTTTTATTATATTTGTCAAATTCACTTGAATAATAAATTTAATTGACTTTAGTTAAAAAGGAGCACTGTACAGCTGTTTCATCCATATTTTGAATTATCAGCAGTACATACTTGTCACGCTTTATTTGGTGTTAGGCCAGCGCCTTAACTATTGACCTACGGGTGGTTGAACTTAGCCCTGTAAATTTATTATTTATAGTAAATCTAGTCTTTTTTAATTACCCAGTGTCTTTAAATGCTGCTACGTTACTACCGTTCTGGCAAGTGAGCAATACCTTCCATTATTATACATAAAAATCTTTATTCCAGTCAGTTTTAAGACTTGAAAATAAATATTTTAAATGTGCAACTAGAAATCCAAGATTTGGTAAAAACAATACGTCGCTAAAGTATTTTGTCGCCAAAATTGTGCAGATTAAAATTTTTTACTTTCATACTTGACGAAAAAATCTAATAATTATTATGTTGTTTTAACTTTTTTATACATTTTAACATTTGTATTTAAAAAAGTAATTTTATATCTAAGTTCCCTGTCACACATTAAATATTTTTGGTCGCATTTTGTGTCGGTGGTGTACTCAAACACAAGTCCAAAACATAATCACCTTTGTTAGATACTCCTTACATCCAGAGGAAATCATAAATAAACCAATTTAGCCAGCTTCAAGTCTGAATAAAGGACAACGGTTTAAACGCAAGATTTATTGTATAGCCTCTGTGAAAATTCTATGTTGCTAAAAAACAATAAGATGACGTCATTCCAGCAAACAACGACAAAGAAGTGATCGCACGTATCTGGATGACAGAGTTACACAGATGACAAGGTTGAGTAAAAGCTGAAAGGAAGCTCAATCATCGATTTGCAGAATGTTCAATGCCAACGAGACTTTGTTGTTGTTGTTGTTGTTGTTGTTTTGCTGTAATTATTTTCCTATTGCCCCATGCTTATTTTTAAAGCAAAAGGGTTTTGTATAATAATAATAATAATAATAATAATAATAATAATAATAATAATAATAATAATTTTTTTCGCCTAATTGTAATAATGTCATATAGTAAACGAGAGGCACTTTCTCTTATAATCTCGTTATTTAAAATGTGATCCCGCGAGGTAATCTATAAAATACTTCTAAAATACCGGCGATGAAAAACATCTACCATCTTATTAATCTTGTCTGTTCGCTTCCACGTTTCACTCCCATATATTGCCGTAGTAATGATAATTGGTGCGTACAAACGAAACTTTGTCTTCAGGCAAATGGAAGAACATGACCCTATTGATTTGAGTCTATGAAAGACTGATATTGCCTTTCCAAGTCTGGCTTTAACATAAAGAACAAATAAATTTGTAAATTAATAAAATTGTTATTTTTGTAAATAATAATTAGTTAAGTGATTGTTTTTTTTATTATTTACAATTATTCAGTTAAATGTAACAAAAATGCTACATTTGAAAAATTAAATTATATAATACAAATTTAAAATGGTAAAACTGTTTCCATATTGTCATTTATATATGTGTGCATATTGTTTAAATTTTATTTTTGTTTCAATTTGATTAATGTTTAGTTTGTCATCGTTTAGAAAAATTTTATTTATATTTTTTTGTCGTAATAATTTATTTTTATATTATTGCTATCAGCTTAAACAACTCAATACAATCATGATAAATAGCATATTTATTTACTCATTTTTACATAAATATCATTTCCCCTGAATTGAAAAATTTGTGGTTACTCAACTATTTGTTGGTGAGTAGTACTTTTTTTATTTTTGTTTTTTGAGAGACAAAACAAAGGCCTAACAAATTTTCTAATTGACCACCAAAAGAATTTTCAAAGTTACCACTAATAGTACTAGATAATTAAATATATATATATATATATATATATATATGTTTGTTACTTTAAATGCTTCAGGAGAAACAGTGGACATTTTAGCAAAGCCGAATGTGGACCCGCATTTTAGTGCCGGTGGTGGGATTCGAACCCATGCTCACCCAGGTCCAAATCGAACACTGTACCAGTAAACCAATTTCCCATATATATATATATATATATATATATATATATATAATGTAATACAATATAAAGTAATAGAAGATGTAAACTGTAAAATAAATTCATTGTCCCGGAATGGTCTAGCGGTACAGCGCTCGACTTGAACCTGGTGGACATCGGGGTTCGAATCTCATCATCGGCCTACTCAATGTGGACCCACGTTCGGCTCTGCTAAAATGTCCACTGCTGAAAGATGTTTCTTGTAAGACATTCAAAGTAGTAAAATAAATAAATTTCGTATATTCTCTGCAGATTGCGATTGTGCACACAAAATGGGCTTTAACGTATGAATCAGGTGTTTTTAACATTTTAACAGCTTGAGCAGTTATCAGCACTTTAAAACAATCATTTTTGAAATTAACTCTATGTTCCATTTGAACTTTGAGTAGAAGTTGATAAATTCATCGGCCTACTCAATGCTGACCCACGTTTGGCTTTACTAATATGTTGACTGCTGAAAGATGTTTCTCGTAAAACATTCAAAGTAGTAAAATAAATAAATAAATTTTGTATATTTACTGCAGTTACAAACATATAAAAATTAGTATATATATATATATGTGCCGGGGTGGTCTAGCGGTGCAGCGCTCGAATTCAGACCGCGGTGGGCATAGGTTTGAATCCCATTACCGGTACTAAAATGCGGGCCCACATTTGGCTTGGTTAAAATGTCCACTGTTAAAAAATGCGTTTCTCGTAAAACATTCAAAGTAATAAACATAAAATAAAAAATTTTTTAAATACATACAAAATAATATGATGTAACTTAACATTAATAACCACAGGTAAATATATACACAACATAAATGAAGTTAAATTGAGCACACAACATGGGCTTTAACGTATGAATTAGATGTTTTTAACATCTTAACAGTTTGAGCAGTTATCAGCACTTTGAAGCAATCATCTTTGAAATTAACTCTATGTTTTATTTGAACTAAATGACATGGTAGTGACGACCTGTACAAACGTTCGCTTGAGTTGGACTGTTTATCGATCCAATCAGGAATGTGTTTTTTGGCCCGTTTAGATGAGCAACGAGTTGTCCAATCAATATATTTGTCACCGCAACTGCAAGTGAACTGGTAGATACAGTGGGGGATGGAGAACATTGCTTTAACTGTTTTTACGTTGTTGTTATTGACGTTTTTGTTGGTTGATTTGAGTGACATTAAATAATAATTGATAAACTCGTCAGAATATCCATTAGTAATATATACATTATTCTACTCAAACGCATACAATTGATTTATGACAGTGTTTAAAGTGTTGGCAACAATAATAATACCGCGATGGTCTGGCGGTACAGCGCTTGACGCAAACATGGGTGGACATGGGAGTTTGATTTCCACTATCACCGATACCAAATGCAGGTCCACGTTCAGATTTGCTCAAATATCCACTGCTCAAAGAGGCGAATTTCCTGTCAAAACATGTAAAGTAGTAAACATTAAAAATGTGTATTAATAATAATCGCAAGATTAATTTAATTATTGGTAATAATAATAATAATAATAGCATGCATTGTACCAAAATTCAATAAATAAAAATTAATAACAATAAAATATTATAATAAATTAAATTAAAAATTGATAAAAAACATACTATATTAATTTGATACAAATTTTTAAATTCATTTTATTTGTGTAGTAACAATATTATGTGTAACGATAGCATTTCTAATCAAAAAGTGCAGTCTATTATCATACATTTATGAATATATTTAATAAAAACTTACATAAACTAAAATAGTATTCATTTCGTATACTCTAGTCAGTCATTTCACAATTAACGTCTTCTGATATTTTTATTTGGTATTATAAAGGAAACCTTCATTGCTTTATAATAGTATTTTTTTAATACAATTTACTGTTTTACAATAATAAACGTCAATAATACTTTTTAAGTCTACCTAGTTGAATTTGAACTGATTCAATCTAGCCAGTCCAAAGCCTGGATAAATGAGGAAGGTTTGAGCGCTCAAGGTTAGCAACCTGGCCTCTGTAAAAAATTGATACTGCTACGGAAACAATACAAGAGGACGCCATGCTGGCAAACAACGGCAAAGAAGTGTTCTCACGTATGTGGATGACAAAGTTACACAGATGATGGGGTTGAGTGGAATCCGAAAGAAAGCTCAATTTCTGATTTGCAGAATCTTTAATGCCAACGATGCTTCGTTATTGTTGTTGTTGTTATTTTATATAAAATATAATAATATAATATGTAATACATTTCAAACAGTCAGACAGCTATTGTAAATTGAGAGTTGAGTCACAAAATTGTCTAAATAATTATTATTGTATTATTTTTATTTCTTAAACCTAAATTATTTCAAATAATTGCAAAACATTATAAATTTCACAATTATATTAAAATCTGTGTTGACTGGAGGCAACTATATAGGTGAGATGTTTATTTGAATCAAGGATTTTACACCTTACTATAACTAAAATACATAAATTTTAAAATATAGACTAGAATATTGTGTTTTCTTAACTGTTCAATTCTCTAGAGTATCACGTTGAAGTTTAGCATTAAATATGAAATTGAATAATTTACCAATTTTAGTTCTGCCTTAAACAACTACTATTTCGATCCCATTTTAATATTTTTTTGATATTGTTGCAGCCAAAAATATTTAAACTATTTGTTACAGAATATTATTAAAATTAAGTACAAAAGTTTATTTAAATAATGTGAACCTGTAATGATAGCACAAATTTTGTAAAATCTTTTATTTTATATTTAATGATGGACCCCAAAGTGATACCCTAGAACATTGAACAATTAACAAAAACCATGTTCTAATCTATATTTTGGAAAAATACATTAATTTTTTATTGTACTAGTGATATGAATGTACTTTAGGGATGCTAATGATCCTGAGGATTTGAGTAGGGATGCTAATGATCCTGAGGATTTGAGTATGGGATGCTAATGATCCTGAGGATTTGAGTAATGCTTATAAAGTCTCAATTTCCAATGATGGTGATATTCCTGACTGTTAGTCCTCCACGTGGTGCATCCTGGACTAGGTGCCTCTAGGCATCTAGACTAATAACAGCAGGGTCCGAGTGCACAGCGGTATAACTGGGCTTCCGCTACGGCGGGTGGGTGCGAACATACACCCAGGATACTTAAAAGGTATTTAAATGTATACATGTCATATGTAGCCCTTGGGCTATGGGAGATAACCCTGACAAAAAATCAGGCGGTCTCGTCAATCTTTGTGATCAGTGGCGCCGTCACAAGGATGCCGTCTACTAGCCAAGAAACTTTGTTATTCTTCCACGTTTGTCTACGCTTGTCAAGCCATCAAAATCAATCGTTCTACATGTCGTATAAATATGGGAAATAATGAAGAGGTGACCACGTCACCAACCAAAATGAATGAATGTACTTTAGTCATACAAACTGCAAAATTCTTGATCAAAATAAAAGTTACATTTACACAATTTCCTCCAAACAGCACAGGCCTTGATATAATTACGATTTTTTACAACCATTTTAAAATATAATGTAAATGGTTTAGAGATTAAGAAAATTAATTATGTAATGCAAAATCAAATTTCACAACACATATATTAAACACTGAGAAAGTTCTAGAAAAAAAGAAATATTATCTAAATTATTAAAAATGTACAGTTTTTATTATTGATTTTATATATATATGTATGCATATTCTGTAATATAAATTATTTTTAAGCAACTAATTTGTTTGTTTTTTAATTTCTTTAAACCGCCACTATTCTTGTTTTTGACCTAAATTAAAATTTTTTAAATGATATTGGTATTGTGTTATGTCTTATCAAATATTTTACTACTAGTGCCAAGAAACTTTTTAAAGAGTTGAAATCAATATACTTTAGTTATATAAAGTAGAAACCCTTGACTAAAATAAACCTTATCTTTGCGCAAATTCCTCCAAACAACATAGGCCTTAATATAATTGCGATTTTTTACAACCATTTTAAAATATAATGTAAATGGCTTGAGAAATAAAACTTTTTTGATTAAGAAAAATAATTATGTAATGCAAAATCAAATTCCACAACATTGGGTAAAAATAAATACGGTCTCCTACATTAAACGCTTTGAAGAAATTCCAGAAAGAAATGAATATTACTCAATTTATTAAAAATGTATGGCTTTTATCATCTATTTATACATATTTTTCTGTTTGCTAGTTTGAATGTTTTACAAGAAACGCATCTTTCAGCAGTGGACATTTTAGCGAAGCCACACGTGGGCCCGCATTTTAGTGCCGGTAATGGGATTCGAACCCCGATGCCCACCGAGGTCCAAATCAAGCGCTGTACAGCTAAATCACCCCGGCGCAATCAATTTGTTTGTATTTTTCAATTTAAAAAATGTCAATATTGACCGAAATGAAAAATTTTATAATAATATTGGCATAAAATATTAGTTTTTATAAAATATTTTCTTAATGCTTCTAAGATAATGTTTAGCAAATATTTTAGTACGACTTAAATGTGCTTTATATAATTAAATAGTTTGACAAAAGTGAATAAATTATACCGCATTGATTTGGACAGTAACTTGTTTATCTCCTGTAGAGCACATTAATCTCACGGTGAAATAAAATGACAGCAGTGGCAATTATAACAGAACTATTGGCACAATAGGAATTTCTATAAAATCAGTAATAATAATTAGATTCTTAAATGTCCCAATATTGTATCATGTACCTACATTGGGGCAAATTGTATTTCAATTATTATTTTATTCATATTACAAAACTCTTTTGGTTTAAAAATAAGCATGGGGCAACAAAATAACAGTTAAAGCAAAAAAAAACAAAGTCACATAATTTAGATAGAATATTGGACAACAAAATGATCGCATGTGTTTGAACATTTTGCTAATTTTTTATTTAATCCCATAAGACATCCATTTTAGTTACATCTCCCCGAATAGCTTTTAGCCAAGCTTTCTGAGATCTATCACCATTAACTGTCCATTTCAAAACCGCTTTTGCTAATCTTTCGGGCGGTAAATGTAGAATTTGACTAAGTAATTTGTTTAGTCCAATTGTAATGAATAAAAGTCAGTTCTTCTCATGACTCATTGTTTAAAATATGATCGCGCCAAGTAATCTTTAAAATACTTCTAAGACATTGGCGATAAAAAGCATCTTTTATCTTAAATATATAAACGTATAATTTAACATATCTTAGAATTTAGTAAACTTACATAAATCAGACGATAAATATTAGAAAACAAAATTAAATCTTTTGTTCATACAAAGAGGTTTATTAATAAAATTATAAAAATATAAATTACAATTAAAAAAATATATTTTAATTTCCCAAATGTTAATGGGCGTAACAAGACATAATAAAGCAATAATAATAATGACTGTTTTATAAAACCAAAAGCGTCTTATACTAGAAGTCAAATAAGACAATTATAAAATGTTAATAATACATTATTATTATTATTATTATTAATTATTATTATTATTATTATTATTATTATTATTATTATTATTATTATTATTATTATTATTATTATTATTATGATTATTACACATAGACAAATATTTTCATTTTATATCTTAATATATTTGCTAGTTCCAATCAATGGAATAATTATTTAATTCATATCTAATCTGTCATAACGTGTTATCCTTAAATTGCATTGTTTAGTGCATCTGTGTGTGTAAAACGCCTTCCTTAATTATTGTCTCAATTAGAATTGAAACAAAAGATTTTGTTTGAAACAACACAAAATAAACACGTTTTGTTTACTGTACAATACTTTTGTACTTCTATAAACAACTATAACCATTGTATTCTTATGCACATTTGTACAAATAAAAATTATTCAAAATTGTCTATTGTTCAATATTGATTTTTTGTAACTTAAATTTTACTAAAAGCAATGACTTTTTTCAAACGTTTAATAAATAATATGTATTGAACATAGTAAACAAACGTTTTGATTAATTTTTGTGAAAGCAATCTAATAATTAAACAATGAAATATGTATATATTAATGGAGTTTTAAGGATTTTTTATTAAATTTGTCACATTCACTTGAATAATAAATGTACACTTGGTTTCAGTTAACGAGAAACGCCGTACAACTGTTTCATTTTTAGTTGAAATTATCAGCAGTGAATACTTTTCAAGTTTTACACACTTACACACAAACTTCAATCCATGCTCTATCTGGTGTCAGATTAGCGCCTTAAACCACTGAGCTACGGGTGGATGAACTTGATCCTATAAATTAATTATTGTGAATCTAATTAATTCTAGTTGCCTGGCGTCCTCAAATGCTACAACGTTACTACCGGTTTAGGAAATGAAACGTATACAATTTTATAATACAAAAAAGCTTTGTAATTTATTTATTGTTTATTACCAAATGCTTCACAAAAAATGTTTTCAGTGGACACTGTAACGAAGTAAAATGGGGAAGGAGCGACCGCATTTAGTGTCATTAATCACACTTAAACCCACACAAGTTAGATTCCAGCGTTGTACCACTAGACTTGATCGGTATTTTAAAAGCACTTTATAACTTTACTTGTTTTAATGTTTTTATCCTAAAAACGTTATTAATATTTTTTTAATTGTTAAACTTTATTCATTTCTATTGTTACATTTGATTTTTTATGTTATTGAGTACTTTTTAAAGTTTATTTTCGATATAATAATAAAGTTGCTTTATCCGGTCTGTTTATTTTCACAGTCGACAAGTTAACTTTAAAATAGTATTCAATTTAAATTTTCTTCGCTTTTTATAACTAATAATACAAATTTTTTTTTTAAATTGAGTTTTTAATTCTACTTATGAATTCTTTTTCTATTTTGACACAGGTATGGAATTGGGTAGAGCAGAATTATCAATTAATTTAATTTTTAAAAATATAGTACGGAAAGATAAAATAATATGACATGAGGTAGTTGTTTTAATTCTTTTGCATGAATAAATTCTAGCACAGTGATACTTCTAGATTATACAATTCTTAACATGCAACCCAAAGTTTATTGGATAAAAAAAACCCCAATTTCTACTGTCAACTTTTTTAAACTACTTTTTGAAATAGTTATTGTTCTACTTTGGACCAGAAATGGCTTAATCTCGCCAGTCCCAAGTCTAGATAAAGGAGGAGGATTTGAGCGCCCAACCTGCTTCAAAAACAAACAAGAGGACGCCATTCCGCCAAACAACAGCAAAGAATTGATTACACGTATCTGGATGACAGAGTCACACAGGGTTGCACGTACAGGGTTGGGTGAAAACTGAAAGGAAGCTCAATCTTCGATTGCGCAGAATCTTCAATGCCAAAAGCTTAACTCATATTGGAGTGGTAAAAATTAAACTTATACCTACTCAGATTCAAATTGGGCGCTCTACCACGAGACCGCCTTTAATTTTACTCAAAGTTCTTCCGTGTACCAGTCAACAATAAAACATTTTCAATTTTTTAAAACCCAAATTTTTTTTCTTTTTACATTTATTATTTCAATATTTTATTTTTTTAATATTTACTACTTTAAATGTTGTACGGAAACGTTGGACATGTGAGCAAAACGGAACGTACACTCGCATTTAATGCCGATGGAGAGATTCGACCCCTCATCCCCACTTCATGCCAATTCAGATTCGAGTCGACCGCTGTAACCCTAGACCACTCCGGCATCTAATGGATAAAAGTAGTGCCGGGGTGGTGTTAGCATATGTTGGTCATTATAAATATTAATTAGTAGTAGTAGTAGTAGTAGTAGTAGTAGTAGTAGTAGTAGTGTAGTAGTAGTAGTAGTAGTAGTAGTAGTAGTAGTAGTAGTAGTAGTAGTAGTAGTAGGAGTAGTAGTAGTAGTAGTATAGTACAATAGAAAGTTACTACATTTCATACTTTTTTTAAGCTTAATAACAAATTTAACACAATTTTCTCTAAAAAGCAGATAATTTTTATACAGACTAAATATTGTTACATCTAAGCTCATCATTTTTCAAAACACATTTAAAACTGAATAACCTAAAAATGCATCTTACAATTCTCTATTTAACTGAAACATAAAAAACACTTTACACATTAATCAGATTAAAATTAATTATGTTTAAAAAAATTATTTTTATATTTATTTTTAGTAAGAAAATACATAAGGAATTTTCAAAGCAAAAAAATAATCTCAATATTTAGAGAATCTAATTATATTATGTTGCTGCAACTTTTAAATTATTATTATTATTATTATTATTATTATTATTATTATTATTATCAAATTCTCTACAAAAATTCTATACATTTTTGCTTAAATATAATTGAAATAAAATTACGACACATACGTTTCTAACATATTAATATGAGTTTATATTGTAAAATAAAATAATTTGTGTGAAAAAAATTATACGCCTAATTTGGACACATAATCAATTCTGTGTTGACTACTAAAATCATGTGCATCTTATTGCGTTCATGCGTGATGAGATTATATATATATATATATATTAGACTTCCTTTGTTTTACTACAACAACGGTATGTTTATTTTGTTTTTTTACACACAAGTTGATGTAATCAAAAACCAATTGTTTCTAGTTCTCTATAAATGACTCACTTTGAGGGGGTGATAAAGTAGCGTTAAAATTATGTTGCTTTCTTTAATATTTGACTTACAATTTATTGTTGACTAATAATTGCGGAGTCAATTATTAATGCAATAATTTTGGTGTTTTATAAAATGACATTTTTATACAACCTAATTATTATTACTATCATTATTATTATTATTATCATTATTATTTATATTACTATTACCATTCTTATTAGTATTAATATTATTATTATTAATAGTATAAATATTATTATTGCTTTTTTTATTTATTATTATTATTTATATTATTAATATTATTATTATTTGTATCATTATTAGTAATAATAATATTATCATTATATCATTATTATTATTATTTATATTATTAATATTATTATTATTTGTACTATTATTATATTGTTATTATTATTATTATTATTATTATATTATTATTATTATTTATATTAGTAATATTATTATTATTTGTATTATTATTAATATTATTAATATTATATCGTTATTATTATTATTATTATTATTATTATTATTATTATTGTTATTATTATGTTATAATAATAACAACAGTAAACGATGTTATTTTGTTTTTACAAATAAATTAACGTGCTTCCATTATGAAATAATTGTCGCAAATGATATTGAAAAGACAAAAATTAACCGAATAAAGTTTATATGTAATATAGATTGAACAAATGATTTGCCCAATTGTGTTTGATCATTATTTTGATTATCGTTTGTTGGGTTAATCTCGACAGCAAAAAAACATCAACGCTAAATAGTGAATTTATCTTTTTAATCAATACGTAGTTCATATTCAAAATTCGAATATCAATTTAATGTAAATTAATTGAATATTTAATGAGATTAATTTGTTTTTTTGTTTTTTTTTGGTGTAAAATTATTTAAAATAATTGCAAAAATTTTATAATTTTAATAAAATTAAAAGTCATTATTTGCTATTAATAAGAATGTTTTTATTTATTAAAATTAATTATAAAATGAATCGAAACCATATAATACTATTAAGCCTGGCAGTATGAACGGACCTATATCATAAAGTCATTGTGGAAATGATCACTTATTTGCTAAAGCGGTAGTAACATAGCAGCATTTGAGAACACTGGGCAATTAGAATTGATCAGATTTATTATAAATAATAAAGTTACAGGGTCAAGTTTAACCAGTGGTTGAGGCGCTAGCCTGACACCAGATAAGGCGTGGGTTCAAGTTCATCTGTGTGTATAAAATTTAAAAGGTATGCACTTTAATAATTCTAAAAAAGGATGAAACCTATGTACAGTGTAATAAAACCCTTAAAAACCCACTAACAATTATAAGGCTGGTAATTTTATTCAATTTTTAACATGGAACAAAAATTGTTTTGCAAAATAATTTTCAATAAATGCCCATTTTGCTCAATCAAACGAAAACTCTTATTTATTTCCGGTAGCAAGAATCAATCTATATAAGACTAATCATTTAACCACCCTGATACTTCCTTCTCCACTTTTTGAATGTATCCATTTTACCAATTTTGTATTGCAATATATTTTTAATAATGTTTATTTTAAAATTTAATAACTTAAAATTATATTATGTAGACATTTAAAATGTATTTATCAACGGGTTTTTAAGAGATTATTTGTTTGTAGAATTGTTATATTAGAATTGTCAGATTTACTTGAATAATAAATTTACTAGGTTTTTCAGTCAACCAGGAGCACTGTACAGCTGTTTCATCCTTATTTGGAATCATCAGCAGCGCATACTAGTATTACTATTATTACTATTAATATTATTACGATTATTATTATTACCATTATTACTATTATTATTACTACTATTACTACTACTATTGTTATTATTATTATTATTAGTATTATTATTATTATTACTATTATTATAATTATTACTATTATTATTATTTCTCCCAATCAGCTCATTGTTTTCCCAATTTCCTTTTTTTCCATTCCAGGTTGTATGGTATTCAATTCAAACCGAATTCATATCCCAATGCGTTCGATTCAATCAGCTGATCGAAGAATGCTATCCCGATTCACAAATTAGTCTTGAATTTACCATCGCCGATTTGCAAAATTATTTTCAAGAACTTGCTCGTATTCGTTAGGCGGTTGTTGTCTAGTCTTTCGATTCAATACACACACACACATGCACGCACGTACACGCTATTATACCAATGCTTATTTTGTATTTTTTTACTACATATAACATCAATTAATCTTTTGTTTGGACTTATTTTGACTAATTTCGTTTTTATTACAATATAATATTGGGGTTTTAAGGGATTGTATGTTTTTAGAAATGTTATATTAGAATTGTCAGATTCACTTGAATAATAAATTTACTAGGTTTTTCAGTCAACCAGGAGCACTGTACAGCTGTTTCACATCCTTACATTTGGAATCATCAGCAGTGCATACTTTTCAAGTTTTACACACACGTGAACTTGAACCCACGCCCTATCTAGTGTCAGGCCTTAAACTACTGAGCTACAGGTAGATGACCTTGGACCTGTAAATTCATTAGTTATAATGAATCTGATCAATTCCAATTGCCCAGTGTCCTCAAATGCTGCTACCGGTTAATACCGCTTTAGCATGTGAGGAAACCCTTTTGCTAGGATTTTGCCATATAGGTAGAATTTAAAATACTGCCTACGTAAAGTAGCATAATGTTTTGTTTTTGGTTTAAACACATGCATCAACTAAACATTTATAAGTATAAGTCTATAAGAAATAACTTAGTATGTAGCAAATAAATTAGATGTTTTTATTGAATTATTTTCTTGCCAATATTTGGTTACTTTCAGTTTTTTTGACTACCACCCATTAATTTAGATGCAAAATGTGATAACAACATTGCAACACCCATTGTCACCAGGGGCATATGTAATTTTTGTTTTGCCAAGTTGCTGTACCATGTGTACATTGCATACAACTACGAAAAAATGTGCAAACATTACATTTTTTTTTAATTTTATGTTTACTACTTTGCATGTTAGATGAGAAGTACATTTAATGCCGATGGTGAGATTCAAACCTTCCCCCCTACCAGGTTCGAGTTGACCGCTGTAACGCTAAACTA
>JAKXYG010000477.1:7500-32500 GCA_025895645.1 Cardicola forsteri | reverse complement strand
CCGGTATCAACCCTAAAGAAAATCGCCTTGTCAATTCCTGTAAACACTGGCGTCGTCACAAGATCAATTCGCTTCGGACAACCTTTTTGTATAGAAATTCAAAAAACTATTCAGACTTTGAATTAATAAAAAGGTGGCTCTGACACCAACTTACGTTGCGTTATGTTAATTGAATATAATAAATAAGTATGTCTATTTAGTTGTTAACATTGAAATATAACTTTTCTGTTGTTTGTATAATTTAATAAAACAAAACAAGTAAATATAAAATACTCCATATAATTTAATTTTTTCAATATTTATTTTGAGAAAAAATGTAACCGGAAGCAAAATTAATTTAAATTTAGTACCTACTAACTTTTTCTTACAAGGTTTTTTTAGGGTTTGTACAAGCTTTTTTTTAAAAAAAACCTACTTTCAATTGTCGGTATAAATTTAAATGTACCATTTTATAAAACGTATTTTCTAATTTTAAAAATTTTAAATAGCTTGTTCTTTTAAATGAATGTTTTGTTGCTTTTTTCCCAAAAACTCTACTACAATAATTTATAGCTTCAGCTCATTGTTTAGTTTAAAAATTTTTTGTTATAATATATTACATGCACCTAACATGTATAATTTTTAATGCAGTAAATGTCTTGCTATTAATTATATATTTCTACTATAAATTTGTTCAAATTTAACATGATAAAACATTTTTTTATAATTAATTAATTATTCATTGTTTTTGTTTTTAAAAATTTGAAAATGTTTTCCTTTTCAAATGTAAAACGCAACGAAAATGTTTTCATTTGTATTGAGTTTGTTTTTTGTAATGATTAATTACCATTCTTCTATTCTTGTTGTTAACAATTTATTTTAATAAATTTAATTTTTGTATTCAAAAATTAACACGAAAAACGTATTAAATTTTACATTCAAAAATAAAAATTAAACATTTATATTTGTATATGTAAAAATTAAGCAAAGTGCAAATAATAAAAAATAAAGGTAACAATTATTTTGTATATTTTATTCTTTTAATTTGTTTTCACTACTACTTTGAATGTTTTATACGGGAAACGCATCTTTCAAGAGTAAACATTTGAGCCGGTGGTGGAATTCGAACCCGCGTCCAAGTTGAGCGTTGTACCGCTAGGCCACTTCGGCAATTTATTGCAATAATTCCGCATAATTTTAAAAGGGGATCAAAATTTAACACTAGTAACTCAACCTTAAAGAAAGTGAATATTGGAATGAGTATTAAAACTGTAACTCCGCCTAGTTTGGACCAGAAATGATTCAATCTAGCCAGTCCCAAGTCTAGATAAAGGAGGAGGGTTTGATCGAGCAAGGTTAACAACCTAGCCCCTGTAAAAAAATTATGCTGCTACGGAAACAATACACGAGGACGCCATTCTGGCAGCCAACGACAAAGAATTGACCGCACGTATCTGGATGACAGAGTTACACAGGTGATAGAGTTGAGTGAAAGTCGAAAAAACGTTTAATCTTCGATTTGTAGAATGTTCAGTGCCAACGAGACTTTGTTGTTGTTGTTGTTTTCCGTTGTAATTGTTGTCTTATTGTCCCATGCTTATTTTTAAAGCAAAAGGGTTTTGTATAATAATAATAATAACAATAATAATAATAATAATAATAATAATAATAATAATAATAATAATGATAATAATAATAAAAATAATAATAATAATGTAATTAAAACTGTACATTGTTAATAATTGACAAAATGAAAATGTTTAATCTTTTGTATAAAACTAGAATAGGCCCAAATTAATCGTTTTAAATAAACATTCTTTCCGGTTACAGTATTACTACTTTCCAAACCAAGAAAAAACAAGAAAATTAAACTTTATAGTAGGTTTTAAAAAATATTAAAATATGTAGAAAATACTTTTATTATCATTTATCCCCAAAAAAGATATGAAAAAGTTTGAGTACACCAATTTTCTGTAGACACTCAATAATTACAACTTTGCTTTTGTAAAGGTGCAATCCTCAAAACTCTATTAACAAATGCACACAATTGTTATATCATATAGTGACAATTACCAAATTATTAATTCCCAAAATTGATACAGTTACCAATGAATACTTTTAAAAAGTTTATTGCCTTTTGTCATACAATATAATAATGAAAAAATTTGTAAATGTTGTATCTTTCAATGTCATCACTTTTTAAATTACATTTTATTCTTGTATTGAATAGCAATTTGTTTATCATATATTTTATGTCATATATAAATAATTTTTTTATTTAATAATAGATGGACAAAATGCTTTAAAAAACTAATATTTACAGTGACAGTTATTGTTAATAGTTTCAGTGTTTACACAAAATTAAAATTGTAATAAAATGGAGTAAACTAATATTTTATTAATACCATTTTTTTATTTGTAATATTAATAATAATCAGTTTTTATTTTAATAATTTTTCAACGTATTTGCCCGCAAGTTGATTTGTTTCCAATTGTGTTCGCCTATTTAAGCAACAGCCCAAAACAACACCATCTTTGTTTGATATAAATGCATATTTTCGTCACTTGATCCTGTATCGAATTTATTTTAACTGCATCTTTGCAAACTTAATTTTCTCAATATTTAGTTACTATTTATTTATTGCTACCACTCTAAATGTTTTACCGCAAAAGCAAATCAATTCGGCAGTGGATATTTGAGCAAGGTCAAACGTGGGCCCGCAGTTAGTGGGCCGGTCGTGAGATTCAAACCCATACTCACTCAGGTCCAAGTCGAGCGCTGTACCGCCACACCAGTCCAGCTTTTGTTGTATATTTGTTTACTATTTTTAATTTTGTATTCCAAAATCTGTTTTTTACCTTTCGAAAGTTAAAGGCCAAACTTGATTAAAGCATTTTCTTTTCTTTATCTAATTGTAACGGAATCAAATAGACTGTAATGCTGATTCTTTTAATAATTCTATTATTTAGAATACTGCTAAGTCAACTAATCTCTACAATTCTTTTAAGGTAACAGCTATAACATAATCAAATTATTTTAGATGTCTTACCTGTTTATTTCTTTTGTCATCAATTGTTGACAAAAATATAGATGCAATTTACTTTAAAATAACTGCACCTAGTTTGGATCAGAAATGATTCAATCTAGCCAGTTCCAAGCCTGGATAAAGGAGGAGGGTTTGAGCGTACAAGGTTAGCAACCTGGCCTGTGTAAAAAATTTATACTGCTACGGAAACAATACAAGAGAACGCTATTCCGGCAAACAAGGCAAAAAAACAGATCGCACATATCTGGATGACTGAGTTACACAGATGACAGAGTTGAGTGAAAGCGGAAAGAAAGCTCAATCTTCGATTTGCAGAACCTTCAATGCCAACAAGACTTTGTTCTTGTTGTGGTTATTTTGCTGTAATTGTTGTCTTATTGCCCCATGCTTATTTTTAAAGCAAAAGGGTTTTGTATAATAATAATATAATAATAATAATAATACTTTAAAATATGTAAAAAAATTACAACAAAATCTTATTTTATTTATTTTAATTAGTATCCGATTGATTAACTTCGGCTGTCTGATAAACGCAACAAACGTAAGAGTCTAACGAAATATTTTGTTTAATAGACAGCGCCACTGTTCGCAACAATTGGCAAAGTCACCTGATTTTTTGTCGGGTTTGTCACTTGGCTCAACATCTAAATATAGTTTACATATATCCTGGATGTAAAGAAAAACCCAGTTATATCGCTGTGTACTCGATCTCTGATGCCTGGGTGCACCTAGTCCTCGTGCAGATAGTAGTCACAAAAATTAGCATTACTGGAAATTGAAACTTTATAAATATTATTTAGACATTGTCAGATTCACGTGGTCTTTAAGTCAACCAGGAGCACTGTACACCTATTTCATCCTTATTTGAAATCGTTAGCGGTGCATATCTTTCAAGTTTTACACACACATGAACTTGATCCCACGCCCTATCTGGTGTCAGGCCAGTGCCTTAACCTCTGAGCAACTCCATGTCTTCACAATTATTAGCAATCAAACAATAAAACCTATTTTTAGCAAAGTACTTTTAACCTTTTTTGTAAATTAGCCAAAAAAATTAATTGTATTATACGTTTTTCAAAATTACAACATGTTGACGCAATATGCACTTAACATAATTTAAACCAAAGGATTTTTTAAAACATTTTATTAATAGTTGTTTAAATGTTGTATTAAGTAGAAACCAAAGTTAGTGTTAAATACAAAATAATGGTTAGTAGCAAAATTAAATCGTTCGCTTGTCTCTTTAAAGTGAATCGAAAAAACGATAAACCATGACAGCGTATATTTATTTATTTAAATGGTCAGAAATGATAACTCCGCCTTGTTTAGATCAGAAATGATTCAATCTAGCCAGTCCCAAGTCTGGATAAAGGAAGAGGGTTTGAGCGTTCAAGGTTAGCAGCCTAAACTCTGAAAAATAATTTATACTGCTACCGGAAACAATACAAGAGGACGCTATTCTGGCAAACAAAGGCAAAGAACAGATCGCACGTATCTGGATGACAGAGTTACAGAGATGACACGGTTGAGTGAAAGACGAAAGGAAGCTCAATCTTTTATTTTCAAAATCTTCAATGCTAACGAGACTTTGTTGTTGTTGTTGTTGTTTTGCTGTAATTGTTTTCTTATTGCCCCATGCTTATTTTTAATGCAAAAGGGTTATATATATTATATAATAATATACTACTAATATTTTTGTAATTAAAGAAGTACAATAAAAGAACTCGTCCATGTATATTATAAGTATTATTATTATTAATACCATTATTATTATTATTATATTATTATATTATTATTATCATTGTTATTAATAATAATAACATTACTATTACTACTATTACTATTATTATTAATATTACTATTTTATTTTGAATGTTTTACGGGAAATATGTCTTTCAGCAGTTGACATGTTAGTGAAGCCGAACATGGCCCGCATTTTCGTGCCGGTGGTGTGATTCGAACCCCGATGCCCACCATTATTATTATTACCATAATAATAATTATTACTAATATTACTATTACTGTTATTATTATTATTATTAATATTATATAATCACTGCAGCAGAAAGGGTATTCAGCAATAAAACATCCACGCCGTAACTATTTAATGATTACAATGCTTCAAATTGGTTCGGTATGTAAACAAATGGAAAAAAAATTAACCATAAAAGAGGGCAAAGCTGTAAAAGAATAATTTTTTAAATGTTGACAATTGATACACACAATGTCATAGCAATGTAGTTTTTAAATAAATATTTTGTTTATACTATTTTATAGAACACTCCATTTTTTTTATTGTTTCAACGCTACATTGTTTTTTCAACAACAAAAAATAATAAATAAATTAGTTTTTTATAACAACATGCAAACTTGTCTACCAAATATTCATTTATTGGCATAAACATGTGACTATACATTTGTGTCTATTGTTTACGCGTTCGTTCCTTTCACTATTGTCAGCTCGATAGCTATCCAAAGTTTAATTAAATCAATTCAAAGTAGCAAAATAATTTTGTCAGTCTTGTTGTGAATACAAATGATATCCTACTGTGTGTTGATTCAACATTTCAGTCTGCTAAATCTCAACAATATGTGAAATTGTTCGCCTTTATTCTCCTACGCAGTTGTGCACAAATGCAAAGTTTTGTTTCATACAATGGAACAAATAAAAAAAATGTTTTAACAAATGATACCAACGTTTTTGTTACCAAACGTGGCAGAATTATTATCATTATTATTTATTTTTAATAATTTAAATATTTTGTAAGATATCATTTGCATTTGTGCCGTTAGTGGGGAAAGAACCTACACTCTGTTCAGATTCGAATCAAGAGTTGTACCGCTAGTGCGTTAACACCGCCGACACTAAACATTATTTGGATTTGCTGTTGGGGTGGTCGAACGGTACAACGCTTGACTTAAACCAGGGCAAGCATGGGTTCGAGTCTCCTGGCCGGTACTAAAATGCGGGCCTACGGTTGACCTCGCCAAAATGTCCACTGCTGGAAGACATGTTTTTCTTAAAACATTGAAAATTGTCTGGGTGGTTTAGCGGTACAGCACTCGATTTGGACCTCGGTAGGCATGGGTTCGAATCCCACCATCGGCCCACTAAAATGCGGGCCCACGTTCGGCTTCGTTTAAATGTCCACTGCTGAAAGACATGTTTCCCGTAAAATATTCAAAGTAGCAAACATAAAAAATAAATAGATAGGTAAGTACTATTGTAATTGTTAATAAATGTCGATAATTTCAAGTTGGCTATATTAAAACAAAACATGTTGCTCGAATGTACAGTATATTCTTTCCCCCATGAAACATTTATTTCAATTAGATCTTCACGAATAGTTGTTAGTCAAAATTGCTTTAGTCTACCCCCAACCTTTCTTTTACTACCTTCAATTCCAAAACCGTTTTTGCTGATCTTTTGGGCGGTAAACGTAAAATTTGACCAAGTAATTTTCTTTGTCTAATTGTAGTGTTGTCATGTAGTAAACGGGAGTCGGTTCTTTTCATGATCTCATTAGTTAAAATGGGATCACGCCAGGTAATATTCAAAATACTTCTAAAACATTTATCATCTTATCAATCTTGTCTGTTCGCTTCCACGTTGTACTCCTATATACCGCCGTAGAAACGATTATTGATGCGTACAAACAAAGTTTTGTCTTCAGGCAAATGGAAGAACATGACCATATATATATATCATTTGCATGCGTTGTATACTCTTATTAAAGTTGTTCATTTAATAACATATACTAATTTGGTTATACATATTGACAGATGTATTAAATGCTTTTTTATATATAAAAATTAGTTGATTATCCGTATTGCATAGTTGGCATTAAACTTTAGAATAAAATAAAGAATTGCACATTTTATTCTAAAAATTGCATCCGCTTGTATTAAAAAAATATTAAAATACTAATTTATTGTAAGATGTACAAATAGCAACCAATGGACGCGATTGACATTAAATTTAATATTATTATGCTTACTACTATTACATCCGGTACATTTTATTTCTATGCTATTTGTGTTTTTGCAATAAAATTAATGTACGGTTAATTTTTTGGTTAAAATGAATTATTTTAAATTAACTTATTTTGTATATGTTGTGTCTGTTTTGTGTATTCATGTACAGAAATAGACTACATTTATAAAGATTTTAAATTAAGTTAACAATAGAGTATATAATATGTAAATTTAAAGTATTTTAATTTGCTGAAAATGTAATAATTAATAGTAATGATGATAATTTATTGTTTTATCAATTTAACAAAGTATAAAAATTGTTAAATGAAAATAATATTTATTGTTAGTAAATATTTACTAAGCAAAATACTATTTTAAATAACACAATTTACTGATATATTTTTTCCAACTTTATATATATATATATATACATTGAAATAAGGTACAATTAAATAATCTGTGTAATTATAATATTTCTAATAAATTATTTTTGCAGCAAATTTACACTTTGTAAAAATTTTATTTATTTTGATTGGTGACGTGACTTACAAATGATTGATTTTAATGGCTTGATAAGCATAACAAACGTAAAAGAATAAGAAAGTTTCTTGACTGCTGCACGATAATCCTTGTGACGTCGCCACTGTTTGCAAAGATTGACGAAGCCGCCTAATTTTTGTTAGGATTATCTCTTTTAGCCCAAGAGCTACATATGGTATACGTATACCTTAAGATACCTTTTAACTGTTCTAAGTGTATGCTGTGCCCTCGGCCCCCGTTGTTATTAGTCTAGATGCCTTTCAACACCTAGTCCAGAATGCATCGTATAGAGGAAGAACAGTCAGGAATATTACTGTTATTGAAAATTGAGACTTTATAAGCATTACTTAAATGCCCAGAATTATTAGCATTCCAACAAGATTTCCCATGCCGGGAGTTGAACTTGGGACTGCCGAATGAGAACTTGAAATTCTAACAGTAATTTTTGCAAAATATTCAAACAAAACATTTGAAAAAAAGTAATAAATATTACATAATTTTTACAATTACAAATTACTGTTATTAATAACGTTAAATCTTTATTCAAAAAGAAAGTTATGTAGAATAAATTACAAGCAAACTTACATATGTACTTCACGTTGTAACCGTGATATCTTGGGTTCAAATCCTGGCAGCGATACTTGTTAAAAAGCGACAACTGTACATATCTTTAAGATGTTAGTATTTTGAGGATTTGAGCAGTACTTATAAAATTTCAATTTCCAATGATGGTAATAACTGTCACCCCCATGTGGCACATCTTAAACTAGATGTACTCAAGAACCTAAACTAATACACCAGAGACAGGGTGCACAGGGTGCACTTTGATTAATGAGTGCAAGCATACACTCACGGTATTTAAAAGGTACCTTAAGGTATGCGGTATACCATATCTGGTTTTTGGGCTAAGGAAGAGATCCTAAATAAAAATCGGAAGGTTTTGTCAATTTTTGCGAACAGTGGCGACGTCACAAATATTTTGTCTATTAACTACGAAACTTTTGCTATGCATTCTACGTTTATTATAATTATCAAACCGTCGGAGTCAAAAACAATTTCTAAAAGCAAAAATTTTTAAAGTATTTTTTTGCAAAAAAATGTTAAATGTCTCAATTTGGGTACAGACATGTTGACTAGTGAAACATAAAAATGAATTAATTAATTGTTGAAACATTTTTTTTTTCATTTTTTGTCAATCAATCAATTTCAAATTTTAAATAATTGTAACAAGCTGAAAAAGTTTTCAAAATTCTACCTAATGTAAATAGCCAAACCGCAAATAATAAAAGTTTTATTAAAGATAAAATAAGTAGTTGGACGATACATTGATGTTTCCAATTTGCTAAAAATTTGGACAGTTTTATTTAAAGTTTATTATTCTAATTATTATTATAGTAATAATAATTTATTATTATTATCGTTATTATTATTATTACTATTATTACTATTACTGTTACTATTATTATTATTACTTATTATTATTATTACTATGATTATTATTGTTACTATTTTTATTATTATTGTTATTAGTATTATCATTATTTTTACTGTTACCATTATTATTATTATTATTATTATTATTATTAATAATATTATTATTATTACTGTTATTATTATTTTGCTACGTTCAACGTTTTACGAAAAAAAATATATTTCAGCGGTGGACATTTTAGCAAAGCCAAACGTGGGCCCGCATTTCGGTAGAGATTAAACCCATACCTACTGTAACGATTTAATAATGTAATTTAATATATCGTTATTGTTCTTTATGATTGTAGATAAACCGCAACGACACTACACAAAACATTCGAATAAGGTTGTTATAACTTGGTTTGAGTGAACTAGTAATATGTGTGTTTGGCGCGTGCTTGATTTCATACGTTCGGTTAAAATATTCACATGGTTTCCCATTTTTGTGTTTTCTCATTTTCCAATTTACTGGGAGCTTATGTTATTAATCAGACTGTAGCATCAAACTACTGGATATTAGAAGGCATTTTTACAATTCTACTAATATCCAGACAAGAACACAGACAATTTATTATCAACTATTTTTTCAATCCACAAAATAACATATTTAATCGGAAGAAGCATTGCACTTGCCCAGATTCGAATCCAGCCCTAGATTTTGTGCAAATATTGACTTCCGTATGATGTGATTACACACTTATTGTCTGTTTGTATAGCGTTTACAGTCCTAAACCTATTTTTTCTAAAAGTTGCAACACTTGTTTTTAAGTTATTTTTATGTTATTTTATGTTTGCTACTTTGAATGTTTTACGAATACTATCTTTCAGCAGTGGACATTTGAGCGAAGCCAAACGTGGACCTGCATTTTAGTGCCGGTGGTGGGATTCGAACCCGGATGCCCACCGAGGTCCAAATTTGAGCGTTGTACCGCTGGGACCATTCCGGCAATAAAAACATCTTGCATTTGTTCCACATATTATTCAAACACAATATTTAATTTAACGTGGTAGAACGTGGTTCTTGGCTTGTAGAAGACATCCTTGTGACGGCTCCATTGTTTACAATAATTAACAAGGTCGCCTAATCTTTGTTAGGGTTCTCTCTCTCTAAATCCAAAAACTACATATATATACCTCAATATGCATTTTAAGTACCCTAAGTCTATACTTGCACTCATTGGCCTAAGATAAAGCTTTTTACAATCAACCAGAAATTAATTCTAACAGTACTTTGAATTATATAAATTATAATTTATCGTTTAATTCAGTCTTCAGTGGTACTCTTTACACTAACGAACATTGTTTTTAAGCCTAATAATGTTGGGGTTTTTTTTACAAAAACATTTTCTTTCCATTTTCACTTCTCAATTTCTTTTTCTTACTCAAAGCAATCTTTGAACTAACTAGGACAAATTTGGAACTTGATCAATGTAACATTATTTCCTGAATATATATATATATATATATATATATATATATACAGGTGGTGGACAAAATAATGGAAACACCTAATATTTTACCATCATAATCTTAGAACATAATTTAAACAATCAAAACTTGGCATATGTTCCTATTTTCTGTATAATAATTTTGTTATTTGGTATATTGATGCAAAATGTGTGTTATTTTTCTGTTTTCAGATATTTAAAATATTAATTATACCCGATAATGGCAGACCTCTCAGATGTTAAAAGAGGCCAAATTGTTGGTGCTCGTATGGTAGGCGCTAGTGTAACTAAGACTGCCCAAATGTTTGGTGTTTCAAGAGGTACTGTCTCAAAAGTAATGAGGAACATTGTAATGAAGTTGACCATCTTGCATGGCCAGCACAATCTCCAGACCTCAACATCATTGAGCATTTATGGTCAGTTTTAGAGATTCAAGTGAGACAACGATTTCGACCTTCATCATCTCTTAAAGAATTGGAGGGTTTTCTAACTGAAGAATGGCTTGCAATTCCTTTGGAAACAATTCACAAGTTGTATGAATTAATACCTAGGAGAATTGAAGCTGTAATTGCCTCAAAAGGCGGATCTACACCATATTAAATTATAATTTTTTAATTTTTTAAGGTGTTTCCATTATTTTGTCCATTACCTGTATATATATATATATATATATATATATATATATATATATATATATGTATATATTTATGTTCCATATTAAATAAATAATTAATGCTATACACCTTTTTGTCAAATGAAATGCTACACTTAAAAAGCACATTGCCACCAAAGTAGAACAAATACATGATACATCAAGTGAACAACTTACAAATACATATATGTGTGTGTGTGTGCAATTAATTCACTAAATAGTTAATATTGAACATTTCATTTTATCTAATTAAAAATAATTCCGATTTCCTGTGTTGCGCAAAAAAATTTGTAAGTAATTTTAAGCTTTTTACTAAAAATACAACTAATATGGTACAATTACTTTTCAACTAATATGTAAGTATTATTACTTACTTTTGTAATATTTAGTTGTTTTTTTTTAATACACTTCCACGTGTGTCTGTCAAGATTGCAAAGTTAGTTAACCAAATTGTAAAATAAAATATTATTGAAAAATGCAGTTTTAATTATTTATTGAAAGTAAAGCAAATAAAATACAAAACACTATTTATAAAAGTACCAAGATCATTTATATTTTATTATGAAGTTTTTGTAAATGATATGGTAGAATTGTCACAATTACTTGGTTTGAACACACTACAGTTAATTCATCCTTATTTAGAATCATCAACAGTGCATATCCAGGACATAACCGGTATCATACTGAAGCTACTGAACCACGAGTAGGTAAAACTGACCCTGTAAATTTAGCAAATGCCAATTGTCCAGTGTTCTGTAAATGTTGTTGCGAGGTCGAACCTGGCGATATTGAGAATTGAACCCGGATGCACACCGAGGTCCAAATTCGAGCGCTTGGCAAACTGCACAGGTTTACTAATGATTCCTTACACTAGGAATTTTATTTGCAAATTGCACAAGTTCAACAATCTTAATGACACGGTCCGATTATATATAAATGATGGTGTTTTTGAGGATAATACTAACAATTTGTGCCGGGGTGGTCTAGCGGTACAGCGCTCGAATTTGGACCTCGGTGGGCATCCGGGTTCAAATCCCACCACCGGCCGACTAAAATGCGGGCCCACGTTCGGTTTTGCCAAAATGTCCACTGCTGAAAGATGTTTCTCGTGCAAACATTCAAAGTAGCAAACATAAAAAATAAATAATAAATAATTTATTAATCAATTACTTTGTTTTAGCTTCAGTATTCTAACTCGGCTGATTCCAGCTTTGTCCTAAGAACGCGGAATTGTACTTTTGTAAAGAAAAAAATGATATACAAAAACACACTTGGTATGAAAGGAATGACCAATAAATGTACAGTTTTAAGATTTACCCTTATGGATATTGATCACTGCGTTTTTTGTTAAATTTATGTTAAAATTTGAACTACAGAAAATTATTTATTGTGTCATTTAATTTATATATTTTATAACTTTTTTAAAATGTTATTTTTACTTTTTATTTTATTTTATGCTTGCTACTTTGTACGTTTTACAGAAAAGGCATCTTTCAACAGTGGACATTTGCCGAACGTAGGCCCGCGTTTTAGTGCCAGTGGTGGGATTCAAACCCGGATGCCCACCCAGGTCTAAGTCGAGCGCTGTACCGCCAGACCATCCCGACAGATTTTACAACAAATGTACATCACAGTTATTTTTACTACATACTTAAACTTTTACACTTATACTTTATTTATCTATCTATATATATATTGTTTTAGAAAGATTGAATAAAATTAATTTTGTTTTTAAACTAATTTTTATTTATTTTTAAAACCGTAAATGTTCATAAAAATTTTTAAAAAATTTGAAATACAATGAATAGAATTTTGTTATATTATGAACAATTTTGTTTACATCTAAAATTTAAAAAAAACAACAACTTACAAATGTATTTTCCTTAATTAAAATTAATATGGCAAATGCAGACTCAATAGTCAACGTTAGACGATTAAAATATACCAATTTTTTGTAGTATCAATTTAATGCATTTATTTGCTTCACTTGTTACTATTTATATTTAATGCCGTTTGTCAAATTCTATCTATTCTTGCGTTTTAAATAAAACAATTAATTTCATTTACATCTATTGTTTACTTATTAGTGTTGAAACAATTTGTTTTGATTAACAAAACACAACTCCTCCTAGTTTGGATTAGAAATGATTCAATCTAGCCAATCCCAAGCCTGGATAAAGAGGAGAATTCGAGCGCCTAAGGTTAGCAACCTGGCCTTGGTAAAAAATTTATGCTGCTACGGCAAACAACAGCAATTAACATTGAAAGTCAGCATATTCCAAGTGCCGCTCATTAAGTGTTTTTTGCAGATTTTTGGTAATTTGGACTACCCTGTGTGATAATAACCGATGGGGGATTTTTATCCCCGATGGTGATGATGATGACAATTAATATCTCCAACTTGTGTAATAATGTGGTAACAGTTACAAAGAACAGTAATAAATATACATTAAATCACATTAACTCCGCCTAGTTTGAACCAAAAATGATTCAATCTAGCCAGTCCCAAGCCTGGATAAAGAGGAGGATTTGAGCGCCCAAGGTTAGCAACCTGACCTGTGTAAAAATTTTATACTGCTACGGAAACAATACAATAGGATGCCATTCCGGCAAACAACGGCAAAGAAGTAATCGCACATATCTGGATGACAGAGTTACACAAATGATAGGGTTGAGTAAAAGCCGAAAGGAAGTTCAATCTTCAATTTAAAGAATGTTTAATGCCAACGAGACTTTGTTGTTGTTGTTGTTGTTTTGCTGTAATTGTTATCTTATTGCGGCATGGTTATTTTTAAAGTCAAAGGGTTTTGTATAATAATAATAATAATAATAATAATAATAATAATAATAATAATAATAATAATAATAATAATAATAATAATAATAATAATAATAATAATAATAATAATAATAATAATAATAATAATAATAATAATAATAATAATAATAATAATAATAATAATAATAATAATAAATAATAATAATAATAGTAATAGTAATAATAATAATAATAATAATAATATCAATAGTAATAATAATAATAATAATAAATTAATTATTATTATTATTATTGGTGCGTACAAACGAAACTTTGTCTTTAGGCGAATGGAAGAACATGACCCTATTGATTTGAGTCTATGAAAGAGTTTTGTATAATAATATGTGTAGTAACAAAACACATGATAAAGTCCTAGTTGAAGAGATTACTCACTTTCTTGTTAGCGGTAGTAACGTATATTATTTGAGAACACTGGGCAATTAGAATTTGATCAGATTTACTCTAGATAATAAGGTTAAGGCGCTAGCCTGACACCAGATTGAGTGTGGGTTCAAGTTCATGTGTGTGTGCATAACGTGAAAGGTGTACACTACTGATGATTTCAAAGCAAGTGAATCGGACAATTCTGACAAAAAACCCTTAAAAACCCATTAATAAAAAGGTTTTGTTTAACGTTAGATATAATTTTTAAACCTGTTTACTATGCTAAGTTTTATATATAGTCAAAATGCTAGTGCAACCGATTATTTACTTCCATTTAAACGATAGTAACACACGGTATTTAAGGACACTGGGTAATTAGCATTGATTTAATTTATTATAAATAATAGAATCACAAAATCAGGTTCAACCATCTGTAGTTTCGTGGGTTTAGTCTGACACCAATTATGTCATTGAGTTTGTGTGAGATGTGAAAGGTATGCCACTGCTAATGATGCAAACAAACCAAGTGGATTTATTAATTAATTATGTTTACTACTATGAATGTTTTATGGGAAACATCTTTCAGCAGTGGACACTTCAGTGAAGTCGAACATGGGCCCGTATTTAGTGCCGGTAATGGGATTCAAACCCCCACGCCCACCCAGGTTAAAATCGAGCGCTGCACCACCAGACCACCTTGGTAAGTGAATCGAACAATAATAATAGTTCACCCTCGAAAATTACATAATACACTTATAGGTTTTTCGTAATGTCTATTTTACCAAAGGGACATTAGGATATTGAAACATAAGCCTACTACAAACTGAAGTGGTCGAATTTAAACATGAAACTTTATCAATTATGGACATGTTAAACTATCTCACAAGTCAAGGCAAATAAAGGCTGTTTGTTTTTTTGTATAAAGAAAATCAATCATTTGTAAATATTACACATCATAATTTTGACTTATTCATGACCTTAGATAGATCAAATTTCACGTTAATCAATTGTTAGTTTCGAACTGTTTAAAGCAAGTTGATTGTAAGATTACTATTGTTACTATTGCCGGGTCAAAGGTCGAAGAAGTTGTTGAGACTTGTGTCACACGATTGAAACATAATGGTTTGTGAAATATTAATCAACAATAAACAGTTTTATTTGATTAAGTCTCTTTGGTTCAGTTGACTTTCATTTTTAATAGGGTACACGAAACAACAAATAATTTAGTATTTAATGTACAAGTGTATTTTTGTAAAATAATAATAGTAACAATAATATTATTAATAATAATAATAACAGCAAAAATAATAATAATAATAATAATAATAATAATAATAACTATTATTATTATTATTATTACTATTTTATTTACTTTGTTTTATTTTACGTTTGTTACTTTCAATGGAAAACATCTTTCAGCAATAAACATTTTAGCCAATCCGAACGTGGGCCCGCATTTCGGTCCCCGTTGTGGAATTGGAACCCATGCCCACCCAAGTTTAAATCGAGCGCTGTATCGCTAGACCACCCCGACACAATAATTATTATCATCAATTTTTTAAAATTATGATTACCTTTGGAAGAAGTACATGAATAGTTAAATGTTTGATCTAAATAAACAGTGATTCTAATTTATTATATTACTACATAGATGCTTTACAATACAGTAATTTAATTGAAATCAATTCATAATACCAAAAGTTAAACATTTAAATTTGTATACACAATACCAAACGTAACATTTAAAAAACGTTTTATACATATCACAGACAAAAAGTACTTTTTATTTAAATGTTTTACAAAAAACACTAAACATTATATTTGTAAAAACTTTTGGTAACATGAAAAATGCACGTTCATTTGCTTGAACACAACGTTTTTCAAAATTTTCTTACAATTACGTTTTTACACATAGAATACCATTTACAATTTCAATTTTAAAAGTTTACAAAATTTTGTCAACGTTTTTTTTCAACATTGTTTATACTTATTTAATGACAGTTCACCATGCACACAGTTGAAATGTTACCATTATCTGAACAGTTTCAAAACATATTTGTAGCTAAAAACGTTTGTTGGTTATACTTTTGGTTTAAATGTTAAATGTATTTGGTCGATGACGTGTTCACTTCTTTATTATTTATACGGCATATAAACAATCGACTTCAATAGCTTGATAAACGTAACAAACGTTAAAAAAGAACAAGGTTTTCTGGCTGGTAGACAGTACTGTGTGATGTCGCCACTGTTTGCAAAGATCGACATAATCGCTTGATTTTTGTCAGGGTTATCTCCCATAGCCTAACGGCTACATATGGTATACGTATATCTTAAGATACCTTTTAAGTATCCTGGGTGTATGCTCGCACCCACTCACTGTAGCGGAAGCCCAGTTATACCACTGTGCACTCGGACCCTGCTGTTATTAGTCTAGATGCCTAGAGACACCTAGTCCAGGATACACCACGTGGAGGATGAACAGTTGGGAATATCGCCATTATTGAAAATTTTTTGATTAATTTACGGGAAACGTATGTTTCAGCAGTGAACATTTAGGCAAAGCCGAACGTGGGCCCGCATCTTAGTGCCGGTCGTAGAATTCAAAAACATCGAATGCTGCACCGCTAGACTACTCGGAGACTTTATAAACATTACTCAAATCCTTGAGATCGGATAAACGCTAAAAAAGTTTGATTTATAAGTCAATACAAAATACGAAAATCAAACTTTGAAGGAATTATTAAAGAAATGTTTACGACAATTGAAAGATTTAAAGACTTGTCCGTCCTTTGCAGTTTTTATTTCTCTGATAAAAGGTTACTGTTCAGTAATAATAATAATAATAATAATAATAATAATAATAATAATAATAATAATAATAATAATAATAATAATAATAATAATAATAAGTAATAATAATAAATAATGATAATAATAATAATAATAATAATAAGTATTAATTATAATAATTATAATAATAATAATAATAATAATAATAATAAAAGTAATAATGATAATAATAACAATAACAATAATAATGTTAATAATATTATTATTGATAATAATAATCTTAATAATAATAATAATAATAATCAAGATAATAATTTAATAATATATTATATTATTATTATTATTATTATTATTATTATTATTATTATTAAGCTTTAATAATTAATTAGAGATATATTCGCTAAAAATACATTTTTACCATCAATATAAAAAAAGTAGTAGTACAAATAATGGGATCAAAATGAAATAGAATGTCATATGTTAATGAATATAAATATAGTCTATATAGTATGCATGTGATTTTAGAAAAAAAAATTTAATTTGTTGTACATAGAATGAGTCATTATAAGGCACAACTTGTACTGTGAGATGTCCAAATTAGTTCAAATGCTTTTATCCTTTGATATTATATGCTCACCCATAATTTTTCCTGGTTTATTAAAACAGAATTACATTATTTTAAAAGGATGGATATTAATGGTATCAAAATCTTTGGGAATCAAATATTCTATCTTATTGAACAGTATTGTTAATAAACATTTAAAATCCTGTATACAATTAGCATCAAGGATTGAAAATAATAACAATCACCCGCTACTTGCAGCTTTTAGCAAGAAAAAATTACCTGCAGATGAAAACCAAAACTAATCAATACAAAAATGCATGTCTGCCCTACTTATCCAGAGTATTAACCAATCCAAAATCAAACAAAATTAAACTACAAAGAAACCTATCAAAGTAGGAATTGTTTTACCTACGGATTCATTTGAACTAATTTGGACATCCCACAGTACAAATTGTGCTTTATAATGACGTATTCTATGTACAACAATTTTCAATATTTTTTTTAAAAATTACATGCATACTATGTAGACTATATTTACATTAATTAACATATGACATTCTATTTCATTTTGATCCCATTATGTATACTACTACTTTCTTTTATATTAATAGTAAAAATGTATTTTATGCTGAATGTATCTCAAGTGAGATATTAAAGCTTAATAATAATAATAATAATAATAATAATAATAATAATAATAATAATAGATAGATAGATAGATAGATAATAGATAATAATAATAATAACAATAGTAATAGATAATAATAATAATAGTAATAATAATGATAATAATAATAATAGTAATAATAATAATAATAATAATGATAACAATAAATAATATATTGAAGCAACAACAAAACGTAATTGGCTCTTCTGTCGCGAAAGGCCCCGAATTTGGCACAAAATATGTATAATTTGCACCAACATGTCTTCGGATACTTCATCTGCACGTGTTCGTGTTGCCAAAAATGTTCCAAATGTGAAATTCGAAACCACCTACATAGAGAAGTGGACCAAACAGTCTGCTACTCGTAACCATTCAGCCGCCGTAACATCAACGCTCCGAGTCCGCGTAGCATCCCGGAAGTTTTGTGCTAAGAGGTTGTCGTATGGACTCTCGCTCAGTGAGTGGGTGCTTAAAAGGCATTTTGAGATATCCATTTAGCATATGTAGCCATAGTTAGGCCAGTGGATCTGTCGACCATTTCAACTATTATGGCGATATTCCTCTGATTCTTACGTTCACGAAGCGCATCTGGACTTAGGCACACCTAAGCACCTAGATAAATACAGCGGGAACTGATAACACAGCGGTATTATTGGACTTATCTTAGGTGATGGGTGCAAACATACACCCATATGTAACCGTTGGGATGCTAATGATCCTGAGGATTTGAGCAATGCTTATAAAGTCTCAATTTCCCTGACTGTTCGTCCTCCACGTGGTGCATCCTGGACTAGGGTGCCAACAGGCATCTAGACTAATAACAGCAGGGTCCGAGTGCACAGCGGTATAACTGGGCTTCCACATGGCGGGTGGGTGCAAACATACACCCAGGATACTTAAAAGGTATCTAAAGGTATAAGTATACCATATGTAGCCCTTGAGCTAAGGGAGATAACCCTGACAAAAAATCAGGCGGCTCGCCCTTGCAAACAGTGGCACCGTTACAAAGATGTCGTTTATCATCCAAGAAACTTCTGTTATTTTTCCACACTATTCACACTTGTCAAGCCATCGAAATCGATCGTTCTGCCAAATGTATAAATATGACCACGTCACCAACCAAAATGAAATGAAAAAATATGTAGCCGTTATGCCGAGGAAGATAATTAAAGCAAAACATCGAACAGTGGTGCCGTCACAAGGATGCTACTTACCAGTTAAAAAATTATTATTCTACATCCAACTAACCATAACTAAACAAAAAAATTGACTTGATTTTTGTGTGTGAAAAGAATCGTACTTTTGCAATGTTTCAACAGTTTCAATATTGTGCGCATAGACTTCGGGATATGAATGGAGTACCGTCTCACATTCAAGATTTCCTTGAAAAATCGGAACCAGGCACTCGACCTCATCATCGACGACTTGTGCGTCTTGATTTGCCGAACTGGAAAATACAGCAAAAAAATTGAATGTGATAAAATGTCATTTGAATATGTATTGTGCTTAATAACTACATCACCTCTTCATTATTTCTACATTTGTACGGTATAATGGACAATCGAAGTATAACGAAGTTTTGTTGGCTGTTAAACGGTATCCTTGTGACGGTGCCACTGGTAGCAAAGATTGACGAAGATACATGCTACCTTGATATACCTTTTACTATATCCCGGGAGTATGCTTTAACCGATTAATCAAGGCGAAACCAAGTCATACGGCTGTTTATTCCGTTCCTGGTGTGTTAGTCTATGTACCTGGTTGTTTCACATGGAGGATGGAACAGTTGGGAATATCACCATTATCAGATATTGAAATTTTTTATAACATCCCATTAAAATTTGAAGATACAACAAATTCATATTGAGTGATCACATTTTTTATGAACTGATGAGCACTT
This sequence comes from Cardicola forsteri, assembly GCA_025895645.1. Classification (NCBI taxonomy): domain Eukaryota; kingdom Metazoa; phylum Platyhelminthes; class Trematoda; order Strigeidida; family Aporocotylidae; genus Cardicola; species Cardicola forsteri. Next base: position 12,265 of record JAKXYG010000477.1, on the reverse strand, counting down.
TATTTTCCTGAATGTATCACGGAAATATTTTTCTAGTAAGTAGACAATAAAGAGAAGCCAGACGAGGTCCGGTGGTGACCCGTACTCACTCAAGTTCGTCAAGTAGTGTGCTGTATCATTAGACCATCCCGGCTGTGACGAATTCCTATAAAGTTGTCACTCCTCTATACTCAAATCCCAACCCATAGTGGAAAAGTTCTATCATCGAGGGATATCAAATGAAGGCACATCTCGAATGTCCACTGTTTTATTTGCTGACCTTCCCACTAATACCTAATACATGTAAAATAATTAAAAAGTATCTTGGTTGGTAAACATCATTCGTAATGCAATAGCTGTGTTAATAAAATATGACAGCTCAAAATTTCTAATTCAAATATTTTTACCATTTATTTTTACTACGTTGAATGTTTTGGCAAGAAACGCGCATCTTCAGCAGTGGACATTTGTTAGCAAAGCCGAACGTGGATCCGTATTCTAGTGGGTCGGTGATGGGTATCAAACCCAGGTCTAAGTAGACAGCTACACCATCCCAGTCTTAGTTATCCAAAATGGACCGGCATTATTCGCCCAAATTATTATTATTATTATTATTATTATTATTATTATTATTATTATTATTATTATTATTATTATTATTATTATTATTATTATTATTATTATTATTATTATTATTATTATTATTATTAAGCTTTAATATCTCGTTAGAGATACATTCAGTATAAATACATTTTTACCATCAATATAAAAAAAGTAGTAGTATAAATAATGGGATCAAAATGAAATAGAGTCTGCCTATATATAATGAATATAAATATAGTCTATATAGTATGCATGTGATTTTTAAAAAAATATTCAAAATTGCTGTACATGGAATGAGTCATTATAAGGCACAACTTGTACTGTGAGATGTCCAAATTAGTTCAAATGAATGCGTAGGTGGAACAATTCCTACTTTGATAGGTTTCTTAGTAAACTAATCTTTTTTTTTATTCTGGATTAGTTAATACTCTGGATAAGTAGGACAGATACGAATTTTGTATTGATTAGTTTTGGCTTTCATGTGCAGTTAAGTTCTTCTTCTTGTTCTTCCAGAAGCTTTAGAATTGTTGTTAAAAGCTGCATGTAGCGGGTGATTGTTATTATTTTCAACTTTATGCTAATTGTGTATACAGGATTTAAAATGTTTATCAACCATATCATTCAATAAGATAGAGTATTTGATTCCTTGAGATTTTATACCAATGACATGCATCTTTAAATAACGTAACTTGCTTAATAAACCAGGAAAACTGATGGGTGAGCAAGTTATAATATCAAAGGATAAAAGCATGATGTAATGAACAATTTAGTAATGTAATTGTTAACATTTAGTTTTCTTAATCTTCTTATATAGTAGCATAAGGATTTGGTTTTTAAAAATATGTGCTCTACATGATCACACCAGGTAAGTATGCTATTTATGTTTACACCAAGATATTTAATTTTGTTGCAGGTGCAATATATTTGTTTGATTTAACTTAAATGTTCTGTTTAATTCTATTGTTTCTCTTGGATGCCTTGTTGTAAATTTAATGAGTTTGCATTTTGATGGATTTAAATTGAGATCAAAGATAGTAGACCATTTTTCAATTTTATTAATAACATTTTCAAAATTGTTTAGATTATTAATTGAAGAAATCTTTTCGCACAATACCATATCATCTGCAAATTTAAACAAAAGTGGCATTGGCACTAGCAATGGATCTAAGTAGAGTAAAAATAAAAATCTTGTGGAACTCCATTATTATTTACTGCTAACTCTGATTTATTGCGACCACTTTGTGTAAATTGTTTTCTTTTTAAGAAATAATTGTGTATTCAATTTAAAATGTGGTTAGGCGTTTTAAGTAACTTAAGACAATTAAGTAATTTTTTTCTTGATATGCTACTGAAAGCAAATTTGTAATCTAGAAACATGCAATATATTGAACATTTTTCATCGTCAAGCGATTTAGTAATGCAATGAACAAGGCTGGCTACAAAGTCTACAATAAAATAATTATTTTTATATGCAAATTGATAATAGTCATTACTAATGTTTAATATAGGCTTGAGGTCGTTAAGTATTATTTTCTAAGTTAATTTTAAAAACACTGAGATACACGCAATTGAGCGATAATGTTTTAGATTTGTTGATAGAACAGTAACTTTTGGAATAAGTGTAATTCGTGAGATACTTTAAGTATCAGCTACTTCACAATTCATAATAAACTTGTTTATTATTGTAGATAATAATAGAGCAATTGCTGGTATGCAGAGTTTTAATAAATTGCAACTTATTCTATTAGGTCCAAGTGATGTGCTTGTTTTACAATTATTAATTAATTTTTGAATATTAAAGTTAATGATAGGTGTTAAATAATTTTTAGTTAATTAATTAAATTCTGATATATTTGAGTTGATTGAAGTAAAGTAATCATTTAGTTCGTTAGAATCCATCTTACATTGATTTGCTTTTGATTTGTTAAAAATTTTGTTAATATTTTTCCAAATAAATTGTGAATCACGGTTTGATTAAAAATTATTATTATCATAGTTAGTAAGTTTGTTTATTTCCAGTCTAATTTGCTTGTTTAAGTTTTTTAATTTAGTATATTGACTAAATTTATATGCTACCTTTTTTTGTCTAAGTCTTTTAAGATTTAATAAAGAAATATTATTGTTTGTAATCTCAACCTTAACTACTGGACAATATTTGTCAATATAGGTCAATAAAAAGTACAATATTATAATTTAGGCTAAGATTGTTAAAATTGATGTTATTAATGTCCAATAGTGCGGAATTAAGTAATGCTACATTTGAATTCGATGTATCGCGCACATGTATAAATGATTTAAAAATAGGCTTTAAATATTTTGAATAATAATGCTTTAAGTATATTTTTAGAAGTAGACGAATTATTAAATAGTCAGATGTTAAAAGAGGTGCATGTTGTTTTACTAAAAATAATCGAGAGCATTTGTAAAAATATAATCTAGTTGCTTTTAAAATCTTGTAAATAAATTAACTAGATTAGTAAGGCCCATTAGTTGAATATGTTAGTATTCGCATTATTGAAAACACCAGTTAATATGATTAAAGTATTTTCATCAACATTGATAAGATAATCAAGTAGTTGGTCGTAGAAATAATTAATTTTTACAGTGCTAGTAGAAGGTGTTATGTAAATATTTATAATGTCAATATTTTTGTAGTGAGACATGTATTTACTTCTGCAGTTGACGATTAAGCACTCAATTCCATTTTGCGAATATTCAAATTTAGAATTAGGATTATTACAGTATTTTTTATTAATGCATGTAATAAGGCCTCCCCCACGTTTTTAAATGCAATTTTTTCGATCAAGTCAAAATATAAAAAATTTATGAATTTCTATAAGATTATTCTCAACATATATATTTAACCATGATTCTTGAATTAATATCACACAACTATTCGTATGTAAATTGTTTGTCATAAGAGATCGTAGATCAAAATTTTTATTAAGTATTGACCTGCAGTTTAATGACAGTAGTAGCGGTAGGGACATCTCGTTAAGTAACTTTAATTTTAAAGCTTTTTGAAAACCACTATAATAAAATTTACGATTATTTTGAACAATTGTATGTTTTTGTGTGTTGAAAAAACTGCTTAAAATTAAATGTGGACATTGTTGAAATTTGGATTTTAGGGACAAAAGCGTATTTCTGTTGAATTTGTCTAATTGATTCCATTTAATAAAAAAAGTGGTAAAAATTGATTTATATAAAGAAAAATATTAAGATATTTAAAAAATATTAAAAAATTAACGGTAAAAAAGTATTTAATTCCGGTGTTATGGAAATGTAGCGCAGCCATTCGAGGGCCCGCGTTTTGATATATATATATTTATATTTATTTATATGTTTATGTATTTTAGTATTGTCTATTAAATGTGCTTTTCCATCACTTATTGAACCATCTATTTCAAAGAAGTGTGCGCACATTTTACAAATCACCTATCGAAGTTACGTTTCTGGTAATAAAAATACTGCTTTTACTCAACTCTGCAATTGTTTTTACACTGCATCAACTCCATTTTGGTCTGGTCCCATGGCTGGTTGAGAAATGAGGAGGGTTTGAGTGCAAGATTAGAAATCTGACGTGAGTAATAAAAAATTAATATTGCTAATGGAACAACAGCATGCAAAGAATTAAAAGGATCATAATTTCAATGGCGGGTTTTGGCGACATGCACAATTGAACATTCTTGCTTTGTCCGAAGCTTCTTAGAACAAAAGGGTTGTTAAGTAAATAGCACATTGTTCCACTGAGGATATTTTATTATTTGACAAAGACAGTACTTTTAATTTTAATATTTTCTTATTATTGGTTTACACAGTGCTTCTATACGCAGCTGAAACCTAAACTCTTACAGGGTCAGAGATCACGAAGCTTAAGTAAGATGTCTCAACACCTACTTTGCATCCTCCGTATTGGACGAAAAAGATTGGTATTTGTCAAATTTGAGATAACCCCCAAATTCACGTTCTTCCATTATTGGTATCGCATCAACGAAGAATGCACTGGTTTGGTCACGTTCTTTGTAGAAATCCTGATGCAATTTCACGTACCGTAACTTTGACCTGGAAGAAAAGGAAAGATGGTCACAAAACGCACTTGGATGGATGCTGTTCGGGACAATCTTTACGCTATTTTGGCCGAGACCTTATACTGGAAACCATGGCAGAGTCGTTGAACTAA
>JAKXYG010000477.1:0-2500 GCA_025895645.1 Cardicola forsteri | reverse complement strand
CAAGAGCTACATATGATATACGTATACCTTTAGATACCTTTTAAGTACCCTGTGTGCATGATTGCACCTACCCGCTGTAGTGGAAACCGAGTTATACCGTTGTACACTCGGTCCCTGTTGTTATTAGTCTACATGCCTATAGACACCTAGTCCAGGATGCATCACGTGGAGGACGAACAGTCAAGAATATCACCATCATTGGAAATTGAGACTTTATAAGCATTACTCAAATCCTTAAGATCATTACCATCTCTGATTGGTAAATAATTTTTTTTAAACCGTGACTAGTTACATATTATATATATACCTCAGTATATCTCATGCGTACATATTCTGGTTCAAATTACTGATAAATCGTTATACTCTGTTTCTGTTATGAATAGTCTAGTGGTACATAGTTCAACTAGGACCTGGGTTCGAATCCCACCACCGGCCTACTCAATGCGGAGCCACGTTCGGCTTCACTAAAATACCACTGCCGAAAGAGGCGTTTTTGTAAAGAATAATAATCAAAGTCTAGGATGCATCAGTAAAAATCCAGAATGTTGCTCGAATTTGGACCTCGGTGGGCATCGGGGTTCGAATCCCACCACTGGCACTAAAATAAGGGCCCACGTTTGGCTTCGCTAAAATGTTTCTTATAAAACATTCAAAGTAATAAACATTTATAAAAAAAAAATTATGATCATTACTACAAATACAATAAGTATTACTTACTCTATCACACACACACAAAAAAATTAATAATAATTAAAGCAAAAATGTTCCATTTATCAAAGTTAGGATGCTTATACCATAGATTTATTGATTCAAGGTGGTTTACATATATTTTTTTTTCTCAATTTCTACTTATCACATTGCAAATTAATATCCTCCACATGTGTCTATTTTCAAAATCCATAAGAAACTTACTTGCTCAATGTTGAAGCCGACAACAAAATGGTAGAAAAAGTTAATTAGTTTTGACATTAAATCAATAAAAATTTGTGGTTGTACTAATCAATATCTATATATATATATATATAAACACACACATACATACGAGCGCGCGCAATTGTAGTTTGTAGCTGGTATCTAGTCATTCAACACAGTAGTAATAAATTAGAATAAATTCGCTACTACGGTAGAAATTACTTGTCTAAATACAAACAACTACGCTTGTCATTGAATTGACTTGATTCACCATAATTGAATGTGCTTAGATGAAGCCTGTTTCAAATTACACTATGAATGAATGAATTGTTTGATTGGCAACTTTGTCAACCTCCCACAAATGAACAACATCATCAGTTAGTGATAGAGCCACCGAATTTCATTCATTCCAAGTTTCTCCAATTCCTATACGAAAAGGTTGTCGGATGTAAATTGAACTTGAGGGGGGGCGGCAGATAAATGAAGTTTCTCGGCTAGAATACCGCTTCCTTTCGATGACGCCAGAGACGACCTTTTTTACGATTGACGCCGATTGACAGATTTATAAGCTTAACCGGTTACACACGGTAAATAGCTGCCTTTTAAACATTTTCGGTGTGTGCTAGCATCGATTCATTGAACGGAAATCCAATAAAAGCTCATTTATGCCGCTGTGCACACGGTTCCTGCTGTTATTAGTCCAGATGCAACACGTAGAGGAGGAACAGCCAGGAATATTATCATTATTGAAAATTGAGACTGGATAAGCATTACTCAAATCCTCAGGATTATTAGCATCCCAAATACCACTTAATTAACATGGCGAGCTTGTAAACCTTATAAAAAAGATTTTTAGTTTATTTATTGACTATAGTTGTATTTATTATTATTATTATTATTACAAACTCTTTTGCCTTAAAATAAGCATTGGACAATAAAATGATTCCATGTGTTTGAGCATTTTGCCAAATTTTTGTTTGTTTACCCATAAAACATTCATGTCAATTAGATTTTCCCAAATTGTTCTTAGCCAAGATTTCCGGTAATCTACCCCCAACCTTTCTTTTTATTAGGGATGCTAATGATCCTGAGGATTTGAGTAATTTCTATCAAGTCTCAATTTCCAATGATGGTGATATTCCTGACTGTTCGTCCTCCACGTGGTGCATCCTGGACTATGTGTTGAAAAGTATCTAGACTAATAACAGCAGGGACCGAGTGCATAGCGGTATAGTTGAGCTTCTGTTACGGCGGGTGGGTGCAAGCATACACCCAGGGTACTTAAAAGGTATCTTAAGGTATACCATATGTAACCGTTGGGTTAAAGGAGATAACCCTGACAAAAACTCAGGCGGCCTGGTTAATCTTGGCGAACAGTAGCGACGTCACAAGGATGCCGTCTACCAACCACGAAACTTTCTTATTCTTCCACTTTTCTTATACATATCAATCGTTCTACATGTCGTATAAATATAGAAAATCATGAAAAGGCAATCACGTCACTAACCAAAATGAAAACCTTTTTTTATCAATTGTCTATTGGAAAATCTTTTTATCATCTGGGTCATTCATTCATTCATTTCATTTT
>JAKXYG010000733.1:0-16442 GCA_025895645.1 Cardicola forsteri | reverse complement strand
TGCTGTAATTGTAATCTTATTGCCCCATGCTTATTTTTTTTTAAAGCAAAAGGGTTTTGTAATAATAATAATAATATACACTATTTTATGTTTAATTTATATAAAATATTATATATATATATATATATATATAAATATATACTTGCCTACGTCTATTATAATATATTTTATATATTGTAATTAATAAAATGTTATTTTTTAATTACTATAATATACACATTTTAAAAATTTTTAGAAGTAAAAAAAACAATATTTAATAGTGTACATAATTATTTTAAAAGAAATTAAAAACAATATTTTACTGTATTTTAACCAGTTATATATATGCCGTTATAAAACTTAACGTACACTGTTTAAATAAACAATGCAACACTTATATAACATTTTTTATTTCTTAAATTGTTTTATTTTTTACAAAGTATTATTATTAAGCTTTAACATTGTAGCGTAAAATAAATTATTGCTATTAATATAAAAATAATAACAAAAATTAGAAACGTATTAGTACAAATAATGTGAACAAAATAAAATAGATTAATCTATGTTAATAACTATAGTTAATGCAGTAAACATAATTTTTTTTTAATAATTTAAAATTAATATATACTAAATCAGTCATTTTAAGACACATTTATAACATTATGCTGTAGAATGTCCAAATTATTACAAATAAATCCGTGAGTAGAATGATTCCTACTTTAATAAGTTTGTTAGTAGTTCTAGTTTGTTTAATTTTGGAGTAGTTAATAATCTGGATAAGTACGGCAAACATAAATTTTAATATTAACTATTTATAGTTTTATGTGTTGGTACGTTTTTCTTGTTTTTTTAGTGGCTTTAAATTTGTTTAAAATTGTGTGCAAAGGGTAAATGTTATGAATTTCAATATTTGATGCAAATTGTATAGAGGATTTAAAGTGTTTATTAACAAAATCTTTTTATAAAATATAATACTTTATTTTTGCAAATTGTAATACTAATAATATACATTTTTTAAAATAAAATAACTTTGTTTTAATAAACTAAAAAATATTACAGGTGAGCAATATAATATTAAAGGATAAATACATAATATAACGAATTGTTTGGTAATATAATTGTGAATATTTGGTTTTTTTAATCGTCTTATGTAGTAACATAATAAGTTAGTTTTATAAATATGTGTTTTACATAATTACACTAGGTAAGTTTATTATTTATGTTTATCCTAAAATATTTATTTTTGATGCAAGTGCATATGCTTATTTAATTTAATATACATATTTTGTTTAATAACATTGTTTCTTTTAGAGGCTTTGTTGTATGTTTAACCAGCTTGCATTTTAATAAAGTTAACTTAAAATTGGAATTAGCAGACTATTGTTTAATTTTATTTATAAAATTTTTAATATTTTAAAAATATTATTTTAAAAAACATTTTGCACTTTAAATCAGATTATTAAAAATTTAGACAAATATAATAATTGTGAAACTTGTAATATATATTCATACAGTGAAAATAAAAACAATAAAGCAATACACCTTTGGAAACTTTAAAATTATTTTCTGTTAAGTGTAAACTATTTTTAAAAATAATTTTTTAGCCAGTTTAAGATGCTGTTAGGTGCATTAAGTTGCTTATAACTTTAAATTAATTTTTCTTATGATATACTATCAAAAACAGATTTACAATAAGGAAACATGCAGTTTGTTAAATATTTTCCTTTTTTAATACATTTATCAATGTAATAAATATGACTGGCTACAAAGTTTTTGGTAAAATAATTATATTTTTTAATTAAACTAATAATTAACATTATTTATGTTTAACAAAGGCTAAACATTGTTAAGTATTATTTTTTTGTAAATTTTAAAAGCACTAATGTGCAAGCAATTGAGCGATAGTGTTCTAAATTTGTTAATAGGTTAGAAACTTTTAAAACAAGTGTGATTTGTAAGATACAGTAAGTATTATATATTTTACAATTTATAATAAATTTGTTTATTATTGTAAATAATAATAAAGCAATTGTTGACGTGCAGATTTTTAATAAATTGCTGTTTATTCCATTAGGTTTAAGTAAAGTGTTTGTTTTACAACGTTTAATTAAATTTTAAATTTTAAAGTTAATAATAAATGTTAAATAATTATTAATTAATTGATTAAATTTTAATAGTTTTGGGTTGTTTAAAATAAAATAATTATTCAGTTTTTCAGCATTTATCTTAAACTGATTGCTCTTTTTAGAACAGTTTGTAAATCAAGGTTTAATACAAAATATTGATTAGCATATTTATTAAATTTGTTTATTTTTAGTTTAATTTGTTTTTTTTATTTTTTTTATTTACTATATTAACTAAATTTAAATGTCACTTTTTTTTCTCGACTGCGACGTTTTAGATTAAATGAAAAATTTATGTTGTTTGTAATCACAACTTTAACCACTGGACACTATTAGATAACATAAGTTTTAATAACATTAATAAACAATGTATTAGCATTATTTTGGCTAAAATAGTTAAAAGTAAATTGATTAATTTTAAATAATGCGGATTAAACTAAATGTGATGTATCTTGAACATATATGACTTATTTAAAAAACAGGCTATATTTTGAATAATAATGCTTTGACTATATTTTGGAAGCAAGCAAATAATAGAGTTGTCAAATATTGAAGATAGTACATTTTGTTTTACTAAAAAATAAACTGTGGCTTTAAAAAAAATATTATTTTATTGTGTTTGAGATTCTGTAAAATAATTAACTAGATTGGCAAAGATATATTAATATTTACATAATTAAAATTACCAACTAATATAGTTAAAGTTTTTTTTAACCATTTATAAGATAATTAATTAAGTAATTATAAAAACAATTTATTTTTATAATGCTAGCAAATGCTTTTATGTAAATATTACAATAATAATGTAATAATTTTAATATTTTTACAACAAGACATATATTAATTTTTGAATTTAACAATTAAGCATTCAATTCCATTTTGCAAACATTCATATGTTAATGCAAGATTAGTACATTATTTTTTATTATTATATGTGCAAACATTTTACCATGTATATTAGCACAATTGTGTTAATCAAATTAAAAATATATATATTAAATTTTATAAAATTATTATTAACATATTTATTTGACCATAATACTTGTATTAATATTACACAGCTATATATATGCAATTTAATTCTCATAATACATCATAAATCAAACATTTAATTATGTTAGTTAAACAACAGTAGTAACAGTAAAAACATTGGATTAAATAAGTTTAAGTTTAAGGTTTTTTAAAAACCACTGTAGTAAAATTTAGAAAAAAATATTGAATTCCGATATTATAAAAACGTAGAGCATATATTCAAGGGCCCACCATATTTTATACATTATAATAAATACAATGGTTTTCGTTTATTACTCCTAAATTTAGTAGTTTTTTGTATAATTATTTATTTATTTATTTATTTATGGTTATTGGCTAAAATACTTTAGCAAAAGTAGCTTTTATCTTTCGAAAATAATTAAACAAAAAAATTAAATTCGTTTATGCATTAAAACTTTTATTAAACAAAAAACAAAGTAAATATTTCTATATTATAATTACTATATAGTAATTTTGAAATTTAAATTATGTTTACATATTTATATAAATAAAATAAATTTAAATACAATAAAAATCAAGGTTCCATAATTATACCACACATTGTAGCTTTATAAACAATTGTGACCGTGGTATAAATATATTACATTTAACTTATAAAATATTGTAATATTTTATTATAAAATTATAAAATATTTAAAAAATATATATTTTTTATGCTTTTTTGTAAAATTAATATAATAATTTTGTTATCAGACTTTAAAATAAATCCGTGTGTGTAGCAATTTAAACAAACGTAAATGTATGCAAATAATTAAACAATGTAGAATTAAACAAAATTAAACTTTTAACAAACTTATAAAAATACAAATTATTTTACCCAAGTATTTATTTAAACTAATTGAGACATGTTATATTTTATTGGACAATTGTGCTATATAATAAATATATATAAGTATTTAAAACCGCAAAAACTTTAAAAAACAAAAACCTAACATTTTTTTTTTCCAAACAGCCAAAATCTTAATGTAAATGTACTTTAAAACTATTATTATGTATTACGCAATTCTAGTTTAAAATACTGTATTGGTATGTTAACAGCAGAAATTGAACCAAAAGTTACATATTTTTAAAAAAAATAATGACAATATTAAGGTTGTTATGTTTATTTTGTATATTTATGTATTATAATAGATAAAACCCTTTTTTTAATATTTTTAAATTTTTGTAATAGTGACATTGTGCTTTATTGCTAAAACATATGTTATTGTTTATTTATAAAAACGTTTTTGTAAATATTATTAAACAAACGTATATAAATAAATTATTATCAAAAGTATTTATTAATAAATTGTAGATATGCATTAGAAACTACATATATTTAAATATTATTGTAAATAAACATTGTCAACATGTCACTAATTAAATGTGTATATTATTTATTTAAACGCTTTCTTTTAATAAAATAGTTAGTTATTTTAAAAGCATTTTGTTTTTAAATAAATTTAAACGTAATGTTTTAAAATTATTTTGATAATTTGATTTGTTTATGTTTTAAATCTAAAACAGTAAAAAACTAAATGTGTTAACAAGGTAATTTTTAAAAATGCTGGTTTTATAATTGTCATTGTTTAAACAATTATTATTTTAAATTGCAATAGGGAACAAATACTGTATACGTTTATATAAAATAATATTTTTGTCTTTATAATATACAAACATGGGTTTTCTAAAATAAAAAAAGTTGCCAAAAATTATTTTTAATTTAGGTTAATTTATAATTTATTTAGCTGTAAACAAATGTTTAAATTAATAGAATTTACTAATAAATATAAAATTTACTTAAATAATTTTAAAGGAAATATAATTAAACATGTGTTTGCTGTTATTTACGTATTTTACATTAAATTTACAAAGACAAATGTAGTGTAAATAATAACAAAACTAACATATTGTTTGCAAAATAAATTGTTTGTGTGTGTTATAAACATAAATATTGTGCTAAAAAGTATCTAAAGTTATAAAATTAGATTCATACAAACAAAATCTAAAACAATAAAAAATCAATCATTTTTTAATAATTATTGTAGTCACAATTTAGCAAAATATCTCAAATAATATAAAATATGTTTAAAATAATGCTGTAGTGTATATTTACAAAATAATAATGTGATTATTATTTTAACTGATGTATAACAAATTGTGTTATTTATATACACTGCAAACGTTTTGTGAAACAAAACCAGGCTTTGTACAATTAATTCTTAATTGTTCGGCATTAAGTGTTATTAATTTAATAATTGGTTTTTGAAAAGGGTGGTTAAGAAATTGTAACGTTTTGTTTATAAAAATATTGTTTATGTTAAAAAAATTAAGTTTTACATTTAATAAATGACAACTAATGTTTTAGGTGTTAACATTATAAACGTTGTACACACATCTATTATAATTAATAATTTTTTTAACGAGTTTGGTGTTTTTTATTTAAGTTACTAAGTTATTATGCTTTACTGCAAAAATAAGTGTTGTTATATATTATAATTAAACATTATTTAAAAAAATAATATAAGTTGATTTGTATTATTTACAAATTATAAATTGATTAATGCAAAACATTTTTCTATAAATACATAACTTTGATAAATACGCTGGGAATGCGATGCATAAAATTTAACTTTTTCTAGTTAAAATATATTAATTATTAACATATGTAATTTATTTACCAAAAAAAATAATTATTAAAAAATATTTTTTAATTTTATATTTTTTTGTTTTATAATAAATATTTTAAATGTGTACAACAGTTTAAACAATTAAGCATGCTCCAGAACATTCCTGTTAGTAGAAAACGTTTAAAAATTAAACAACTTAATACAATTAAAAATAATGCAGCTTAAAAACAAAAAAAATAATGTTTAGCAAGTACAAAGTTTATACTTAAAAATGTTTTCTTAATTAATTGTAACAAGGAGGAAAACATTTGCAGGTTTTATACTTTGTTTAACAACCAAATCAGTTGTTTATTTTATAATAATGCAACTTAAATAACCCTAAAAAATAAATGTAAATAAAATATCAATATTTACAAACTTTTTTTATTTATTAATAAATAAAGGATAGAATCTAAAGACTTTATTTTTAAATCGGTTGTTAAAAAACCTCCGCTTAGTCGTGCCTATAAATTACATCAAGTAGAGTTTGCTAAAAGGTACAAACGTAATCTATTGTTATTTTGTAAATCAATATACTTCACAGATAAATGTACATTTTTTTACAAAACATGGACTAAACATTCATAGGTTATTTATAGTACAAATTTCTCCATTTAAGCACATTTGAACGTTTATAAAAATTGCACAATTTTTGTGTTTAATTATATTTTGCAATTAAGTACAATCAGTCTCCAAAATAAATGAGTACTAGTGGCAATGTAAATAACGCCAAATCTGTACAAATATTTAAACAATTGTTTTACAATATATTGTCTAGAAATGCTACAGGACACTTAACAATTATTTAAGACAATGCTCCTCTGCATACTTTAAAAATGGTAATGTGTATTTTAATATAACTTACAAGTTACTATAATATTTTCTTATTTAAACCACAAAATATATGAAAAACAATGGGTTAACTTTTATTTAATTTTCTCTATACATACTAGACTTTAATCTAATTAAACACGTTTACAGTATTTTAAAACGTGAGGTAAACCGCACAAATACTGACTTAACATTAAAAACAAATGTTAATCATTTTGTAAATAATTGCATTTTGAAAGACTATATTGGTACATTGATAGATTCCTACCGCTAGCGGCTAGGAGATGTTGAACAAAACAATAGATATTATACAAATTACTAACATTATTAAGTGTGTTAGCTTTATTTTGTATATTTATGTATTTTAGTAAATAAAACAATATTTTAAAACTAATTATCTGTGTTGGTTTTAATTTTTTACAATAATGGTATTAAATTTTATTTCTAAAACAAATGTTATTGTGCATTATATAGAAATTGTTTTTGTAAATAATATTAAATGTATAAATAATAGTAAAGTACTTTTTACTAAGCGTTATATATGCCTAAGATAAGTAACAAGTGCTACATATACTTTAATATTTTATTAGAACGCTTCTGTAATTATTTGTAATTAATAAGGCACTATTTTTAAAATATTATAAAATGTTTTCATTAATATTTTAGTGTGTGTTGAATTAATTAATATATTCACACAGAATTATAAATTATTAAATTTTGTACAAATTTATATTTGTTCATTTAATGTATTAACATGTACATTATATAATAGATTAATAAAAATATTTGTTTTTATTTTTTTACTAAAATATATAATTATTTTAATTTGACATTATGAATGTAGCCAAATAAAAAATGTTATTATATATGTATATATACATATATGTAGTGCAACCCTATGTACATATTTGTTTACATAAAATAATATTAAAAATAATTGTTAATTTAATTTCTAATGTTTTTTTAAGTAATATGTTTAGGTTTAAATTAATTAAACGTATAACAAAAGGTTTTGAATATCATGTTTAAACTAAAAATAAACTTACTTTATTATACTGAAATGATAAAATAATATATCAAACATTATAACAAATTAAAGAAATAAAGCATTTATCATTATAAACTATTATAAATGTATTATTATAGTTTAATAAAAAAACTAAAAAAATGTAATATTTTGTATTACAAAACTTTTTAAATAGTGTTATGGATTATAATGTGTAAACGTTATATAATTACAGTAATTTAATTTTCATATATTACACATATTTCAACATAAAAAACTGCGCTATTGTTAAATTTTACATTAAGATGTACTACAAAGGAATACATAATTGTATTTATTACTAATAAACAAAACATTTAAAAAATGCTATAACACTTTATAATGTATATAAATATAGCTAATTTAAAACAAATATTGTTTTAATAAATATATTTAACACAAATTTTAACATACGCTTTTCTTACAAAATATAAAAAAAATAATTTTTATTTATAGATTCAATTGCAAAATATATTGAAATATATAATTGAAATATTTTATTAAATTATAAATAACATTTGTTTTTTTACAATTGAGTTAAAATATTAAACCAGTAACATAGTTAAACACTTATAAATTAACTATTGTATATAACAATAATGATAAAAATACTAAATAAATTTAAAATTGCATTTGTTACTAATCCTGTTTACTCTTATGTAAATAAAATAATAAATATTACATGTAGAAAAATAGTACGTTTTTTTATAATAAAATAACAGTGCATAACTGTAAGCCACTTAAAAAATTTTAATGTAAAATATTGATTACATCTTTTTAACGACATTTTGTAATCTTAATTATTAAAATTTAACACAATGTTATTTATAGCTTTGTTTTTAATTAAAAATTATTTATTTTCACATGTGAAAATAATTAAACATCCAACATGTATATAACAAAATAACTTAACGCAATTTATATTGTTCAATAATAATTAATATATTTTTTATAATGTGTTTACATTATTAAATAAAATGCATTTTAATTCCTCAATATTATTTTTTTATAACAAAAAATTAACTTTATTTTAAATTAAAAAATAATAATTTATAATAGGTAAAATAGTTAATTATTTGTTATACTCAAATATTTTTGCAATACTTTAATGTTTATTATTATTTTTATAACAAAACATTTTTAATTTAAAAATAAACAGGGAGAAATAAAATAACGTTTAACGGAAAAAACAATAAAATGCTAGATAAACATAAAACAACAAATTGTTTTTATGTATTTAAGCAATATACCAAACGTTTTGTTTAATTCTATAAAACATTTATTTTCATTAGATTTTTTAAATACTTCTTACCCAATTTTTGTGGTCTACCAATCTTTGTTTAATTATTTTTAATATTCCATTTTAAAACAATTATTCTTGGTCTTTAGTGCGGTAAACCTAAAATTTGATCAATTTATTTTTTTCGTTTAGTTGTATTGATGTCATGTAGTAAACAAAAATTAATTTGTTTTATATTGTTATTATTTTAAATTACTTCAAGTAATCCCTAAAATATTACTAAGACACTAGCAGTAAAAAACATCCAATATTTTATTAATTTTGTATGTTTGTTTTTGTGTTTTACTTTCATGTATTGCCGTAATAATAATTATTTAACGTATTTGAATAACATTTTTGAACATGACTACTTTTTGTTCAAACACATCAACACGTAGTTTAGTATAAAAAGCATTTTTGAACCACAGTTTGTAAAACTTGATAATTTTTTACAAAAATTTTGAATAAACATTGTTAAAAGCTTTTTTAAAAATTAATAACATTAATTGTATGTAAATGTTGAACAATTCAACTTTATTTAATAATCTTACGGAGTGTGAGTATTTGTTTAATACAGTTTTTTTACAAAACCAGATTAGTGTGTTTGATAATGTTTATTTACAAAAGTATTTAATTGATTTATTAAAATACCTTACCAGGAACAAGCAATAAAGTTATTCTGCGCCAATTATTGCAATCGATTAGATTTTGTATTTTGGGAAAAATAACAATTATTCCGTGTTGCCAACTATTTTTAATTTGTACATTATATTATATAAAATTAAATAAATAAAAAATCTGACAAGATACGAACATCACCTCTTTGTTTATGCATTTTTGCAAGTATTTTTACAACCAGTCTTCTTTTTTTTCTAACATTTAAATCGCGTATATCATTACACATTTCCGGATTTTGACTCATATTTATTCTTATTATCAAAATATATAAAGTTTTTTGGGATGAGTTAATTACGTTTTTTTTGAAACGCTTTATCTATTTAATCATTTGTAAAACGTAAACAACTATCTGTTTTTAAAA
This sequence comes from Cardicola forsteri, assembly GCA_025895645.1. NCBI lineage: Eukaryota > Metazoa > Platyhelminthes > Trematoda > Strigeidida > Aporocotylidae > Cardicola > Cardicola forsteri. The sequence goes on along the minus strand of JAKXYG010000733.1, from coordinate 6,445 downwards.
ATAAAATATTGGTATTTTTAAAAAAATAAAAACAATTGTTTTTCAAAGTCTTATATAGATTTTACATTATTTTTTGCATTTTATTTCTACTTGTTTTCAAATTAGTTATTCATATTTTTTCGTTAGTTTTTTTACTTGTTTACTAATTTTTTATACTTTACATTAAATATTTCCAAATAATATAATTGTTAAATTAATTTCTTTATATTTTTTCTGAAATTATTTTGATTTCAAAAGACTAAAAAATGTTTTACTGTAGTATACATATATATATATATATAGTCCAAAATGGTACATGTCAGTAAATTCATAGTTTTCAATTTTTGCTGTTTTAACTTAAAAGTTATATTTTTTGCGAATTAATTATGCTAACATAATATGGACTATCATTACTTAAAATTAATTGTTTTTTTTTAATAATTATTAATAGTTGATATCTTTGAATTTTTAAATACATAGCATTCAAATAGGTATATTGTAATAGTTACACTTAAACTTTTTATACATATTAAGTTAATTACATAAAACAATAACGCAACACACATTAAAATATATAATTACATAATTTTATAAGTGTTTACATAACCCAGCACACGTTACAGCATACATTATAATTAAAGAAAATTGATTAGTTTTTAAATTTGGTATGTACAGAATATTTAACATTAATTATGATGTAAAAAAATCAAAAAAAAGTTTTTGAATACTTGACCTTTTATTTTTGCTTTATTAATCTATCCAACATTTTAATTTAAACATTGGATCTTGGCACAAGTTTGAACATGTATCTAATGTAATTACAATAAGTTTAAATTCTGAAAGTTATTTTATTAGTGCTACAAATTACGAACAAATCAAAAAAAAATTATATTATGGGTTTGATTGTTTAACAAATAGTGGATTTATTTTGTATAAATACACAAAATGTATACCGTGTGTTAAAGGATTATACACGTCTGAGAACAGTAGGAACATAATAATTTTATTATCACAAAACTGAAAAAAACAGAATAAAGCTTATCCAACAAATACAAAAAAGAATTATTCAATTTGTCATATAGACTTATTCGTAATCGGATAAAATTTGTCAATTTGCAGTTAAAAAAAACGATTAAAAAAAATTATAATTTTAAAACATAGAAAAAAACGCGTTGAATTTAAAAAAAACATATAAAACCGTTTATTATGTTTTTAAAAATTAGTGTTTTTTTACAGACAAGTGTGCTTTAAAATATAAACTATAAAAAGTGCAGTCCATCGTTATCTGTGGTCAAGACAACAATTGCATTGTTAGAAAACTTGCGCATCTATTACGTCTTTATAAAATATTTTGCAATTAAGTACGGGAAACTATTAACATTAAAGAAAACAAGTAGTTCTGTAAATAACTCAATATGTGTAGCTATTATCAAATAATTTTTTAAGTCTAAACTACAACAAATTGCTTCAAGACATTTTGTGGTTGTTCAAAATTATGCTCCGATGCATACATCAAAAACGGTAACTTGGTTTTTATTACAATCTAAAAATTAATACATTTTTTATTGTTTAAATTAATAATTTTTTAAATAACAAAAAGTTGAATGTTGTTTAATTGCCTTTATACAGTCCGAACCTCATTGTAATTAGAAATAGTTTAGTTATCTTAAAAGAGTAGTTAATTAAAGAAAGAACCAAGGCACGTTACAAAAATATTGATTATGTCTTAAAAAATCAAATTCTACAAGATGTTATTAATAATTTGGTTAATTCTTATTTAAAACAATTTAAGGAAGTTATCAAAAAACATGGCTATTTTTTTAAACTATTAATTTTAAACAACTGGTGATGTTTGTTTTGTATATGTGCACATATTTCATAATATAATTTATTTTTAAACAAATAATGTAATAGATTTTTATGTTGTTAAAATGTGTAAATTTTGGGTTTTTGGTCTAAGCAGGAATTTGGTAATGTTATTTGCAAAAAAGAAATAATTTTAGAATTTTGAATATGTGTGTGTAATGTTCAATGTTTATTTTATTGCAATGTTGATGTGCTAATATGCTTAAGTGATGTAAGAAAGTCAACCAATTTCAATGTGTTAATATTAACAGGTCTTATTTTAGCTCTTGTATATATATATATATAATTGTAATTTATTTACAACAACTTTACAATTGTTTATAAAAAACAATAATTTGTGTTATAATCTTATAAAATTAAATGTAATTGTATTTACATTTATTTCATTTGCATCAAAATGTTAAACTAAGCCCAACATTGGCTAAAATGAGTATAAAAATAATCCTTAAAATGTGAGTTAACAGTTTTTATATAGATAGCATATCTTATTACTAATCTATATAGTTAAACTTAGTATATATAAATATGTTTATTTTAAACGCTTATTTTGTAAATTGTTAATTGAGTTACATAAAACTTTTATTAGCATTTTAAGTAAGGGCATAAAAAAATACTAAAATAAAGTTATTGCAAACGCGATTTACAATATTTATTATTTAATATTTGAGTAAATAGTACATAATCTAATATATTAATATTTTTATTTAAATAATTTTTGTATTTTTAACCAATACATTACTTAGTCAATATTACCAAATACTGTTTTGGAATAGAAAATTAAAACTGGTAAAATAAACCCTGTTTAAAATATTTTTCAACAATAAAATTTTAAAAAATGTTTCCTTTATTTTGTTAAAACATTTTATTTTAATTATTTAATTTTGTTGTTGCTTATTTATAAAATTATTAATTAAGTATCTATGCTTATGTTTAAAAAAAAGTGTGTATTAATACATAAAATAATAATGCTGTTGGGAATTAATGCATTTTATTTATACACTTACACAATTATAAATAATTTATTAGCACAAATGTTTAGTTTTTAAAAATAATAAATAATTTTAAATGTTATGCAATAATTTGTAATATTATGTTATTAATAATCCTATTATTTTTAAGTACATTCTAATTTGTAATTATTAACATTAAACTTTAACAATAAAATGTAAAAAATACATTGGTATATTGTTAAAAAAATTAAAATGCTGGAATAATGCAAGCATAATGGTATAACTAAAAAAGCTTACATGGGTTTAGTGTAACAATAGGATAAGTGTTAAACTTACGGTGCATATGTTAAATGTTCCTTAATGTACAGATTGAAAACGTAAAATATTAAAAACATTTTAAAAAATTAAAATAAATGGAAATAAAAATAAACATAAGTATGCTTGAATAAGCGCCAAATTAAGTAAAATAAAAATAACGGTAAATAGACAACCTAATTTATTCCAAAAAGCAATCACAGACGACTAAATGAAGAAAAAAGTAGTAGCACATTTGACAAACAAACTAATTTAAGAATGGTGACAAAAACAACGGCAACTTATAAAAAAATAATTTTATATATACAATTTTATATATTATAAATAACTAGTAGGTTTTAATTTTATAATGACACTATATTAAAATTAAGTGTGCATGCGTAATTATAAAAAGGGGTGTTATGAATAAATTATCGTTTTTACGAATTTTCGTTTATAAAATGTTAATTCCAAACATAAAGTATTATATTTTAACAAATATAATTATGATTTATTATTAAATATTTTAATAATCTATGTAATAATAAGTACTACGTATACTAATAATTATTATTATTTATGTTTTTAATTTTCTCATTCGTTAAATTCATACAGTGCATTTAACTATGGTTTTTATAAAACAAAGTATAATCAGACGAATTATATAAATAACGTACTTTCTTCTATAAAAATGTATTATTTAAAATATTTTTTAAATAATAAAACAATATATATATATATATATATAGTTATTAATTTATATACTTTAGTAGAAGTAGCTTTCAGCACACAATAATATGTACAATTATAAAAATACGATACAATTAGCAGTGTGTAACATTATTTTAAAAATAGATAAAAACATAAATAAAGTGAAATTGAAATACATAGTTTTAAAGAAAAAAAAATTAAAATTAATGTATATTTAAAAATTATGTTTATTATAATCTGCGTAAAGAAGCATGGTATTATTTAGAAGACATTATGGTTAATAGTGTGCACATATATCAGTTTACATAAAATGCAAATGACTCATAACTTATAAGTGAGCACGGCTAATAAAATAATACTTTGGATAAAAAATAATAAATAATCACAAATTAAAATAAGCAGATTACAAACAACGGTAATTGGCCAGACCAAAAAAAAAACAAAAAAAGCATACTTATGAGTTGAATAGGCTAATGTAAAAGTCACTTTGACCTTTGTTGTTATTGAATAGTAATCTTGCTAAATACGGCAGACATGAATTTAAGTAAAAATTGGTTTTGCATTTAACGTGTATATGTGTTTTTCTTGTTATTCCTGATGCAAATAATTTGCTAAAATTCCAATAAAGTGAATGATTAGAGTTGTTGGAAATACCATTTTGTTAATTAAAAACATTTTTCAAAGTGTCAATAAATTATTTCATAAATAATGTTATTGCAAGGAGTACTTGATAATCGGCTAATATTTGTATTACATTTTGTTGATTTTTTAATTTCAAAAAAATTACAAGAGAACAATATAATATTATTAAATAAAATGCAGCTTTAAAATATGTATTAATAGCATGTTGGCAAACACGCAGGTTTTTTAAACGTCCTATGTAGTAAGATAAGACGAGTTTTTGTAAACAAATGGTCAATGTGAATAAATCAGGTAAGTTTGTTATTTAGTAAAACACCGATGCATTAAAAAATATTGCAAGTGTTAATCTCTACATTTTTAATACAAACATTTAGATAAAGTTGAATCAATAGTGTCAAAAATTTGTGTGAGCAAAAATTGATTACTTTGCAATTTGTAGGATTTCATTTTTAACTATATTTTGCTGATCAATTAACTAATTTAGCAATTGATTTCACAAAATGTACATTATTTTTGGTTAAAGAGATATATTTGCATAACCCCATGTTATCCGCATATTAAAAAAATGCAGCAGGTTTTTTTGGTTTGAAAACGTCTACGTATAATAAAAAAAGGAATGGAAATAAACCGCATTTTGTAAAACATTTTTGTTAATTTGAAGTAAAGTCGTTTTTTACACTTAATTTGGATGTATTGTGTTCTGTATTAAAATAATCGGAAAACCATTTAATTCAGTTATTAAGAGCATTGTGTTAAATAAGACGTTTAAGCAGATTGCTTTTGCATATGCTATAAAATGCGGTTTTATAATTAACAAACAAACAGCTAACAAAACTTTTTTTATTATAAAGAAAATTTGCAACGTAGTTAACTAAGCTAGCTACACAATCTAGTGTAAATTTATTTTTTGTTTGTACGCAAATTACTACTTGTTTTAAATGTATTACTTAGTTTATTCAAAATCAATTTTTTAGTCAACTTCAAGAGTACTGACATGCTTGAAATTGGTCAATAATTTTTTTTTAGTTGTTTGTTTTTCGAAACTGGGACAATTTTGCAAGTTTTTTACAATTTTGCTATTCTAATTTTGTTTATGGCACTAGTTAAAATTTGTATTAATATAGAGTATATTGAGGAAAAACATAGTATAGCATTTGCATACTAAACCCATCTGAACATAATTGCGTTGTAGAGTTGGAGCTTATTATAATATTTATAAAATTATTTATAAATATGAAAACATCAGGTTAGTTATTGATCTTACATTATTTAGCTAAACTAGTTCTACATTATTGTTGTAAACAAAATGTGTATTAAAGGAGTTTACATCAAGGAGGTAATAACAACTATTCTTTTCAAAAAAATATTAATATTGTTTTTAATTTTTTTCAAATTGCTATAAGGGAAAAAGTAAAAGGTATTAACACATTTTTAAATAAAACTAATTTTGTTTTTTATTTTAAGCTTAAATATTTTACTAAAAAGCAGTCGTCAGCTTTGTATGCTACTTCCTTTTGCCTGCGTAGCATTTTTAGTTTCCTCAATGTAATGTCGTTGAGTGTTACAAGTATTTTAACTTTTAAACAAAACCTTTTAAAATTATTTTTAACTAGTGTAATCAAACTGTTTCTGGCGGTGTTCAAGTTATTATAACTTTTTGTAGTAAAACAATGTTGCTCAAAATATATCTGTAGTTCCTTTATATTTTGTTGTAATAAGTCTCGAGCAAACATATATAATTTTAATATAAGTTTAGTAAAATGCGTATAATTCTTTTTATAATACATTGTTAAAAGTGCTCAAATAATTGAGTGGTTTGACGAAGCCAATTGAGCAAGTGATTTGGCTTTGTAGAATAGTAGAGCATTAGTCAAAACGCAATTTTACCTAGAGTTACCTCTAATATTAAAGTTCACTATAATGGTTAAACTTATAGACAAAACTTTATCTGTATTTGTGTTGTTAAAATTACTGGTAAGTAAAACTAGATTATTGCCATAAAC
>JAKXYG010000355.1:0-41865 GCA_025895645.1 Cardicola forsteri | reverse complement strand
ATATATAAGTATTTAGATTTATTGGTATAGTCTTTTGCATTGTAATAATAAACCGTTTAGGCTTTGCATATAATAATAATCTGCTTATTAAAACTCTAAAAGTAATGCAAAACATGAACAGTAGAATAAACGGTTTTAAAATTAAAAATTAAAAATAATAAAATAATATTTAATAAACCACAAAAAATTTGGATAAAACAGTTTAAAATAACAAACTAAAATAAAATGCAATTGGATTAAACAGAAAATTTAACAATATATGCAAATACGTTAACAAATTTTGTTTTTTATATGTAATTAACTTTTTATTGCCCCATTTTTATTTTTATAACGAAATAGTTATTTAATAATAATTACTATTATTTATATAATTATAATAAAACAATATCAATTGTTTTTAATTACAATGTTAAAATTGAAAATTGCAATTTAACTCTTTTCTAAGCGTTTTTATTATTAATATTTCCTCTACTGATTTTAATGTTTAATTAACACTTTAAATAACTACTTACAAATTTTGTTGTTAACCATTTGATTTTATGTTACTTGTAAGACAAAAAAACTCAATGCTTGTTTTAAATAATACACACGTATATGTTGTTTTTTAAAAATCTCAATTATTGCATGTGTGCAATTACAACAAAATTTAAATTAAGACAAATATGTTGCATTATTTATTATTGCACAAAAAGCATATAAATTATATTACCTTATATAGACATGTAAATGCTATATTACGTTTCTGTTAATAAACAAGAATTGCATATATTTGTTTAATTTAATTTAAAAGTTTTGTTTAATTTTATTATTTGTCTGGGATGCCTTGTTGTAAATTTAACAAACTTGCATTTTGATGGATTTAAATTTTGATTAATGTAAGTAGACCATTGTTTAATTTTATTAATTTTTTTAAAATTGTTTAAATCATAGTTTCAAAAAATATGTCTGCACAATACCATATTCTTTTTAAATTTAAGCAACAGTTATGGCTTCGGCACTAACAATGGATCTTCGTACAGTAAAAATAAAAACAGAGATAGTACTGCACCTTGTGGTACTCTATTATTATGTTTTGTAAACTTTGATTTATTACGACCAATTTGTGTAAATTGTTTTCTTTTTGCAAAATAATTTTGTAGTCAGTTTACAATGTAGTTGGGTGTTTTAAGTAGTTTAAGACGTTTAAGTAATTTTTCTTTTGATAGGTATTGAAAGCAGATTTATAATCTAGAAACATGCAATATATTAAACACTTTTTTTGTCAAGGGATTTAGTAATGTAATAAGCAAGGCTGGGTACATAGTCTACAGTAGAATAATTATTTTTATTTGCAAATTAATAATGATTATTACTAATTTTCAATATAGGCATGCAGAGTTTTAATAAATTGCAATTTATTCTATTGGGTCCAACTGATGTGTTTGTTTTACAATTGTTAATACATCTTTAAATATTAAAGTTAATGATAAGTGTTAAATAATTTTTAGTTGATTAATTAAATTTTGATATGTTTGAGTTGTTGAAAGTAAAGTAATTATTTAGTTTTTTAGCATCTATCTTACATTAATTTGCTTTAGATTTGTTAAACATTTTGTTAATATTAAAAAAAAATTAGATTGTAAGTCACGGTTTAATTAAAAATAAATATTAGCATAGTTATTAAGTTTGTTTATTTTTAATTTAATTTGTTTGTTAAAGTTTTTATTTTAATATATTTTCTAAATTTATATGCTACCATTTTTTCTTGTTTAAGCCTTTTAAGATTTAATAAATAAATATTATTGTTTGTAATCTGAACTTTAACTACTAGAAGATATTTGTTAAAATAGGTGTTAATAAGGTTAGTAAAAGTAGAGTAGCATTATTTAAGCTAAAATTATTAAACAATTAATGTTATTAATGTTTAACAATGCGGATTTAACTAATGCCACATTTAAAGTTGATGTATCTTGCACATGTATAAATAATTTTAAAAAAAGTTATAAATATTTTGAATGATAATGCTTTAAGTATATTTTTGGAAGTACACACATGTTTGAGTAGTCAGATGTTAAAACGTGCATGTTGTTTTACTAAAAATAATCAGGGCATTTGTAAAAATATAATCTAGATTTTTTTTAAAATTTATTTTAAAAATAACTAAATAAGTAAGGCCTATTAATTTAAATATGTTAGTATTTGCATGATTGAGATTACCAGTTAATATAATTAAAGTATTTTTATCAACAATAATAAGATAGTCATCTAGTTAATCGTAGAACTAATTAATTTTTACAGTGCTGGTAGAAGGTGCTATGTAAATATTCATAATGTCAATATGTTTGTAGTAAAACATGTATTTATTTCTGCACTTGACAATTAAGCATTAAATTCCATTTTGCGAATATTCAAATTTTGATTTCGGATTATCATATTATTATTTATTAATGTATGTACGTTTTTTAGTGCAACTTTCTCGATCCAGTAAAAAGAAAATTATCAAATTTTATCAGATTATTCTCAACGTATATATTCAATCATGATGCTTGGATTAATATCACACAGCTATTCATATGTATTTTGTTTGTCATAAGAAATCGTAAATCAAATTTTTTTAAGTATTAATCTGCAGTTTAATAACAGTAGTAGCGGTAAGGTCATCTCATTAGGTAGCTTTAAATTTAAAGTTTTTCAAAAACGACTATAATAAAATTTACGTTTATTTTGAACAATGGTATGTTTCAGTGTGTTAGAAAAACTGCTTAAAATTAAATTTGGACATTGTTGAAATTAGGATTTTAGGGACAAAAGTGTATTTTTGTTGAATTTTATTTTGATTAATTCCATTTAATAAAACAATAGTAAAAAATTGATTTATACAAAGAAAACTATTAAAAAATTAATGTATTTAATTTCGGTGTTGTTAAAACGTAGGGCAGCTATTCTAAGGCCCGTTATTGTTTTAAAATTATTTTTTACCACAGACTGGTATTCAAAGTTATAAAAAATATGTTAACAATTATTTAACGTATTATTAGTCTTTGTGCAACAACAAATGTAATTCCTTAATAAATTATTTTTAACATTGTCATTTTTCAGTAATTGTAACACGATTTAATTACTTCCCATTATGTATTCACTTTTGCAAAAACGTGCAATAATTGTTTGTTTATAAAATATTTTTTAAACATTGTATATTTATAAACAAATGTATTTAAGTTGTTATTCTATACAAATAATTTTAAACTAAATTATTTGAATTAATGTTGTTTTTTTAATATATAAAATAATATATATAAGTTAAGTGTAATTTTATTAAATAATTTAATAAAGTTAATATCTATCGTAAAATTGAAATTATGTATGCAATAGTGGGACATGTATTTTTTTTTAATTATGTTTAAATAATGCAAATAGTAAATATACATAAACATTAAAACATTTTAGTTAAAAAACATTACAGCTTAACGTAAACTGGTAATTGCAAAGTATATATATATGTTCAAAACGGTATTTTTGCAATTTTTTTAATTTAAATTTGGGTATACAATTTTCGTGTTTTTATATTTTGTTTATTTATATTTTGTTTAATCTTAATAAACAAGTAATTTGTTAATATATTTGTAAAAATATAATAGTTATATTAATGTTTGTAATAGTTAAAATAAATTATTTTATATTTTATTAAATATAAGTTTTAGTAGTTACATTTATTGTTACCTTATTTTTAAAAAACCCGACTAAGTATAAACTGAACTTAGTATAAATTATATATTTTTATTGTATTGTGTTTTTTGTACATTTAAAAAGTGCAACGTGTACCTTAAGCTGACAAACGTCATTATATAATAAAATTAAACAACATATAACATTAAATTTTGTTTAATACTTTTGTAGTGTTAAATTTTAAAAAAATATTTAAATAAAATTTTCTAATGTGTAAAATTTATTATGTTCTTTTATACGATTTAAAACATATTTTATTAAAAAAATAAACTTATTATTTTTATTTGCATGTAGTAATTTATTGGCAAAATATGTATACGGTTGATACGTTTATATATATAAAAAGTATTAATGATAAAAGCAGAAATACCAAAATTAATGTCAAAGTCATACTTGAATATGTAACGTTAATCTATCATAGACTGAAATCAATATGATTATGTTATTATGTTTGTTCTTTTTGTTATTATATATATATATATATATATATATATATAATAAAATTTTAATATATTTAATGTTATAACAGTTTTGTAAACAATTATTATAGTTAATCAACACATTAACTTCATTTAATTAAATTATATTTACGGTCTGATAAAAATTATTATATTTTAAAAATATAAATATAAAAATATGTAAAAATAAATTGTGTTGTTGTATATTTTAATGTTTATAGTTTACTAAAAATGTTATTGTTAACAAACATTTATAATAAAAAATGTAATAATAAATTATTTTATGTAAAACACAGTACATTAAATTAAACAGCAAATGCCTTTATTAAAAAATTTTTAAATTTACATTATTTATAAATTTATATATTTTAACCAAAATAATTAATTTTTATTGTTTTATTATTATATTATGATAATCAGCCTATTGCAACATTATAACAATTAAAATAACTTTTTTACGATTAATGTGTTGTACATCCGGATAATTACCAAACTTTATTTTGTTAAATCAAATGTGTTTTACTATAATAAAAAATGTAAGCATTTAACTTATATTTGTATTATTTATTTATTTGCATATTATATAAAACATAGTTTTGAAATTAAAATTAATTTTAATTGTAAGTTAATAAACTAATCTTTATTAATTGTTATACATGTTTTGTATATACAAATTCATAAAGTTATATATATATATGTATATATTAAAAAAATTAACTTATAGATTAAATATATTTAATGTAATTAATGTGTGTTAATATTGATTAATATATACTTTTAAAAAATACATAAATAATATTTACGGTCTATAATATATAATTTAAAAACATGCATCTGTTTACTAAACTTATGTTGTTTTAAGTTTAATGTACATAAACAAAATATATAAATATAAATATACAAAAATAATTTTATTTTAGTATGCGTAATAATACAAGTTAAATAATATGCTTGTACATAATTAGAATATTATGCTGAAATATTAAAACGGTTTTATTTTGGTACCCAAATAATTAACATTTTTAGTATGCAATTAAGTTTTTTTTCAATATATATATATATATATATATATATATACTACTAAACGTGTAAAACTACCAAAGGGTTATAAATATATTGCTAAATAGTTGGTTATTGCACAATTAAACACGAGTTTTAATAAAATGTATTTAGAAAAAATAATATTTAAAACTATTTGTATTTTTTTGTTATATAACTAAATATTGTATTAAAAGATAAAAATATTCAATTTTTTTTGTAGATTTGTGTTTTAAAAATAATGATTATTATTAATAATTTATTAATCTTATTAGAATTACTTTTGTATTGTTTTATTTTTAATTACAAATAATGTTAGCACATATGAATAGGTACTATTGCATTTTATAAATGTTAACTATTCTTACACTTTGTACTATCTTGCTCCAGTTGTTTATTAAGCATATGTTAGATAATGTTTTAGAAATACACATTAAGTAAGATAAATTGCAAAATATATGTATTAATATATACAACCACTTTATTTTTGCGATAAAGTATAATATTATCATCTTTTTAAAAATAATTTATAAACACATCATTCGTTAAAAATACAAATTACCTAAAATACAATAAATGTAAAGTAAATGTTACAGACTATCAACTTAAATAACATTTATTGTGTTTTATAATCTCAGTTTACTAACTTATTAGAAATTATACAAAGTGCTATTATATTTTGTATAAAAACAAAAATTATATTAACAACATTTTTGTACATAAAAAAAGAAATAATGTAAAATCTGTTTTCTGTTAAACAGGTTTTATGCAAATTAAGTAAGTTAACTGTACGTTACACAATAAACTATAGTAAAAAACGCAATACAATGTAGATGAATGTACTCATTTTTAATTTTTTTTTTAAATTTGTTGAGACATATTGATACAATTATTGCAAAAATTATTTTTCTAAAAACAATTTATTAATGTATTTCTGGTAAAATTATAAAAATATAAAAAATTATGTGTATCATTGTAAAAACAATTTTTAGAAAAATACCAATATGCATATAAAACATAAAATTTGAAATATACACCTGTAAAAAAACACAAATTTAATTTTATTGTTTTTAATATTAGTGTATTATTTTTTAGTAAACTCAATATATATAAATACGCGTGTACATCTAAATAAATAAAATTAAAATTAAAAAACGTTTTCGCTAATAAAATAAAATTTTTAAAAATACAAAAATACTTTTTTATACATTTTTGTTTACTTTTTACAGTTTTACTTTTCAATTTGTTTTTTATTTTAAACTAACAAAAATTAACATAATTATTGCTTGTTTAACTATTTAATTAATTTAAATATACATGTAAAAGCGTATTATTTACAAATATCTTCTTCACTTGTTTATTTTGGAAATTAAAAGATTTTTTTAACACAAACTTTAATTTTATTTAATTTTATTAAGTAAATAAAATTTATTGCAATATTTTGTAAATTATTAAAATAAAATAAAACAATTTTTTAAACCAACCACAATGATTATATTTATTAAATTATATATATTTTATTTTATTTGTATTTAAAAAATTAATTATCAAATTATTTATAGTACATTATTACTTAATTGTGTCCAAGAGAAACAATAAAATTAAACAAAACATTTAAATTTAATTAAAAAAATATATGCACTTGTAACAAAATAAAATATTTTGGTGTAGACATAAATAGCATACTTACTAGGTGTAATCATGTAAAACATATATTTTAAAAAACCAAATTCTTATGCTACTATATAAGAAGATTAAAAAAAAAAAATGTTAACAATTATATTACTAAATTGTTTATTACATTATGCTTTTATCCTTTGATATTATATTGCTCACCCATAATGTTTCCCGGTTTATTAAAACATGATTACGTCGTTATAAAAAATGCATGTTATTAGTTTTTAAATTTGCAGGAATTAAATACTTTATTTTATTAAATGATATTGTTGATAAACATTTTAAATTATGTATACAATCAGCATCAAGGATTAAAAATAATAACAACTACTCGCCACATGCAGTTTTTAACAATTTTAAAGTTTCTGAAAAAACATGAAAAACTTACCAACACAAAAACTAAAACTAATCAATAAAAACATGCATGTTTGCTCTATTTATCCAGAAAATTAACCAATCCAGAATTAAACAAAATTGAACTACTAAAAAACCTATCAAAGTAAGAATTGTTTTATCAACGCATTTATTTAAACTAATTTGGACATTTCACAGTATAATTTAACAAGTGTGCCTTTTAATGACTCATTTTATGTATAGAAATTTTGAATATATTTATTTTTTAATTTACATGCATACTATATAGACTATTTTTATATTTATTAACATTGACATTCTATTTTATTTTAATCCCATTGTACTACTAATTAATTAAATTTTAAAGAAAATTGTTGTTTTAATTATTAAAATTCTAAAAAAAATATTATCTTTACATAATCGATATTAAATTTTTAAATTTTTAAATTATTCAAATATGTTTATTTAATTTTTTTTTCTTGTTCTAACATGCAATACACATTTAGATATTTAACTTTTATTTAACAAATTTGTTATTTACCAATGTTACTATTATCTAGCAATCACTAATAATTAAGCAATTTGTTAACAAAAAACAAAATTAATGTATTGTAACAAATAAATTAAACAAGCATTATTTTATTAACGTTTTGTATATTTTGTTGATAAAACAATATTTTTAAAATAAATTATTTGGGTATAAAAATATAATATTACGCCGGTTTAATTGTTAAAATAAAATTGATTTAATAACCGGACAAAAAAACAAAGTTTGAACAAAAAAGTGTGTACGGATTAATAATAAAGTATATATAAGTACCTATTAAATAAAGATGATATTTGGTACCTCCAATAATTTTATTTAATTTTATTGATAAAAAACGTTTTTATAATAGAATGCAACACATTAAATTTTTTCTATAAAGTTTTTAAAAACATTTTCCATATTGTTGTTCCAATTAAAAAAATATATTTTTGTTTGTTTTTATATTTACATAGAGGAAAATTAAACTTTAAAAAAATGTTTTATGCAGTTACCACTTAACAAATCGGACAAAAATTTAAAAACATATTTAAATTAAAAATGTGTGAATATTCCAAATTGTTTCAATCAAAAGAGTAAAATAATGGCGTTTACTATAATTATTTTATACTTTGAATTCCATATTTTAATTAATTTTTCGCTAAAAAAATTTATGCCATGTATTCTGTATTTTTTTAAAATTATATATTAGTAGTTTTGTAATTTTAAACAAATTTAATTTTTAGACAATATATACATTAATAATGCATATTAATAAAATAGTAATTGTATTTTATTTATTATGTAATGTTGTAAATATTATAATTTAACAAATTGTTTTTAGTTATATTTGTTTAGTTATATATACCTTTGTTTTAAATACTAATTAGTTCAGAATATTTAATTTAATATTTAATAACAATTATTTTGTATAACACATTTTATAAATAATTAATATTAAAAAATAAATGTTTGCAATGTTTAAATATAAATTGTTTTTAATAAAAATATGTTATTTAATTAATTATTAACGAAATAATTAAAAAACATTATTAGACATATATTAGACAAACTATAATACTTGTATGACAGATAGCCAGTAGATTATTTAACGTAATAACCGAATTTAATTGTCATTATTATTTTCTCCTGAAAATATTCACAAACTTGTCATTTAATAAAAATTAAATAATTATTAAACTTATTTGGTTAATTAATAATTAGTGTTTAGTACGTTTTTATTTATTATGTCGAGCTGGTTAATACAAAATGTAGCGGTTTAAACAAAATCAAATGTTAGTTAATTAGTTTAAATGTTTAATATTTAACTCTGTAATTGTACATATTTATCTAATATTTGCATTTCTTTATTATTAAAACTGCAGACCAATTTAGAATTAACGCTGCAAGCGTTAATAAAGGAAAATTGATTAGTCTCTCAATTTAAAACGAAACTTCTAAATTTGTCAAAGAGACCAACCTAGCATTAACAGTAAGCCTAACCACGGCGTGTTTGCAATGTGGATAATGATACTATGTTAAATTCTAAAGATATACCAAACACAAATGTAATATTTTTGACAAAATTAGTTATTAAAAAAAATGCAGACCTGGTTCCTACAAAAAAACCAAAGCCACATTAACGCCATTACACAGTTTACGTACTTCTTTTACTAAAAGTAAAAACTATTTATAACAAAATATTAGAGTAAATAGTACTTTTATAAAAATGCAATTAAACACTACATTTGATATATTTTTATTTTAAGAAAAACATGAATAAAATTAAAAAAACTATTTTATTCTCCAACGTCAAATATTGCAATAAATGCGTCAGAAAAAAATTACTATAATTCATGTTATATGTTGTTTATTATTGTTTGCCAATAAAGGAAACAAGTATAAACAACATGTTGTCCGTGAACAAGATTTGGATCTATTTTGCATTAATTTAATAAAAAAATTAATAACAAAAATTTATCAATAAAAAACTTTGTTATAGTAGCAAAATCAAAACCGTTAATAAAACAAAAAACGTTTAACACCTATTATTAACAACATTTGTTTAACAACCGTGGTTGTTGTATAAAAGCCAAAGCATGTTTGTGAGTATGTTCAAATGTTACGCCAGTTCGTAAAAAATAAAAAAACGCTAAAATGATTAATAAAATAATAATACGGTTATTAAATGTAGGTATTGTCTAATAAGTGTTATATTTTATTTGGTAGATTTTTATAATTATTGTAAAAAAAATTACACGGTTTCGTATGATTATGTGCAAAGTTTTGACTGGTTTTAATAAAACGCTTAAACTTATTGATATTTTTTGCTAACTCCTGATAAAATGTTTACAAAATAAAGTGTTTAATTTTATTTTCTAAATCTAAATTTATCCGACGCATAATTTGAAATTCTCATTAACACGTAATTTTAAAATTTGTTAAATATTAATACCTTTCGATAACTTATTCAATATTAAAGAATGCATTTTCGCATTAAATCAGCACCTGCAATTTTTTAACTAATTATAAATGCAATGTTAATTGGGATTCAAAATGCCGCAGCATATACATTATATTATATCTTATACAAAACTCTTTTGCTTTAAGAATAAGCATAGGACAATAAGAAAACAATTACAACAAAACAACAACAATAACAAAGCCTCGTTGGCATTAAATATTCTGGAAATCGAAAATTGCGTTTTTTATTGGTTTTTACTCAACCTTGTCATCTGATAACTTTGCCATCCCAAAACGTTGTTGTTTACCGGAATGGCGTCATCTTTTATGGTTTTTGCAGCAATATAAATTTTTACAAAGGCCAAGTAAGCAACCTTGTGCTCAAATCCTTCTCCTTTATCCAGGCGTAGGACTGGTTAGATTAAATCATTTCTAATCCAAACTATGCGGAGTTTCAGCGTATATAAATAATATAATTATTGTTAAAACACAAATGTATAACATATTTCAAAACAATAAAATAATTGCATACCGTATTGAAAAATATGGCTTTACGTTAGAGCAAAAAAATGCTATTTTTTATAAAATCCAACAAATATCTGGAGTTTGATTTTATAAAGAATAACATTTTTCTGCTCTAACGTAAAAACCATATTTTTTAATGCGGTATACAATTATTTTAATTAACTGAGTTTATAGTTAACAAAAATAGTCATACAGTAATAAATTTAATTACCGTTTTTAATGCATTTGCGGAAATTTATAAAATAACAAAAACACGATCATTTACTAACTAAATTAATTTACTGTTAATCAACGTACTGGCGAAAGAGTTTTGATTGTTTTTTTTATAGAATTGTACAAATACAAAACTGCATTACAATAAGCAGCAATACATTTGCAAATTTATATTTAAAAAAATATTTTTGTTTTTAGAATACATTATTTAGCATTTTATAAATAAAAAAAAAGTGCATCTTATAAAACTTGTTTGGTAAATAAAGGCTATTTTTTAATTTACTATAATAAAAACAATGACTGATTTCAATATTCAAATTGAAATTATTTCGCAATAGAAAATTCAAATTGTTTTAATTTTCAATATATTTATTTAATTAATTAATTAAAAAAATTATGTTTAGATTATTTATTTTAAAATAAATATTCTTTTAAAAATACATGTCTTATATAAACAATGCATTTTGCACCAAACATTTAATTAGTTAAATGAAAACAATTTAATAATAATTCAATATAAATAATTTTAAACATTGTTTGTTTGATAATAATTGGTACATTACAAAAATATATAATTTAATGAATAAGGTCTATGTAGCTAGTTTAAAAATTTTGGTAAATTTAGTAGACATTTTTGTCTGGTTTATTCTATTAATTTGCATAGGATTACGCTAAATTTCCTTTAACCAATGAAATTAAATTAGGTCTAATTTTATGTTGAAAATAAAGTGATGTTTAGCAATTCTTAAAAATTTGTAAAATAAACGTGTTTAGTGTGTAGAAAATGTTTATACATAATTATACATAAATAGACTAAGTAGATTTACAAGCAAAAAATATGTTCATTTTATTATTATAAATGAAATAGAAATTAAATAATAAAATTAAAGCAGATATACAAAGTCCATTTAAAAAAAAATGCTATACGGGATTTTTAAAAGCTGTTTAAAATTACCAAAAAATTACTTGGATTATTCTATGTTCTATTTAACTGTATACAAAAATTCAGATTAATGTAGTTTACCAAATAGTATGAAAATTATCTTAATTAATTTTAGAAAAAAATGGAACTAAAAATGTGTTGTTAACGGATTTTGCACTGCATTCTGACGTTTCAACTAGACCAAAATTGAATGTATAAATTTTAACCATTAACCGCTGTTTATTTTAATGAAATTAAGCACAAAAATTAATAAACAACCAGTCATTATAAGATTATATTTATTTTACATTACAAAACCCTTTTGCTTTAAAAAATAAGCATGGGGCAATAAGATTACAATTACAGCAAAAAATTAACATCAAAGTCTCGTAATTCAAAGAGAACATGCGACAACAAAATGTTTCCATGTATTTGAACATTCTGCCAAACGTTTTGCTTGTGCCCATGAAACATTCATTTTAATTAGATCTTCCCGAATAGTTTTTAGCCAAGTTTTCTTTGGTCTGCCAACCTTTCTTTTACCATTTACAATTGTCCATTCCAAAACCGTTCTCGCTGGTCTTTCGGGCGGTAAACGTAGAATTTGACCAAGTAATTTTCTTCGTCTAATTGTAATGATGTCATGGAGTAAACGAGAGTCAGTTCTTTTTATGATCTTATCATTTAAAATGTGATCGCGCCAGGTAATCTTTGAAATACTTTTTTAAGACACCGGCGATAAAAAACATCCACCATCTTATCAATCTTGTCCGTACGTTTCCACGTTTCACTCCCATATATTGCCGTAGGAATGATTATTGATGCGTACAAACAAAGTTTTGTCTTTAGGCAAATGGAAGAACATAACCATATTAATCTGAGTCTATTGAAGACTGATATTGCCTTACCAAGTCTGGCTTTAACATCAATTTTGGTTTGTCCGTCTTTACCAATGATGCTTCCCAGATATGTAAAGGAATCAACAGTATCAATATTTTGTCTACTAATTTTGATGGGCAAACCATTGTTTGATTTTATGCACAACACTTTTGTCTTTGAACAATTAATCCGTAAGCCAATACGAGAACTGATATCACTGAGTCGTGTTGTCATATTTTGCATCATTTCTGGGGTTTCACTGAGTAGACCAATATCATCTGCAAAATCCATATCCGTTAATCAGCCTTGGTTCCATTTAATGCACCATAAGACAAATTATTCATGGATTGAGTCATAATAAAATCAATTACCAGAAGGAACAAAAACGGTGACAAAATACATTATTGACGTACTCCCGTGACAATTTCGAACATAGCGTGTATGACCATTTTTTTGTTCGAACACAGCAACTTGAATTTTGGTATAGCGAACGCATAATATTCACATATTTTAACGGTATTCCGTAAAATTTAACAATTTTTTACAAAGATTCTTGATGAACACTGTTAAAAGCTTTCATATAATCAATAAAATTAATTGTTAGTGATTGCTGAAATTCTTGACTTTGCTCAATAATGTTACGAAGAGTGAGTACTTGTTCAATACAGTTTCTTCTTTTCCGAAAACCTGCTTGTTGTTCTCGATGGTGTTTATCTACCGCATTACTTAAACAATTTAAAATTACTTTACAAAACACCTTACCAGGAACAGACAATAAGGTTATTCCGCGCCAATTATTGCAATCATTCAGACTTCCTTTTTTGGGAAAGGTAACAATTAATCCTTGTCGCCAATCATTTGGAACTTGTTCATTATGCCATATAACATTAAATAAATGAGCAAGCTTATTTGCTACAACATCACCTCCATGTTTGAGCATCTCTGCAGTTATCTCGTCAGAAGTCCTCCTGCTTTATTGTTTTTCAACCTTTGAATTGCATAAATCACTTCAGTTACAGAAATGTCATTAATGCATATTTCTGGATTTTGAGTCACATTCATATTATTATCATTATCAAAATTTATGAGAGTATTTGGCATAAGCTGATTAAGTACTTCTTTAAAATGTTCTACCTATCTAGATGATGCTCATTATTTGTTAGAAGTAAACGACCATTTTATCCTTTGATTGGAATATCGGTGTTCTTTCTAACTCCCGACAGTTGTTTAACAATTTTTTATACAGAGTCTCGGAATTATTTTTTGCTGCTGCCTTATCTGCTTCTCTGCATCTGTTTTCTAGCCAATTATTCTTATCTTTGCGGCAACTTTTTTAGCTTTGTTTATCTAAAGTTCTATATTTATCATCAAATATTTTCCAAATAACAAGATTGTTAGATTGATTTCTCTCTAATTTTGTTTTCTTTCTGAGATCAATTAAATTCCATGAGACTGATGAAATCCATTGTTTCTTTGTAGAGTGACATTTTCACCCTAGCACATTTGCTGCACAGTCTGTAATTGTTTTATAAAACAATTTCCATTAATCATCAGACTTTTCTACCCTTTTCAGATTTTAAATATATTTTTTAAGAAATTGTAAAATTGATTTGTAGATATTTGACTGTTTAAGCTTTTACACGAAAATGGATGTAATTTTTTTGTGGTTTCTCTGTCTTTAATTTTGAACGAATTTTTCCAACAAGAAGATTGTGATCAAAACCAACATCTGCACCGCGATATGCACGTATCTTGCAATAAAGATTGCCATTTTGTGCTAATACAAATGTAATCAATCTCGTTTGTTGTTTTTCCATCTGGAGAAACCCACGTTGTCTTGTGTATATTTTTGTGAGCGAAAAAAGTGTTGCCAATACTCATTCCACAATAACTGTTTAACGTCAACAACCTATAACCATTATTATGTATGCTATCAGCATAGCCATGTAGTCCAACATTTGAGGAGTACCCAGATCTATCTTTGTTCAATTTCGCATTAAAATCACCGATCAAAATTTTGATATCTCTTCTTGGCATATCATCTAATAAACTTTGTAATTAATTATAAAAATATTATTTTTTTGGTTCTCCTTAGTTGCCTCAGTAGGGGCATAGACTTGCACAATTGTTACTTTTGCAAATCTAGTGTTGAATCTAGCTGAAATAATACGGTCGCTTACAGGTTTCCATCCAATTATAGCTTTAGCAGCATTTTTACTCAACATAATACCAGCTCTATTAATATAATATTTTTTATGTCCAGAATATAAAATTAATGTATCTCCATTTTTAAAATGACCTTGACTTTTCTATCGCATTTCGCTAATACCCAAAATATCTAAGTTGTACATTTTCATTTCTCGAAGGACTTGTTCTAACTGTCCAGTACGAAAAAAAGTGTGCGCACATTCCATGTCCCAACACTGGTTAAGGTTTTGGCATTAAAGATTCTGCAAATCGAAGATTGAGCTTTCTTTGGGTTTTTACTCAACCCTGTCATTTGTGTAACTCTGTTATCGAGATACGCGCGATCACTTCTTTGCCGTTGTTTACCGGAATAGCGTCCTCTTATTGTTTCCGTAGCAGTATGGATTTTTTACAGAGGCCAGGTTGCTAACCTTGCGCTCGAACCCTTTTCTTTTATCCAGGCTTGGGACTCGGCTAGATTGAATCATTTCTGATTCAATCTAGGCGGAGAGTAAGATTATATAGATTTAACTTATTATCTACGTTTATATAAACGTTGTTTTTAGCATATGCTGTCTTAGCCAAATCAGGGATTTTAATTAATTATTGTTAAATAAATATAAAGCACCTAATAAATATTTTTCATTGTGTTAAATTCCGGAAATTTATTTTTACTAAAAAATAATTAGAAATAACTAATGAATTTAAATTATTGTTTTTTTGGAATATTCAACATTAATTTATTCTCTAGCTGTATGTGTTATGTCCAATTGTTTCTTTGTAAAAATACATACTGAGGATCAAAAACAATGTAAAGTACTTACAATAGGAAGCGATTAATGTAGATATTTATATAAAAAGTTTAATTTTTGTCTTTAGAAAACATTATTTAGCATAAATAAATAATTCTGCATTTTATAAAACTTGTTTGGTAAATAAAGGCTATTTTTTAAATTTACTATAATAAAATCAATGACTGATTGCAATATTCAAATTGAAATTATTTTGCAATAAAAAATTTAAATTGTTTTAATTTTTAATATACCTATTAAATTAATTAATTAAAAAAATTATAATTTTTAAATTATTTTTTTTAAATAAATATTTTTTAAAATACATGTTTCATATAAACAATGCATTTTCCACCAAACATTTGATTAGTCAAATGGAAACAATTTAATAATAATTCAATATAAATTATTAAAAAAATTGTTTGTTTGATAATAATTGGTAGATTACAAAAATATATAATTTAATGAATAAGGTCTATTTAGCCAGTTTGAAAATTTTGGTAAATTTAATAGTAATTTTGTCTGGTTTATCTATCAATTTACATAGGATTACGCTAAATTTCCTTTAGCCAATGAAATTAAATTAAGTCCAATTTTATGTTGAAAATAAAGTGATGTTTAGCAAATCTTGAAAATTTGTAAATTAAACGAGTTTAGTCGTGTAGAAAATGTTTATACATAATTATACATAAATGGAATAAGTAAATTTACAAACAAAAAATATGTTCATTTTATTATTATAAAATGAAATAGAAATTAAATAATAAAATTAAAGCAGATAAACAAAGTACATTTAAAAAAAATGCTATACTGGATTTTTAAAAGCTGCATAAAATTACCAAAAAATTATTTAGAATATTGTATGTTCTATTTAACTGTATACAAAAATTTAGATTAATGTAGTTTACCAAATATTATGAAAATTATCTTAATTGATTTTAGAAAAAAATGGAACTAAAAATGTGTGTTGTTAACGGATTTTGCACTCAACATTCCATAATCAAGTGTAATGTGTATTTTGCTAAAAGTTTTATTTTTTTAGCAAAATAAGTTGCTTTTGTGTGTTATCTACATAGATAATGTGCTATTAAGTGTTTATAGTTACAAAATGGGTTTCGTACAAACTAAATCTATACCAGTAAAGAAATAATAAATTTTTTATCGTCATTATTCTAGTCATTATTTTAGCAGGATTTATTATGTGATTTAAAACATGTTTAAAATATTGCTCTAGTGTACGTTAACAAAATCGTAATTTGTTTTTTTCTATAACTTACATTGTACTATTTGTTTGACCTATTTAGATTGTTAAACAAAAAACGGATCTTAGTACATTTGATCCTCAACATCCCGGAATTAAACGGTACTAATTTGTTTTAAAAAGTAGGTTAACACGTTGTAAAATAACGTATTACTTATAGAGAATATTTTTTTATAGTAGCATACATAACATAAGGTTTTATGATTATTAAATTAAACGCCTAGTCAATAAACTTAAGCGTCAAATACTTATACATAAAAGGGGACAAGCAAAGAACAACATCAACAAATCTTAAGTAATTACAGAATCACTGAAATATATTACAAAATAAATTATCAGCAGAATTATTTTTGAAAAAAAGTACAAAAAACCAAAACAATTTATCCGACACCAAAAGGAAACTCACATAAACAAAAAATATTTAACGGCATAAATATATATATTTAAGACCCATTACTTAAAAGATTATAGGTAACAACTTAGATGCGTGGTGTGCAATATAAAAATAAACAATTAGCTAAAAAAAACATGCAAATTACGTACGATTAGATTATACTAAAATATATAAAGGCAGTCTAATATTTTTGACCGTTTAATTGACAAAAAGAAAATCAATAGAAAAACAAAATATTGCAAACAACAAGCTAAACACTACGGAAATTATTACAAAAACAATGCCCGTCTATTTTTTTTAAAGTAAAACCTTAAAAAAAATACGATTACATTGTTTTAAAAATAAGAAAGTGTTAAGATAACAACAAATCAGAATCTCTAAGTGATTTATTTGAAGAAGTTGCAACTCAACACACAAGTTTTAAAAACAAATAAAGACAGGTAATAACAATTTTTTTTAAATGATTAAAATTTAAAAAAACCAACTTTACTGAACATGTTAAATACAAAGTTACACAAAACTGGAAGTCATTAAAAAAAATGCACGGATTGTAAATATTAAACAGCAGGATAAATACCAAAGTAGTTAAAATGGTACTAGGGTTAACAAGTAAAAGAAGCACATACATATAAAAAATATTGGTAATGAAATGTGGAAATTTAGAAAACGGTTAAAAGTAAAAATAATAAAAAAATTAAAATTACCAAAAAAAAGGTAGATTAAAAAAACTCTAACAGTGACCGAACTAAAATCGTAGTGTAAATAGAAAATTAAGCAGCAAAAACTTGACACAGTAAACACATAGTAAATAAGTAAACATAAAAAAATGTTATGTTGGAAATTTATAAAAAAAAAAATGTTTACAATTGTAATAACTATAAAAGTATAATGTTTATATTACTTATTTTAAAATTTAAATAAAATTAATAATAACAAAAATCCCTTAAAAATAGACATTCCAGAATAACAGATTGAATTTTTGGAAAACAACAAAAAATTACGGATAAACAGAAAATATTTTATGTAATGAAAATAAAAAATACGGTTACATTTTAAAATAGGAAGTATACATTAGCATAAAATAAAACTTTGTTTTATAAAAAAACGTAAACATTGTTTAAGCTACGTAAATACACGCACAAAACTAATAAACACCATTTTCGGTGTGAGGTTTTATTTCTGGGATGAGCACTAAACCCGTATTTATTTATTATATTTTTTAGTTGTTAACAAAAAAATATGTCCATATATTGTATGCTATTTACACATGACATATTTTTATGCAATAGAAAATAAATTATTTAGATAGACGGTTAAAGCAATAAAAAAAGAAGAATTTAATATTAAGAATAAACAAAAATAAATGTACGCATATAAGGACAACAAAAGTAAATAATAAAAAATAAAACACCAATAATTGTTGAAATTAAAAATGTTTAAATAACTTGACTAATTTAAAAAAAAATATTTAAATGCACAAAATGCAAAAAATCGAAGCAATATTGTAGAACCTAACAACCCGGATATTAATGTTATTAAAAAACGAGTTACTATGCTAAAACGCAACATTAATAAGCAAACCAAAATTAAGGATTTATGTAAACGTATTTTGTTTGTCGTTTAATATAAAGTTAAAAATATATATATTATTACTCTCATTAACACCATTCCAAAACGCCTGCATCAGGTTGTTCAAAAAATAGGTGATTACATAAATTATTAAAAAATTTTTAACTTTGTAATGTGCTTAATCATTTAATAAATGAAGAAATTGCGTGTAATTTGTATTCTTATTAATAGTTGACGTTATAAATGATTTTAGTCTATTTCTGATTTTGCATCCGTTGATATTTTATACGATTTTTTTTTACTTATAATATATGTGTATATATAATTATAGTTTTTTTTTAAATTATTATATATTATAATATATTTTATAATTAAAATGACGCTTCTCTTGTACGCTATATAATGTTAGAAAGTTTATAGTTTAATAAATACTTTTTTGCAGTACTTGTTGTAAGGGTTGTACATACATTATCAATTTTGTTGTTATTATTTCAATAAAAGTAAATGCAACTAATTTATACATTAGTAACTCTCACAAAACTAAACAAACCCAATTATTACAATTATGCTACATTCAACTTAAAAACAAAGTGTTTTGCTGCATACAAAATACGATTTAATGTAAAATTATTAACGGATTTAATTTTTAATAAATATAAAAAATAACAAACTGCATTTATTTTTTATTGTTAGTTAATTATATGTTTTATTAATACAAAAACAAATTAAAAAATATTAATTAATTTTTTACCAATAATACAAAACACATATTTTGTAAATACATTTTAAACAAAATATAATATTTTAATAATTTTAAATTTTAAAAGGACATTACAAATTTTACAATTTGAAATAATGTGTTAAATTAACATTTAAAAACAACAACATTATATTTTAAAAAAATATTTAAGTTGAACTTTGCAAACTACCTACAGTAGATTATAACAAACAATTGATTACGAAAGGAATTAATACCGGAAGATCTTAACAATTAATGCAATATTTCTAACAAAATTACAAAGTGATTAGATT
Organism: Cardicola forsteri; assembly: GCA_025895645.1. Classification (NCBI taxonomy): domain Eukaryota; kingdom Metazoa; phylum Platyhelminthes; class Trematoda; order Strigeidida; family Aporocotylidae; genus Cardicola; species Cardicola forsteri. Next base: position 21,874 of record JAKXYG010000355.1, on the reverse strand, counting down.
TAGTTTTTAGCAAGTAACAATCAGAAATATTATTACTAAAACAATTTTTAATTCAATTAGGCATCAAAAAGCGGGAAAACATTAATCAATCAATTCTGATTAAAATAATTGTTTATCTAAATTATTAATTAAAAAACATTTTTTTATATTATTTTAAGAAAATACAAAATTATTAACATATTAAAAAACAGTGTTAATTTATTATATTTATTATAATAAAAAGTATTTACATTTTTTGCACTAAACATATATATATATATATATATATATATATATATATATAAATTTACCCAGCACTATATTATTAAATTTTAAATTATAAGGATTTATAAAGTTCTACTAAAATTAATGTTTTAACACACAATAATATCATCATTATATATATATATATATATATATATATAATTACTATCTACAACAATTAAAATAAAATATGTTTAGAATGTTTTTAATACCCAAAAATATTTTATAATATAGTGCAGTTATAAAAATATAATATATATGTAAACTTACCCATGTCTGTACCAATGTATTTTAAATATTATGATTACTGTTATTTTACTCTTTGTTTATTTTACTTATTTACTTATTTATAAAATTGTGTAATTCTGTACAAATATAGTATTTAACAAATTATAAAAAAACAACATTATCATACCACCATTATATATATATATATATATATATATATATATATATATATATATATATATATATATATATATATATATATATATATATATAACTTTACTCTCTACAAAACGTAACCATAAAGGTATTTATTTACAACATGAATAAATATTTACATTTAAATTAATTAACTCATCTACTTTATAATAAATACGTTATATATAAATATATTTATACATATATATATATATATATATATATATATATATATATATATATATAACTATATACATATATAATGGTATAATTTATATTTATTTATATAAAATGTAATATTTTATAACTACCTAAAATAATAAATATTTGTAGTATAATATGTTTATGTTTTTATTTATAAAAAAATATGTATATATATCTATATATATATATTTACTTCTCTACATTAAATTATTTATAATGTATATATATATATATATATAATAACTACTATTTACATTTTAAACAATTTAAAAAATATACATTAAATAATAAGTTTTATTATAACATTTTAAAGAAAATGTATATATATACATATATATATATACACCTACATTCGACTATAATAATAGATTTTAAATTATTATAAATAAATATATTTTGTTCTGAGTTTGGATTATATTTATTTTTATATTGTATAAACGCAAAAACCTTACATTAAAAATTATTAATGCAGTGCATATATATTTATGCATATAGTTTAAAAAATATTTAAAATAATTTAATCTAGTTTTACAAAATAGGTTATCTATATATATTTACTCTCTAAAACAATTTAAAAAAATATTTGTTTTATTGTATGCAAAAATAATTTACAATGTAATGTATAGATAATATATATATATATATATATATATATATATATATATATATATACATTATGACAGTATTATTTAATAATAATATATAATTAGTTTATATTTATTTATATTTATTTATATTTAAAATTTATTATATGTTTATATCAAATTGTTTTTCATAATATAATAGTTTTTATATTTTAAATAATACCTTAAAAAATATTTAATTTATTTAAATTGTATAAGATGTAAATACGCTCGTAATGTATTAACCAAATATGCATTAAATTTATTATTATTATTTCTAATATTATTATTATTGCAAAACCTTGTTTTTTAAATAAACATAAACAAATAATATAACAATTACAGCATAACATAAAAAAACAAAGTGTTTTTATGTATTTAAACATTCTACCAAACATTTTGCTTAACACATTAAACATTTTATTTTAATTACATTTAACAAATAATTGTTAGCCAAATTGTTTGTACTTTACCATTCTAAAATCGCTTTTGTTGGTTTTTTAAAGTGGTAAAACAACATTGTGCCAAATATTCTTTTAGCCAAATTGGTAATAATGTTATAAATATGACCAAAGTCAATGTATTATATAATTCATTAATTAAAACGTAAGTGTACTAGGTAATACTTAAAATCTATTTAAAACACCGGCGATTAAAAACATTTACTATTTTATTCATTTGTTTGCTTTTGCAGTTGTAAACTCCTCATATATTGTTGTACAAATAATTACATAGGTGTACAACAAACGCTTGCTTTAAGGCAGATAGAACATATGACTATATTAATTTGAAGCTATTGAATAATGACATTGCCCTTTCAAGTCAGCTTTAACACATCAAATTCGTTTTGTTTTTCATTACTAATAATGCTTCTAAAATATGTAAAGTAACTGTCATATTCATATTTTGTTTACTGATTTTAATGGGAAAAAATCATTGTTTGACTTATGCACAACATTTTTGTTTTTAAAAACAATTCATTTATAAGCTAATACGAGAACTAATATTAATAAAAATGTTGTCATATTTTAAATCTTTTTTGCAGTATCAATAAATTAACCAATGTTATTTAAAAAATTCAAATTTTTGTTAACTTGTCATAGTTAATTTGATACTATATAAAATAAAATTATTTAAATAAGAAACAAAAATTGTAACAAAATACATCTCTAAACATCGGTGTATAACCATTTTTTTTAAAAACAACAACTTGAATTTTGTATAAAACTATTATATTTACACATTTTAACGGCATTGCGTAAAAACGTAACAATTTTTTACAAAGATGCTGAATAAATGGATTACCAAAAGATCATTAAATCAATAAAATTAATTGTAAATTAAGATTGGTTTTGATATGTTTGATTTAGCTCAATAATGTAACGGAGTGTAAACATTTGTTTAATACAATTTTTTTTATTTTTGACAACTTGGTTAATATCTTACAATATGTTTATTTGCAAAACTAGTTAATTGATTTAACAAAACACTTTACTAGCAACAGCTAATAAAGTTATTCTGCGCCAATCACTGCAATCGTTTGAATTTTGTATTTTGGAAAAAATAACAATTATTCCTAGTTGCTAATTATTTTTAATTTGTACATTATGTCATATAAAATTTAATAATTAAAAAATTTAACAAAAATGAACACTACTTTTATGGTTAAACATTTTTTTATTATTTCTGCAGCTAGTTGTTTTTTAACTATTAAATTGCGTAAATTATTTAAGTTACGCAAATGTTATCATTACATATTTTCGGATGTCCGGATCTTTAATCATCATTTAAAAAAAGTAAACAACTATATTTTCTATTAATTATAATGTTGATGTTTTTTTTAACTAGTGGCAGTTGTTTTACAATGTTTACAGTGTTTTAAAAATTGTTTACTACAGCATTAGTTCCTTTCTTCCAAGTGTTCTAATTAATTATTATTATTTTTGAGGCAGTTTTTTTACTTGTTTGTTTAAAGTTTTAAACGTTTTTTTAAATATTTTTAACTAACATAATTGTCAGAATAATCTTTATTTAATTTTGTTTTCTTTTTCTTGTTAATTAAATTTTAGAAAATTAATAAAATATATTGTTTTTTTGTAAAGGAACATATTTTACCTATAACATTTGCAAAACTATTTGTGGTGGTTTTATAAAATAATGTTTATTAATAATTTAACTATAAATTATTTTTAAATTTAATAATGTATTTTTATAAAATTGTAAAATGAATTTAATGTATTTTGCTCTTTCAGTTTTTTACGCAAACATAAAATTAATTTTTGGTAGTTACTACTGTTTTTAATTTTAACAGCAAGATTGTTACTCGTAACAACATTCGCACTTTAATACAACTTGCAAAAAACAATAATATTTTGTGTTACTTCAAATGTAGTCAATTTGGTTTGTTTTACAATAACCAAAAAATGTTTTATAAAATAAAATAATAAGAAGAAACACATTATTTATATATATGCACTTACCCACGTCTACAATAATACATTTTAAATATTATAATTAACAATACTTTCTTCTGTTTACTATAAATTAACTTAAAAAATAATTTAATCTAGCTAGTCCCAAGTCTGGATAAATGAGGAGGGTTCGTGCGCCTTTGTAAAAAAACTATAGTGCTACAGAAACAATAAAAAGACGTCATTCCGACAAACAACGGCAAATAAGTAATTGCACGTATTTTAATAACAAAATTACACAAATGACAGGGTTGAGTAAAAACCGAAAAGAAACTCCAGCTTTAATTTGCAAAATCTTTAATGCCAAACCTTTAACATGGGACATGGAATGTGCGCACACTTTTTTGTATTGGATAGTTAGAACAAGTCCATCAAAAAATAAAAAAGTACAACTTAGATATTTTGGGTATTAGCAAAATGCAAAAGAAAGGCCAAAGTCATTTTAAGAGTGCAGATACAGATCGGTGATTTTAATGCTTTTCAAATAATGGACTACATGGCTAAGCTAATAGCATTAATGATATTGGTTATAAGTTGTTGACGCTAAACAGTCATTGTGAAATGAATGTTGGCAACACTTTTTTTGCTTACAAAAATGTACACAAGACAACGTGGGTTTCTCCAGATGGAAAAACAACAAACGAGATTGATTACATTTGTATTAGCACAAAATGGCGATCTTTATTGCAAGATGTACGTGCATATCGCGGTGCAGATGTTGGTTCTGATCATAATTTTCTTGTTAAAACATTTTGTTTAAAATTAAAAACAATATAAACCACAAAAAAAGTACATCCATTTTTGTGTAAGGAGCTTAAACAGTCAAATATCTCAAATCAATTTTACAATTTCTTAAAACATACATTTTAAAATCTGAAAAGGGTAGAAACGTCTGATGATCAATGGTAATTGTTTCATAAAACAATTACAAACTGTGCAGCAAATGTGCTAAGTAGAAAATGCCACTCTACAAAGAAACAATGGATTTCATCAGTCTTAAGGAATTTAATTAATCTCAAAAAGAAAACAAAATTAATGTGAGATCAATTTAACAATTATGTTGTTTGAAAAAAATTTAATAATAAATCTAAAAGTTTAAACAAACAAGTTAAATAAAACTGTCGCAAAGAAAATAATAATTGGTTAGGAAGCAGATGCAAAGAAACAAATAAGGCAGCAGCAAAAAATAATTCCAAGACTATGTATACCATTGTAAAACAACTGTCGGGTGTTAGAAAGAACACCGATATTCCAATTAAAGGAAAATATGTTTGTTTACCACTAACAACTGATGAGCAATTATCTAAATGAGTTAAACATTTTAAAAAAGTACTTAATCAGCCTTTGCCAAATACTCTCATAGATTTCGATAATGATAATGATATAAATGTGACTGAAAATCCGGAAATATGCAAAACAATAAGGCAGGAGGAATTGACGAGATAACTGCAGATATGCTCAAACATGGAGGTGATGTTATAGCAAGTAAGCTCGCTTACTAACTTAATGTTATATGGCATAATTAACAAGTTTTACATGATTGGCGGCAAGGAGTAATTGTTACTCTTCCCAAAAAAGATGTTTGAATAAATGCAATAATTGGCGCGAAATAAACTTATTGTCTGTTTTTTGTAAGATGTTTTGCAAAGTAATTTGTAATTGTTTAAGTAATGCGGTTGATAAACACTTTTAAAAACAACGAACAAGTTTCGAAAAAAAATAAGGTGTATTAAACAAATACTCACCCTTCGTAACATTATTGAGCAAAGTCAAAAATTTCAACAATTACTAACAATCAATTTTATTGATTTTATGAAAGCTTTTGACAGTGTTTATTAAGAATCTTTGTAAAAAATTGTTAAGTTTTACGAAATACCGTTAAAATATGTAAATATTATGCGTTCGCTATACCAAAATTTAAGTTGCTGTGTTCGAACAAAAAGTGGTCATACTGCTATATTCGAAATTGTCACGGGAGTACGTCAATAATGTATTTTGTTACCGTTTTTGTTTTTTTCTGGTAATTAATTTTATTATGACTCAATCTATGAATAATTTGTCTTATGGTATCAAATGGAACCAAGGCTGATTAACGGATATGGATTTTGCAGATGATATTGGTCTACTCAATGAAACACCAGAAATGATGCCAAATATGACAACACGACTCATTGATGTTAGTTCTCGTATTGATTTACGGATTAATTGTTCAAAGACAAAAGTGTTGTGCATAAAATCAAACAATAATTTGTTTATTAAAATTAGTGAACAAAATATTGATACTGCTGATTCCTTTACATATCTGAAAGCATCATTGGTAAAAAACGGAAAAAGCAAAATTAATGTTAATACCAGATTTTGTAAGGCAATATCAGTCTTTAATAGACTCAAATTAATATAGTTATGTTCTTTCATTTGCCTAAAAACAAAACTTTGTATGTGCGCATCAACAATTTTTCCTGCAACAATATATGAAAGTGAAACGTGGAAATGTAAGGACAAGATTAATAAAATGGTAGATGTTTTTTATCGCCGGTGTCTTAGAAGTATTTTAAAGATTACCTGGCGCGATCACATTTTAAATAATAAGATCATAAAAAGAACTAATTTTTGTTCATTCCATGACATCATTACAATTAAACAAAGAAAATTATTTGGTTAAATTTCTACGTTTAATGCCCAAAAGACCAACAAGAACAGTTTGGAAATATACAGTAAATTGGTAAAAAATGGTTATGGACTAAAAACTCGGGCTAAAAACTATTCGGAAAAATCTAATTAAAATAAATGTTTTATAGGCACAATCAAACGTTTGGTAAAATGTTTAAATACGTGGAAACATTTTTGTTGTCGTATGTTTTCTTTGAATTAAAAACTTCGATGTTAATTGTTACTGTAGTTTGTTATCCTATTGCCCTATGTTTATTTTTTAAAAGCAAAAAGTATTGTATATATATATATATATATATATATATATATATATATATATATATATATATATATACTAAAATGCATAAACATTTGCAATTAACGGTATTTAATTATTGCATATATATTATTAAAAATATTGAATAACAATGCTTAATTTACATAAGGAACCTATATTTATATATATTACACTAGATAAATGTTTAAAATTGTGCCAAGGTTAAAAGTTTAAATTTAATGTTAGATAGGTTAATAAACAAAATAAAAGGTAAAGTAATTTCAACATATTCCTTAATCTTTTTACACCATAATTAATGTTAAATTTTCTATACATATAAAATATGAAAACTCATAAATTTTTTTATGTACAATGTATAAAATGACGTGTGCATGGTTATAAACACTTGTAGAATTATGTAAACAAAATATTTTCTTTAAAATTTAGGTTATGGTAATCGTTATATGTTTTTAACTTAATATGCATAATTTTTAAATGTAACTTACACCATTTACCCATTTGAATGCAATTTGCCCAAAAATTCCAAGACACTTAATTTTTTATAATTATAAAAAAGAAACACAATTAACTTTGAGTATTGATAGTCTATATTATTTAACATAATTACTTAGTTGAAAACAATATAACTTTAAGTTAAAATAGCATAAATTGATAAATAAGAGTTTACTGACAAGTAATATTTTGGATCATATATATATATATATATATATAAAGTAACTGCTAATTTGTTAAAATTATTGTATAAATTAAAATATAGATTTTTATAAACGTACTATAAAAAATAAAAATGTATATATATATATATATATATATATAAATTTACTCTACAATAATAATTTATAAATATATATATATATTAAATAAACTAATAGTGATTCTTAAAGCAATTTAAACAAATACATTAAATAACAGTGTATTTTTAATAAACAATATTTATAAGAAAATAATATATATATATATATATATATATATATATATATATATATACATATATACTTGCCCGCTTTTATAGTTATACATATCACAATATTTATTATGAAGGTTATTAAAGTTTTTTTATTTTTTATTTTATATACATTTTAATTTAAAAATAAATAATATATATATATATATATATATATATATATATATATATATATATAATTCCTAAGCTAATTAGTGTTAAACCGTAGTTATTAAAGTAAAACATTTGTTGCAATTACATAACATAAAAAATTAGTAAGTTATAATAGATATAATAGATAAAATACTATTACATTATTATTAATATTGAGTAAAATTATTAATATTAAATATAACATCAAATTTTAAAAAAACAGAACACATGGGTTATTTTCATTTACCAAACGATTAATTGAATAATAAAAAACAAAGTGTTTAATAATGTATGCGATCACCTTTTTAACCGCTTGATTGAAATGGTATAAAATGCTGTTGTATTATTTATATATTTTTATTATATTTAATATTTAATAACAACTTGAATAAAATTACACAAATCCTTTATTTATGTATGCTTATTGCTGTTGCACTTTAGCATACTCAAGATATTTAATAACTATTATGTCCGAGTAGGTGGTAATTGAATAAAAGGATTTTATTTATTTTTGCCCTTTTAATGTCTAAATGTAATTACAAAACAAATATAATAAACTTAGGTAAATATGACATTACCTTTTTGGACGTATGACATGAAGCATTGTCCTGAACAACATTATCAGCTCGGTGTAACTGTGTTGCATTTTATTATAAAACGTTTTTTATTAATAAAATAATTTAGTTACTATCTAAGGTACCGGATATATTTTTATTTGATAAGTACATTATACTTAATACCAAACCAACACATTACTTGTTGATAATAGATTTTTTCCCAAATCATCAAAAGTAAAAGTTTTTAAAAATTAAAAACACGCATAATACTTTTATTTTTATATTCAAATGGTTTATCCCACATTATTTCTATATCAAGAAAATATACAGTGCGCCAATAAACAATCTTTGTTTAATCAAATTGTTACAAAACATAAATTAACATGTTTTGTTTTTACTAATACATAGTTCAACTATTGGTAATTCACTTAATAAAAACCAAATTTTTCTTGCACGGCCTTCATTATTAAATAATTAAAATTTTGTAAATTTTTTTTAATAATATTGTATTAGGTTTACGTATTTTTTAAATGTTGTAAAACTTACTTTATACAATTTTGTTATTTGTTTGTGCAAAAATTAATATATTTATAAATATTTTCAACATGGTGTTCATTGTCATTAAGATGGTAATCTTTCGTTAAAATTTTACAAAACAGTAAAGAAATCTAATTCCCCAAAGGTATAATTATAATTTAAAAATTAATTTTTTTAGATTTACGACAAATAAATGCATTAAAAAATATTTAAACATACTTTTAAATAATTAAATTTTAATTTTAATTAGCATTCTGACGTTTCAACTAGATCAACATTGAATGTATAAATTTTAATCATTAAACGTTATTTATTTTTAATGAAATTAAGCACAAAAAATAATAAACGACCAGTACATATAAGATTATATAGATTTAACTTATTATCTACGTTTATATAAACGTTGTTTTTAGCATATGTTGTCTTAGCCAAATCAGGATTTTAATTAATATTGTTAAATATAAAGCACCTAATAAATATTTTTCATTGTGTTAAATTCCGGAAATTTATTTTTACTAAAAAATAATTAGAAATAACTAATGAATTTAAATTATTGTTTTTTTGAATATTCAACATTAATTTATTCTCTAGTTGTATGTGTTATGTCCAATTGTTTCTTTTGTAAAAATACATACTGAGGATCAAAAACAATGTAAAGTACTTACAATAGAAAATGATTAATATATTTATATAAAAAGTTTAATTTTTGTCTTTAGAAAACATTATTTAGTGATAAATAAATAATTCTATTTTGGTAAATTAGTAAAATTTGTCTGGTTTATCTACTTCAATTACATAGGATTACGCTAAATTTCCTTTAGCCAATAAAATTAAATTAAGTCTAATTTTATGTTGAAAATAAAGTGATGTTTAGCAAATCTTGAAAATTTGTAAATTAAACGAGTTTAGTGTGTAGAAAATGTTTATACATAATTATACATAAATGGAATAAGTAGATTTACAAACAAAATATGTTTATTTTATTATTATAAAATAAAATATAAATTAAATAATAAAATTAAATCAGATAAACAAAGTACATTTAAAAAAATGCTATACTGGATTTTAAAAGCTGCATAAAATTACTAAAAAAATTATTTAGAATATTAGTGTTCTATTTAACTGTATACAAAAAAATTCAGATTAATGTAGTTTACCAAATATTATAAAAATTATCTTAATTAATTTTAGAAAAAAGGGAACTAAAAATGTGTGTTGTTAACGGATTTTGCACTCAACATTCCATAATCAAGTGTAATGTGTATTTTGCTAAAGGTTTTATTTTTTTAGCAAAATAAGTTGCTTTTGTGTGTTATCTACATTGATAATGTGCTATTAAGTGTTTATATTTACAAAAAGGGTTCCGTACAAATCAAATCTATACCAGTAAAAAATTAATTACTTTTTTATCGTAATTATTGTAGTCATTATTTTGCAAAATGTTTTATTGAATTTAAAACATGTTCAAAATAATGATCCGGTGTACGTTAGCATAATTGTAATTTGTTTGTTATTATAATGTACACTTTACTATCTGTTTGGCTTATTTAGTCTGCAAAAATTTTGTTAAACAAAAAACAGATTTTCGTTCATTTAAACCTCAACATTCGGGAAATAAGCGTTATTAATTTTATGTTAATTTTTTTAAAGGATAGGTTAACAATTTGTAAAACAACGTATTATTTATAGAAAATATACAGAGAATACAGTAAACGTTACTTAAATTGTTAACATTATACAGTTTGTAACTTTTTCTTTACATATGCATGTATTTTAGTTAATAAAGTTATTTAGTTAACGACTTAAGTGCTTTTTATTTAAGTTCTAGTAAATGGTGGTATCGTTTTATTGCAAGAATACATGTTGTATTTTATAATTAAAAAATATTTTTGCGAGTAATGTTACTTGATGTATATTGTTGACGTATTATTTTAGGTATGTATAAGTAAACGTTAAATATGTCTAAAATAAAAAACTAGAGCAGGATACTACAAAGTATCACAGTGCTTCCATTTTTGCACGTCGATGGTCATACATTGTAATAGTTACTTTATATGTACTGATGAATATTTATTTAAGAAGCCTGAGTCGGCCAAAATAGCATATTTTAAAAGCTAATTCATATTAACGTTAAGCATAAGTTGAAATTACACACTTTTTATTATAATTAGATTATTATTATTTTGTATGCTTAATTTTAATAAAAATAAACAATAATAATTCTAAAAATTAATGATAAACGCACATTCACATCTACCCTGATTTTAATGTTATAGTAATTATCAAAATAAACATTTAATTATTCTAATATATATAAATACAAATTATTAAAAAATGTTTTTTTTAATTTTAATTAAAAAAATTAAAATAAATCTATTAATTTATTACTTATGTTTAACTTTGAGATTCTGTTCATTATCTAATTTTTTTTTCTAATTGCATTTTTTTAAATGGAGAATAGTAATAAAAGATTGGTAAATTTATAAAAAGTTAACTTTTTAACAATTTATTGGATTATTAAACATAAGTTTTATTTTGTTTGCTCTCTATTTAATCAGATTGCATTTTGCATATTTTAAAAAATTGTATTTGGATCTTTTTATTATTTGATCAAAAAAAGAATTGTATTTATTAGTGATAAATGTTGTTTTGTTCTTGTTGCGTATACATAAGTAGATTTACATTTAAATTACTGTAGATAGTGTGGGTGCAGCAAACCTGTAAAAATAGGATAATGTGTTCTTTATGTAATGTATAGTTCCATGAATGCTGTACGGGACTTTTAATTAATATTTATGTTTTTACGCTCATTCGGATAAAGATTTTATCCGTAGGAAATCTTTGCATAAAAACTGCAAACCTAACAAAAACAGGCAACTTGTTTAAAACTAAAATTGATAATATCTATAAATATTTAAAAAATAATTTAAATAACATTTTAATGTGCAAAGAAATCGGGGCTTTTGCACAAACATTTAAAGCATTTACAATAGATATTAGGAATATTTATTAAAACAAAATTAAGTTAACATTTTATATTTTTATGCTCTGCCTAGCCAAAGCAGCTGCAAATTGTGCGTTAAAACGTTTTCAAGAAGAGATCTTTAACGCCTCTAAAGATATTGTTACTGAACAACAAAAATAGTGTAATATTATCGTTAACGGTATGCCTGACTCCGTGACTAATTGTTACCAAATAATATCTGATGTGTTTAAGTATATTTTTTATTCTGCACCTTTAATTAAAATAAATAGAATACATTGTAAACTAGTATATACTGCCACCTCTTTACTTGTCAAATTCCTTTTGCCTTAACATGTATTAGAATTTTTTTCAGAACTGACATAGTATTAAAAGTTTGCCAATTTTTATTAAGACATCAATTAAAACAAAATTCACTATTACTAATGACTTTGTAGCACATAGACTTATGTACACAAATGCACTTAATTTTAGAAATAAATTGTTTCAGTTTAAATGTATAAGCACCTCTTATAAACCACATATTATTGAGATTACAGAAAACTGACTTACTGATAATATTTAAGATAACGGAATATGCATTTATGGGTACAATATTGTTAAGAGGGACTTTTATAAGAATAAGTGTAAAAGGTGTATTTTTTAGGTCAAAAACTGTATACAGTTTTTTATTTTTAAACAAAGTTCCGGTAATATGCTAAAAGGGTATAATATTCTGCATTTAGAGATTCCATTAACTTTTAAAAAAATAATCCTTTTTTTATTTTGTATAGACCCCCTTTTTTTTAAAGACCTTAAATAGATCTCTTGTAAAATAACTTTTTTTCCTCGCCCCCTACCTACATTGTTTTAATTAAAGACTTCAATGCTTCCGTAATTAACTGGAATTTCTTTGAGGGGCCACAAGTATTCTTTTAACACAGTTTACATAAGCTCAGTATTAAACACGTCTTCCAGCAGTATAACCGTTCTTCTACTAGATATACAGATAGAATCTATCCATTTTGTCTAGATCTTAATTTAACCAACATTCAATCCCTAGTAGACTCTATTATTATTTTTTCTTTTTTGAAAAGGAATGATCACTCAGTCCTGTCTTCCTCAGTTTATTTTTCCACGTTTATCTCTAAGGGAAACATATTACCTATTCCAGATTTTAGAAAGAAAAACTTTAATGAGTTGCGAAAGTTTTTTCTAAATGTTAATTAGAATTTATTAGGTTTTAAATATGTCTTCGTTTTTTTCAAAACTTTAGTCTCGTGTAAAAAAATATTTTTTAGCCGCATTAAACGGTTAATCCAGGAAAGAAACTCTGCATTTACTAAATGAAACGCTACAAAATTGCCTTGTTTTAATTACAACTATATTGACTTTTAAAATCAAGTCGTCGCAGCCATTAAAAAGTATAAAACTAAAACACTTAACACATCATTACATAAAACCAAAAATAAAAAAAATGTTATTTGTTTTTATGAAAAAACGTTGTTCGGAATATGTTGTTTCTAGTATTAAAGATGCAATGAATTGTCTCTAGCAGTTAAATCTTTATGCGAAGTTTTTACGAAATATTTAAAATTAGTTTTTTTGCACTGAAAACATGGTAGGCAGCTGTTCTGCTGATCCTTTGACTAGTTTAGGTAATTTTAAGTTTACTAAAGATATGGCTTGTAAACAATTTAAACATCTAAAATCTATATTATGCGTGCATGATGGTATCTACCCTAGAATTCTCAGGGAGTGTGCCAATGTATTGGCACTAGTTTTTTATTATTTATTCAATATATCCCTTTTTAGTGGCCAAGTGAGAGAGGTCTGAAAATTAACTTACATTAGACCAATTTATAAAACTGGCATCAAATGTAGTCCTGATAGTTACAGGCCGATTAGTATTTTACCTGCACCTATTAAAGTACAACAGAGATTTATTAAATAGTATTTTGGATGAAAAGTTAATAAATCTTTCTAAGCATAAATTCATCCCCTCTTATTCATGTCTATCTAATTTACAAAAATTTATTAGCGGACTAACTAGTAATTAAGAGCAACACTCGTGCGTTAAAACTATCTTTTTCAATATTTTTAAAATGTTTGCTAAAGTTTTACACCCTCTTCTAATAACTCAGATAAAAGCTTTTGACATAGGTGATTCTTTATTAAACTAAATTATTAATTTTCTAAAGGATTAATAGTTTAGTTTTAGGCTCGGCAACACGTTGTCTACCCAGTGTAAAATAACATCGAGTGTGCCACAGGGATTTGTCCTAGATCTCCTACTTTTTAACTTTTTTGTTAATTATCTATCTGCAAAAGTGTAATTAAACATTTTGCTGTATGCAAATAATGTTAAAATCTGGAGCACAAATACTGAACTTTTGCAACAATATATTATTAATATATAGTTTTGATTAGTTAAAAATAAGCTATTTTTTAATTAAAAAAATGTAAGTATATAACATTTAGACGATCCTGGGGGGTAACATTTACAATTCGGAATAAATTTATTGCAACGGTAAAAATGGTTAACGTCCTGAGTGTTATTTTTACGTTATTCTTAGTATTTACATTACATTACAAATTAGCAACCTAAACATGTTTTAGCTTATTTAAGTTTTTTAGACGCAATATAGGTAAAATATTGATAGACAGCCTTCGACTGTTATATATAAAACCACATATAGAATACTGTATCTAGAACAACTTTAAAAGTTGTATTCAGAAGGTTTACGAATATAAAAATTATTTTTTTTAGAAAATAGGAGACTCCGAGGCAACTAAATCTTTATATATTAGTTATTTGCAAGCAATAGAATTACTTATTTTTTTAAATGTAAATAATGGTAACCTTAAGGAATATTGTCTAACGATTCACAGATTCAAAACTTTTATTTGTGTTAAACAAAATTATTTTACACACAAATTTATTAAAAAATGAAATAAGCTTTCCAGTCATGTTGTCAATTCTAAATAGATAAATTATAACCAACACATGCTCTCTAATTTTATTTAATTTTAATGTATTCCTTTAAATTTTTCTACTATACTATTATTACTTTTTTTCTTACATTATTCATTTATCTTGTCTTTGTTAGTTCCTCCTTTATTATTCTCCCCAATTTTAAATGTTCACATACTTTGAAAACCGAGGATTAAAAGGATAAATTCGTATGCACCTCCTGTACCATTCTGATCCTGAAAAACTACGAAATTATGGTAATTTTGGAATAAAACGTGTAACAACATGTACAAATAATAAAAAAATTGTTAAAAAGTTTAAAATATATAATAATTCTATTTTAGAAACCAAAAAAAATAGTTTAAACAATTTTATTATATTTATTACATTTAAACTTTCGTATGTCCTTGATCTTATAGTAGCTAAAAAAATTGCAATTAATTTGTATTTTTGTTAATAGTTGTCTTTATAAATTATGTTATTCATTTTACTTTATTTTTGAATTTGCACCAATTAATATAATATACAATTACTTACTTACAATATATATGTATGTATAATTAAAGTTTTTTTAATTAATATATACTGTTGTATATTTTACAATTAAAGTGACGCTTCTCTCGACATAGCGTACAAGGACGGTTTTAGTTTACTAATAACATTTTTGCAAAAATTGTTGTAAAGGTTGTATGTATATGTGTGTCTACAGTGTAAAAAATATATTACAGTATAAAAATATGTTACAGGGTAAATAATTAAAAATTTATATACACAACTATATATGCACTTGCCCAAGTCTATAATAAAATATTTAACACATCGTAGCTAATTATATATATATATATATATATATATATATATATATATATATATATATATATATAAATATATATATATATATATATATATATATATGCACTTACCCACGTCTATTATAAAATATTTTACATATTCTATTCAGTACAATTTATTTTGTAGTTTCTATAATATACATATTTCACAAAAATTCATTAAAAGATATAAGATAAACAATATCTAATAATATGCATATATATTTTAGAAAATATTATAAGCACTATTTTACCGTAATTTAACCAGTTACACTTATAAAAATGTATACATTTACTTAAAACAATAAATTATTATTATTATTACTATTATTATAAAAAAATATTTTACTATTAATATAAATAATATTAATTATAATTAAATTAATTTTTTTTAAGTAGTAATACAAATAATGGGACCAAAATAATATATATTGACATATGTTAATAAATATAAACATAGTCAATATAATAAGCGTGCAATTTATGGATATATATGCACTTGCCCGCGTCTATAATAATATATTTTATATATTGTTTATAGTAAAAAGTTGTTGTTTAGTTATTATGATTATTTACATATTTTAAAAGTTTAAAATAAACAAAATCTAATAATATGCATATATATATTTTAAAAAATAGAAATAGCATTTTACTCTATTTAACCAATTACAACTATGTATATATACTTGCCCGCTTTAATTATAATACATATTACACATACAATTTTAATTAAATACCATTATTGTATTTTATAATTATTAAACATTATTTTTATGGTTAATTTATATAACATATTATATACATATATATATATATATATATAGACTTGCCTGCGTCTATTAAAATATATTTTATATATTATAATTAATAAAATGTTATTCTTTAGTTACTATAATATACACAATAATATATATATATATATATATATCAGATATTAAAACAAACAAAAAAATGTTATCCCTCCGGTTAGCAGCAAGGTTTAAAAAATATTTTTATAAAAAAATAAGGTTGCGTTAGTTTTATCAATAAATGTACGGTTATTTTTAGACAAAATAAATCACTTAAAAATGCTTTTAAACGACAGGTTACACCAAAACAGCAACTTTTTGCTTATTCAAGAATCATGGTTTTACAAATACATTGACAACAACTTACTATCAATTAATGGATTTACAACATATCGTTTCGGTAGAAACAACGGAGTTAAAACACGTCGTGTTGGTCTGGTCACTTACATAAAAATAAAATGTTGCTTAAATTCCAGTATATCATTAAAATTTTTGCAATTTGTTATTGAATGTTTGGATGTAAATTGTAAGTGCTTATTTCTATCTCATTATAAAAGTATTAATGGTATTAATACGTATATCCCACTATTAGCAAGTCGCTAAATATTTTTAATTACTTAATAACGTTTTTTAACAATAAAATGATTTTACTTGCAGGTGATTTTAACAACACTAACACAAATAAGGTTTTGTTTATGGGTTTAACCAACGTAGTAAATTTTAATACCAGAGGTAACTCTAGGTTAGATTGCTCTATTGGCTTCGTCGGACTATTCAATTATCTGAGCATTTTCACCAATTTATTCTAGGACAAATTACACGGATTTTACTAAATCTATATTAAAATCAAATAAGGTCGCTTAAGATTTATCACAACAAAATATAAATGAGCTAAATATATCTCTTGAGCAGCACTGTATTAC
Organism: Cardicola forsteri; assembly: GCA_025895645.1. NCBI lineage: Eukaryota > Metazoa > Platyhelminthes > Trematoda > Strigeidida > Aporocotylidae > Cardicola > Cardicola forsteri. Next base: position 4,296 of record JAKXYG010000355.1, on the reverse strand, counting down.
AACAAAAAAGTCATAGTGACTTAAACACCGCTACAAACAGTTTTGTTACATTGGCTAAAAATCATTTTGAAAGATTTTGTCTAAAGGTTAAAATATTTGTAACACCCACCAACATAACATTGAGAAAGCTAAAAAGGCTACACAGGCAAAATAAGGTAGCATACAAAGCTTACGACCGCTCCTTAGTAAAACATTTAAGTCTTGACGTAAAAAAACAAGATTAGTTTTATTCAAAAATGTGTCAATAACTTTTACTTTTTTTTCTACAACAATTTAACAAACCTTTAGAACAATATTAACAAAATATTTAAAAAAACAAAAGCTGTTACTACCTCACTTAATATAAACAGCATTAATGAACATTTTGTTTACAACAATAATGTAAAACTAGTTCAGCTAAACAATATAAACATCAATGACGGACCTGATGTTTCCATATCTATACATAATCTTAAAATAATTATAAAAAACACTAACTTAACAACGTCATCAAGTAAATACGTGCTTAGTATGCAAATGCTAAAACTGTGCTTGCCCTCATTGATACAAATGACAACTAGTTTTATAAACAAAAGTAAAATAACAGAATCGTGGAAAAATTTAAAAATTGTAATATTTCCAAAACGTCAGTACTCTTGAAGTTAATTAAAAAATTAATTTTAAATAAACTAAGTGATACGTTTAAAGTAATTTATGTCAATTTGCGTACAAGCAAAATAATTTAACACTTGATTGTGTAGCCAGCTTGATTAATTACGTTGCAATATTACTAGATATTAAAAAAGCTTTGTCAGCTGTTTGTTTGTCAATTATAAAACCGCATTTGATAGCGTATGCAGAAACAAATTGTTTAAGTGTTATATTAAATTTAATGCTCATAATCCTAAGCCTATGCAATTTAACCTTACATTACTTATTTATTTTTGGACTAATGCTACATACTGCTATTTGTATTGTTTTTTATAATTGTACATATTTTTTGTGTGCTAAAAACTATTTCTAGTAAAGAATTTAAACCAATAACCATAAATAATAAAATAAATAAATAAAATGATTAGTAATGCTTAATAATGCTATGTTAAGTAAACATTCAGTTAATACAACATTTACAAAAATAACAATTTGTTTTTTTTATATATATTTATTTCTAACATAACATATTCACAAATACATTCAAAAATAATATTTAAAATTGAAAATATAATTAAACTACATCGAATGGTGCAAATCTTTTTATTTTTGTAGATAAAATAAAAATTAAATTTTTAAATTTGTTTTTAAAATTATATAACTGTAAATAAATTAACAATATTGAATGTCACTAAAGAAACACAATATTAAAAACCGGAGATAGTTTTAAGAAAATTCGTATATTTTATTCTATAATTTTTTTAAAATTTAATTACTTTTACAGATAATTTAACTATTATTAAAAATAAATTAAATAATTAATTTTTATTTTGTATGCTACAACAAATGTTTTACAAAAAACATCTTTTAGGAAATAAACATTTTAGCAAAACGCACATAAGCCCATATATATATATATATATAGGGTTGTTTTACAATGTCCAGCAAAAATTAGAACAATTATTTATAGTTGTTGTATATGCTTTTACACATTTGTGTTTTTATTGTTTTTTGTTTATGCAGCATTTGTGTAACTTGTTTATTTATTGGTAAATTATTAAAATTTTATTATTTTTAAATTAAATTGCAATTAAATTATAATTTTTTAAATTAATTGAATTTGACTGTATTTTGATGTAATATCATGTTTTGATGCACAGTTTGTAATTGTTTTTTAAACAATAAAACTTTTTTATGTTTAATTAAATAGTTAACAAATGGTACATTTAATTTATAACAATTACTTGTTTATATTCTAAATTATATATTTTAAACAAAAAGAATTTAATGTTTAATCAAAATAAAAAATAGTCATACATTCATTTTATGTACAATACACAAAGGTTATTATAACTAAATAATCCGTATCATATTATGTTAAAAATGTTGTCAATAAACACTGAATAAATCTCAAAAATCAATTTTATGTTAACCACGTTTAACATAATATTTTACCAATAATAGTTATAAAAATACAAGTTTTTACTGATATTTTTAAAGAAAACAAAAAAATATTTAGACTACATAAATTTAAATATAACATAAAAAATTATATAGTAAACTAAACATTTAATGTAGGTAAGGTTGAAATATATGTTTTGTTTATAAAAAATATGCATTATGCAACGTGGAACAATTTAAATTAAAATAAAAGGGTGCGATTAACTACTATTTTTAACACAATATTGCTTGTTTTCTTGTTATTTGTACTTACATGTTTATCGTAATTAACATTGTTTTTGAAAGTCAATTTTACTAAATTCTGAAAAAAATAGTTAAACAAATATTTTTTTCTGTCTATAAAAAATATTCTGTTAAACAATACAACATATATTTACCGTTTGTTAAACATACTTTTTTTAAATAAAAAAATAAAAAAATAATGTTTATTGTATTAAATACCAATTACAAATACCAAATATGCTGTGAACAAAACGTAATTTTGTCGATATACATTTTTTTTTAAATTTTGTAAAAGTTTATTTATTGTAAAATATAATAAAATAAATTACTTTAACAATTTGTTATTAAAAAAATTATAATAATAAATAAAACATTTTTAATAAACAATTAAAAGATAAATAATAATGTTAAATAAGTTAAAAAAATCCTACATATAAATTTATATTTTTTGTATAAATGAAAAAAATAAGAGTTAAAACTTAAAAAATTCCAGTAATATGTTAATAAAACGTGTATAAAGTTATTTATTTATATAAAATAAAAATAATTTTTAAAAAATATATATATATTACACCTTAGGTAAATTACTTTTTTAATTTTAAAATTGATAATTCTATGAATGATTTTTGTAATAGACAAATATCGACTAGTCATATTTAACGCAAACAACTTTTGAAAAAACAGTAAAACAAATACAAAAATAAACATAAAAAAACCAAAAAAAAACATTAATAAAAAATTTTATTTTTTATATTAATAGTGTTTTTAATTAAACACATTTTAATTATACATTTAACTTATAAAATCCTTATTTTATTTATCCCATTTAAATTACTGACTATTATTATTTATACTGCTAATGTTTTACTTGTTGTTATTATATTGTATTATAAATAAACAAAACAATTTAAAAAATAATGTTATTTATTTTTCGTAACACCAGATAAAAATACTGAAATTAAACGTTTATAGATGTATACATTATTTGTTAATATTAAGATTATTTAATATAAAATATAATTAACATACACACATTTTAACATAAAATTGTTTGTTGCACCTATGTTGGTAACTGAGTTTTCCGGCAATATTGCGGTGAAACTAAACCTCGGTACATTTAGAAACTACCGCTAAATACAGGTTTACAAGTTTCTTTACTAGTAAGTTTAATGATTAATTATGTTGAATATATATAAATATATATATGTACATATTTGTTATTTTATAGCATATTGTTATTGTTATTATTATTATTATTATTATTATTATTATTACAATATTTCGTTGCTTTAAAAAATGAGCATAGGGCAATAAAACAAACATTAAAGCAAATAATACAGTAACAAAAACAATAAAACCTTGTAATTCAAACTAACGTGAAACAACAAATTAATTGCATGTACTTAAACAATTTGGCAAACGTTTTGCTTAATCTAATAAACTTTCATGTTAAATATATATTGTTAACAGTTTTTAGTCAAACTTCAGTTTATTGTTAACAATTGCTTGTTCCAAAACGGTATTTGCTAATTTTTCCGGGGGTAAACGGAAAATATAACAAGGTCATTATTTTTGTGTAATTATAAAAATGTCATGCAATAAACAAAAGTCACTTCTTTTCATAATTTTATAATTTAAAATGTTAACGGCTGGAGCGTTATAATATATGTATTATATAATCTCATTAATTAAAACGTAAGTGCACTAGGTAATACATAACAAATTATTTGGTAATTTAATTGTAAACATTTGGTTTTCTTAATCTTTTTATGTAGTAGCATAATAATTTAGTTTTATAAATATGTGTTTTACATTATTACACTAGGTAAAATTACTATTTAAGTTTATCCCAAAATATGTAATTTTAATATGCTTGTTTGAATTAATATACATATTTTGTCTAATAACATTGTTTCTTTTGGACGCTCTGTTGTATATTTAACCAGCTTGAATTTTAATAAATATAAATTGGGATCGGAATTT
>JAKXYG010000242.1:0-10161 GCA_025895645.1 Cardicola forsteri | reverse complement strand
TATGCAACGCAATATGCACTAACATTTTGCAAATAAACTTACATTTTGTGCTAAGACAAATGTATTTAATCTTGATTATTGTCAGAAAAAACTCATTGTTTTGTATATATTTTGTAAACAAAAAATGTCTGTCAACATTATATATTTATAATAATTGATGTGCAGAAATGGAAACACTGTAATACTTTTTAGCAATTTAAACATGTTAACTCTTGCTAATAAGTACCTAAAATAATGTTTTAACAATACAAATAATTTTTAAAATTAATTTCTAAGTATAATAATTTACATTTATTATTGCAATACATTATAATATAACCACGTATTAAAATTTAAATACAAAATAAATTTATTAAATCAGACACAAAAATATATAAAAAATAAGTTACGAATTTTATAATGACAACAGTTTAAAAAATGTTCACTATATTTTATAATTTTTAACAGCCATTTCTAATTTCAGTGTATTAAGGTACCAAAAACCTTTTATAAAACTTGATTTTTAATAACATAAACAATATTGTCTATAAATAAAACGTTATTTTATAATTTGTTAACATTTTCTTTAGAAAAAACCATATATGATATTAACAACACTTGATTCCGGAATATTGAAGATCAAATACACAAAGTTTCGCATTTTGTTTAACAAGGTTTTTGCGGTCTAAATAAGTTAAACATAGTAAATTGTACGTTATACTAAAAATAACGTTACCTATTTTTATATATACATTAGAAGATTATATTAAATCTGTTTTACATATTAAAAAAAATTATATTAAAATCTTTCTAAAGTGTTTTGGTTTACATCCTTCAATGTTAATATTCAATTTTTTTAAATTTTGTAACAATACAATTAACATACTTTTTACTTGTAGATCTATCTAGTCCGTTTATGTATAATAAAAATAATGTTTTTTTCACAAAAAAATTATACACTCTAAACACGTTTATTTTAAAAAAATTTAAGATTTGCTAAACATCATTTAGTTTTTAATATAAAATTTGATCTTATTTAATGTAATTGTTTAATAAAAATCTAACAAAATATTATATAAATTGATAATATAAACCAAACTCAATTATTTTCTAAATATACCAAAAAATGCATACTAGCCATTTGCTAAATAATTGCAGTTTGAATATTAGAGGCATTTATTATTTTAATTAATAATTTTTTTTATAAAATACATTTTATAAAATGTAGTTTTTTTAATTAATTTGTAAATACTAAGTAATGTGTTTTAAAAACATTTTTTTATGAACAAGTAAAAGGTTTGTTTCCTATTGCATTCTATAATAACATTTTGGCGCTAACACTTTATAACTATTATTATTTATGCTATTAACATAGCCGCATGGTCCTAAATTTAAGAAGTACCCAAAAATACAAATTAATATTTTAAAGTTTTTACTTTAAACATTATCCAACAAACTTTGCAATTAAACATAAAATAATTTTTTTTGGTTATGCTGAATTTGACTGAAATAATACAGTGGCTTACAAAATTCTGGCTAATAATATCTTTAAAAGCATTTTTATTTAAGATAATACAAACTGCATAAATAAAATAATCTTTATCTTTCAAATATAAAATTAATGAATTTCTATTTTTGAACTAACCACAACCTTTTTATTGCATTTTGTTAATATCCAAACTATCTAATTTGTATTTATTTTTCTTAACAAAGTTTTTCTAATTGATTACTTTACAAAGTGTGCGCACATTATTGACATTACAGATTTTTCAAATCAAATATCAAATTTTTTTTACATATTCAATATTACATTTTTACAAAATTTAATTTTAACATAAATTATTATACATGTTTTATTTAATTATACACAAATACTTAAATAACTAGAGTTTACTAAAAAATGTTAGATTTATTATTTTTGATATTAAAAATCAAATTTAATTATGAGTGTACGGTTACTTCTGAATGTAAATTGCAAACATGTCTTATTGGTATATTTATTATGTTAAAGCATGTTTGTAGTTAGAAAAATAGTTGTGCACTAACAACAATTAATACAAAAAAATTAATCAAATTATTTTTTAATTATATTAGTAGAAATTTTTTTAAATGTTTTAGAATATTAAAATTTTTTTTGAAATAATGCTTCAATGTGCGCATCAAAATTGGTAATGTGGTCTTTTTTATAATTTAAAATTTGTTATGTTTAATGTATTTTTACCTGTAAACACTTTGCTAAGCAAAACAATAATTGTTTAGCAAAAACAATAATTTATAAATTTTTTATTGTTATAAAAATTGTGTTTTTTTAAAAGAGAGTTTAAACATTTTTGAATTAACGTATTACATATAGCGCACATTGTTTATCTTATAAGTAATTACATTTTGCACAAAAATTAATAATTTTTGTCAACACACTAACATCTACTGCTGCTAGAAAAAATAATTGTTATTTACATTGTTCACATTGTAAGGTTTGTAACATTTATTTTAGTCATTTATGCGTATTTTAGTTAAAAATTCTTTTTTAAATTAGGTGTTTTTTATAAAGTTGCAATAATTAGTGGAATTATGTTTTATTGCAAGAATAAATGTGTTTTTTATATCGTAATAATTTTTTTGGCTAATAATGTTACTTGCAGTGTATCAATAATGCATTTTTTTAAATATTTATAAGTTGAACTTGTCTAAGCTAAGTTACTTGTAGTAAATGCTACAGAGTAATACAGTACTTCCATTTTGTTAAGTAAAAAGTTAAATAATATATGTTCTACAAAATATTTTATATAATTGTAATTATTATTTTAAAATTTAATTTTTTTAATACATGCTATTTAAATTTCTTTTTTAATGTTTTTATTAAATGAAAAAAATTATATATTACTCACTTTTTGTTGCTATAATATAAAAATGCAACAAAAATTAATATTTAAAAATATCAGTAAATTATTTTTAACAAATATTGGTTTTAACTAACACATTATTATTTTAATATTAGCTGCCAATTACGGTTAATTTCTAAAATAATACAATTACAAAAATAAGTTTGTATATACTAACATAAGTTTTGATTTTCTATTTTAAACTAAAATTAAATTTTTATAAACAGTTATAAAGGAATTACTAATATGTTCGAAAAATATTTAATTCTAACGTTTTACCAAAATCATTACACAAAAATATATGTTTAACATACAAATAAATTTTTTTTAATTTTTATAAATAATCGTAATTAAAAAAAAAATAGTTATGCTACATTAAAAATATATTTTATTGAACTGTAAAAAAATCTGTATCATTTAATGAAATAATTTTATACAATTTGTTTTTGTATATTAAAATATAATTAAATGTGGGAATAAGTTGTAATAACTTTGTACATATAATATTTATGGTAGATTATTACAGATGAATTTAATATTTTACATATAATACAAACATAATTTGTAATTTTATAATAAAACAAAATTATTTTATATATTTTTTTAATTTTTTATAAATTTTTAACAATGAAACTAATAATAACTCTTACGATATTTTGCTATTAAAAATAATCGTTAACATTTAAATCATTTTTTTTAGTTGTATATATTTTATAAACAAATTTATGTTGCAAAATAGTTAACATTTTGGTATAAATTCTTAACTTATTAGTGTCCTTTTATAAATGATTTTATTATTAAAACTATTTGATTATATAAAAATTATAAGGTTTTTATTGTTTTATTTTTTTTACCTGAAACTAAGTTAATAAATAAAAATGTGTAACAATTATTAAAAAAAAATTAAGTAACAATGTGGTGCTATATTTTTAACAAAAATGTATTGTATCGGGGTAGATAAGTTTTACCACGTTTGACTTAAACCTAAATAAACATCTGTTAAATCTCTACCATTGGTACTAAAAGATAGCCAATTTTTGTTTTTCCTAAAATTTTTACTGTAAAAAATATTTTTGTAAAAAAATCAACGTAATAAACATATAATAATAATAATAAACAATATATAAAATATTATAAAAATTTAACTTATTTGTTTTTTATTTATTTGTACTTAATTGTTTTAATAACATTATCATTTTTAGCAAAAACGTTTAAGAAGTAATTGTCTATTTTTTGTCTAAAAAATAATTTTATTTTTAAATAATACAATAACATATTTAAAATAACAACATATTTAAATTAAATAAATTAGTTTGTTTATGTTTTTATTTAAAATATCTACTTAGCCAAAATAAGGAGTGACCTTTATATTGTTAGGCAAAAATAACAAATATTTACCATTAATATTTTTTTATTGAATATGTACTAGTTAAAAAATTTATTTACGCACTATTAGATAAATTAGTACATTCAGCTTAAAAACCAAAATACTTAATTTTGTAATAATATATAGTGCATTTAAAACATAAACTCTTTTTATGCATTTAAATAATGAACGTACGAATCCCTGTTATATTTAACAATACCAAAATGTTTATAAACTAAACAGCTATAAATGTTTACTATTATTTTATTTTTTATAAAAAACAATTTTTAATAATAATATTAATAATAATAATAATTTTACAAATTCAATAGTATTTTTTTTTAAATGTTATGTTAATCAAATTAATAAAAATTACGTTTACTAACTAAAACAAGTCTGGTTACTTGTATTTTATTATAATTAAACAATAAACATTCCAAAATAATAAAATAACTTTTATGTAAAACTAACTATTTTTAGACTTAAATAGATGCAATTTCTACATAACCAATTAAAAAGTTATGTAAAAACACGAATTTTACTTCATTGTAACAATTGTAACGCAAAAACAATATAAATAATGTTATATTGGTTAATATAAATTAATAATATTAATAAAAGATAAACGTACATCCTAGTATTCCAATCAACAATAATACAAAATATATTAGTTAAAAATTAAAATACTAAATTATTATTATTAATATTATTATTATTATTATTAAGCTTTAATAGCTCACTAGAGATACATTTAGCATAAAATACATTTACCATTAATATAAAAAAGTAGTAGTACAAATAATGGGATCAAATAAAATAGAATGTCATATGTTAATAAATATAAATATAGTTTATATAGTATATAATTTTAAAAAAATATTCAAAATTGCTGTACATAGAATGAGTCATTATAAGGCACAACTTGTACTGTGAGATGTCCAAATTAGTTCAAGTGAATGCGTAGGTGGAACAATTCCTACTTTGATAGGTTTCTTATAGTCCAATTTTGTTTAATTGTGGATTGGTTAATACTCTGGATAAGTAGGGCAGACAGGCTATATTTGTATTTCGATTAGCTTTGGCTTTCATGTGCAGGTAAGTTGTTCTTGTTTTTCCAAAAGCTTTAGAATTGTTAAAAACTGCATGTAGTAGGTGATTGTTATTATTTTCAATCCTTGATGCTAATTGTATACAGGATTTAAAATGTTTATCAACAATATCATTCAATAAAATAAAATATTTGATTCCTGAAGATTTTGATACCAATGATATGCGTCTTATTAAAATAACGTAATCCTGTTTTAAGAAACCAGAAAAAATTATAGGTGAGCAATATAATATCAAAGGATAAAAACATGATGTTATACACAATTTAGTAATATAATTGTTAACATTTAGTTTTCTTAATTTTTTATATAGTAGCATAAGGATTTGTTTTTTTAAAATATATGTTTTACATGATTACACCAGGTAAGTATGTTATTTATGTGTACACCAAGATATTCAATTTTGTTACAAGTGCAAATATTTGTTTGATTTAACTTGAGTGTTCTGTTTAATTCCATTGTTTCTCTTGGACGCCTTGTTGTAAATTTCTAAACTTGCATATTGATGGATTTAAATTTAAATCAAAGTTAGTTAACTATTTTTTAATTTTATAAATAAAATTTTTAAAATTGTTTAGATTATTGTTTAAAGAAATCTTTGTACACAATACCATATCATTTGCAAATTTAAACAAAAGTGATGACTTTGGCACTAGCAATGGATTTACGTACAGTAAAAATAAAAACAGAGATAGTACTGCACTTTGTGGAACTCCATTATTATTTTTTGTTAACTCTGATTTATTACGACTAATTTGTGTATATTGTTTGTTTTGAAAAGTTCTTTAATTTAGTATATTGACTAGATTTATATGCTACCTCTTTTTCTCGTCCAAGCCTCTTAAGATTTAATAAAGAAATATTATTGTTTGTAATATCAACCTTAACTACTGGACAATATTTGTTAATATAGGTGTTAATAAAGTCAGTAAAAAGTACAGTAGCATCATTAAGCTAAGATTGATAAAATTGATGTTATTAATGTTCAATAGTGCGGATTTAAGTAATGCTACATTTGAATTCGATGTATCTCGCACATGTATAAACGATTTAATAATAGCCTTTAAACATTTAGAATGATAAAGCTTCGAGTATATTGTTAAAAGTAGACGAATTATTGAATGGTCAGATGTTAAAAGAGGTGCGTGTTGTTTCACAGAGTAATCGGGGCGTTTGTAAAAATATAATCTAGTTGTTTTTGAAGTCTTGTAGAAAAATTAACTAGATTAGTAAGGCCCATTAGTTTGAATATGTTAGTATTCGCATTATTGAAAACACCAGTTAATATGATTAAAGTATTTTCATCAACATTGATAAGATAATCAAGTAGTTGGTCGTAGAAATAATTAATTTTTACAGTGCTAGTAGAAGGTGTTATGTAAATATTTATAATGTCAATATTTTTGTAGTGAGACATGTATTTACTTCTGCAGTTGACGATTAAGCACTCAATTCCATTTTGCGAATATTCAAATTTAGAATTAGGATTATTACAGTATTTTTTATTAATGCATGTAATAAGGCCTCCCCCACGTTTTTAAATGCAATTTTTTCGATCAAGTCAAAATATAAAAAATTTATGAATTTCTATAAGATTATTCTCAACATATATATTTAACCATGATTCTTGAATTAATATCACACAACTATTCGTATGTAAATTGTTTGTCATAAGAGATCGTAGATCAAAATTTTTATTAAGTATTGACCTGCAGTTTAATGACAGTAGTAGCGGTAGGGACATCTCGTTAAGTAACTTTAATTTTAAAGCTTTTTGAAAACCACTATAATAAAATTTACGATTATTTTGAACAATTGTATGTTTTTGTGTGTTGAAAAAACTGCTTAAAATTAAATGTGGACATTGTTGAAATTTGGATTTTAGGGACAAAAGCGTATTTCTGTTAAATTTTATTTTTATTAATTTCATTTAATAAAAAAGTAATAAAAATTGATTTATTTATACAAAGAAAAATATTAAGATATTTAAAAAATATTAAAAAATTAACGGTAAAAAAGTATTTAATTCCGGTGTTATGGAAACGTAGTGCAGCCATTCGATGTCCCGCCATATTATTAACTAAATTTGTTAAATATTACAAAATGTCTAATTTTTTAAATGCAACTATTTGTTCCCAAATAAAAATACATATTTAACAAATCATTTAATTTTTTATTTGTTTTTTAATTAAATATAAAAACAGCAAATTACATAAATGTAAAATAGATTATTTTATTTATTTATTTTTATTGCTCGAAATGTTTTATAGCAAAATTATTTTGCAATAAATATGTAGCCAAGCCTAACGTAAACCCGCGTTTAGTGCCGGTAGTGTGGATCAAACCCATGCCCCCTCAGTTTTGAGTTAACTATTGTTACAGCTAAACCACCTTAGCATTATTAAAAGTTAAAAATGTACAACTATTTGCAAAATCATTGTTTTTTCAATTTTGTAAATAACAAATTTATATTTATATTCAACATGTTTTGTTGGCTTATTAAACAATTATTGCACAATTAAAAACATGTTTTGTAATAACGCAATAATACAAATAGTTGTTTAATAATTTTAAATAACATATAAAAAAATGTATATTGTAAATTGACCTATAGGTTATGAATTACTTATATATTAAATTACTTTAGCTATTAATAAACATATACATATATGTACATAATATTATACAATTGTTACAATAATTACCGCAAATAGTAATTGTTTAACTTAAATATTGCTACCAACTACATAACATACAAAATGTACGTCACTTTAATTATAAAATATACAATACTATATAATAATTAAAAAAAAACTATAATTATATATACATATATATTGTAAACAATAAAAAATGTATAAAATATCAGCTAGTGCAAAATCAAAAATTAAATAAAATGATTAACATAATTTATATTGTTAAGTATTAACAAAAGTGCAAATTAATAACATTAAAAAATGTTTTTTAAATTAATAATTTATGTGATCGCAATTTTTTAAGCAACTTAATTAAGGCGTTTTAAGAAGCTGTCGTTAAGAGTGTTAATATATCCTTGTTTTATCTCATATTGAACAACAAACCGAATGCGTTCACATAAATCCTCAATTTCAGTAGGTCTATTAATGTTGCGTTCTAGAATACTAAAAAAAACAATTTTAATAACCTTAGTATCTTGGTTGTTAAGTGTTATTGAGTAAAAAAATGTTGTTTTCATTTTTATATATCTACTGTCTAAATTAAAATATGAAATAAATAAAGTAAACTTAAATAAATACGGCGTTAGATTTTTGGACGTATAACATAGAGCATTGTTTTAAAAAATAGTTGTAACTTTAGTGTAAATGTGCTGCATTTCACAATAAAAAACATCCTTTATAACTAATGTACAAGATATTATTCTTTATTTAATAGGTTGATTATGTTTATTACCAAACAAACACATTATTTGTCAAGGAGGGTTTTCTTTTTAACAAACGGGAGTAAATGTTTTTAAAAACTAAACTAACACAAAACTTTGTTTTTGTAGTTAAATGGTTTTTCTTGAATTATTGATTTATTAGCAAAATATACGGAAATCCAATAAAAAAAGCATTGTTTATTTTATTGTTTACAAAAAATTAAGCTATTGTCCTTTTGTTTATTAATAATAAATTGTTTAACTTTTGTAATTGAATAATTAAACCAGATTTTATTGCTTTGTTTTAAATTGTAGAATAAGTACAATTGTTTAAACTATTTTTTTAGTTAAAAAAAAATAATTTATTATAATGTTTTAATTCTATAACAATTTTCTAATTTTTTGTAGTGCTTGTTAGAAGTTTTCTTCTAACATTATTATAATTTCAAGGTGTTTAACGATACATAATTTAATAAATTGTTAAGAGGTTAACTCGGTATAAATTTAATTTAGTTTAGATTTAGCATATACGTTGCTTGCGTAATCTATTTATATGCCAGTATTTGTATGTTAATGCAGTTATTAATATTAAGTTACAATTTTAATTACATGAAATTTTTGTATATATATATATATATATACTTAAAAAAAATCAAAAAATGTAAATAATTATGCATCCTAGGTAAAATATAAAATAAAAACCACAATAAAAATAAAATTAAAACAAATAACAAACACGTGCTACAAGTTTTAATCAAGTCAGCAATTTTGAAATTATTGATTATTTTGCATGTAATTAGATTAGGTATAATAGAAATTTCATATAGCTTAGTTTTAAAAAACACGTATATTGTTATCATTATTGGTCACAAACAAAAAAAGTATAACAATGATAATATGACTGCCTCTAGCTAGTAATCCTAATTGTTAATTTTTCTTTTATAACAAAACTTAAAATTTACTATGGCAATTATTTTAATGCCACTTTGGACCAAAAGGCCGTAAGTAAATTAATTAATTATTTTGTTTACAATTGTTAGTCTACCAAATTGGTATGCTTTTGTAATTTATTTGTTAATGCATACACATTCTTATTTAAATAGTGTACATACAATAAAAACGTTATTTTGTAATTCAAAGACCCCCTTGTTTTTGTTTATATCAATTTTAGCCTTTATATCACAGTTTGTCTAAAGATTAGTGTAACTATCTATATAACCCCAAATATAATTGACATATGCTTTATTGGCTAACATATACACACGTACACCAATGTATACGTTTATTATAAATACAAAAAACATTTACTCATATTGAATAATCATTAAAAACGAGTTATTATTTTATTAATTAAAACAAATATTTAACACAAAAGTTGCTGTTATGCAGGTTGACATCCAGCTAACTTTATATTATTTTTGTTTTATTAAC
>JAKXYG010000243.1:0-13962 GCA_025895645.1 Cardicola forsteri | reverse complement strand
GGTTTCTGTTACATCGAACGAGCGCAAGCATTTATCGAGGATATTTAAAAGGTGTTTCAAGGTAGACGTTAGGTTATGCGAAATTACCCTGACAAATCGCCAGTGGGATTGTCACAACGATGCTATTTATTAAACAAGACTAGACTTATCATGCCATCGAAGTCAATTGTTTAATAAAAGAAAAAATGACGGGTTAAACTGAATGAAAAACATGAAATTGCGCTAAAAATACGTTTACCGCCAAATATTTTCCAAACACTGTACAACAAAGTAAATAGAAAATAGGAGCGTTTAAATTTAGAGGGCTTAGAATTATTTCTTGTTTGTATTTATTACAATTGCCGCCATTATTATTATTATTATCATCAGGCGTAGAGTGCCATTTGGGTTGTACAATTTTTATTTATATGCACGTTTTAGCCAATCAGATTACGCTAATTATTCCACCATTTTTAATTTTAGATAAAGCATCAATGACACCTTGTTTGGTAAAGGTTGCATTTTCCGACATAACTGTCCTCGTTCCCATTGATTCGCTGTAAGTATTTTTGTTCCTTTTGCTGTTATTGTTGTTGGTTTGTCAGCGCACATGTAATTTATCGCACTCGTTATCAGTAAAACGTCATGTAAATTGACGCGGGCTTTATTTTTACTACTTTGAATGTTTAATGGAGAAACCACATTTTTAGCAGCGGACATTCTAGCCCGCATTTAGTGAATCGGTGGTGGCGATCGAACACATGCACACCCAGGTTTGAGTTGAGCAGTGTACCGCTAGACTGCCCCGAATGATGGAGCTGTACGAAACCAAGTGTCCAGCACCAGTTCATCTCGTCGATAAGTTTGTTTAAGTCTATGCAGAAGACAATGCTTAGATGGGAGAACCTACCGTCTTCATTTTGGAACGAGAAGAGTGGCTTATTTGGAGTTGGACTCGAACCTGTGTTCACCTCTTGCTCTCCGACATATTATTAATGCTGGAATCATTGATGGACATTCGGCGAATCTCTAGACGAAAGTCTGTTTACTCAGCATCGACTCTAGCTACATTTACTGTGAGTAGATTGATGACACAAAAAAGTGTTCCTTTTGTTGAAGTATGTAGGCCAATAATAAGGAAAAAGAGATAATTCATGATAGGATGCTAATGTTTCTAGGGATTCCAGTAGCGACGGTGGCACTACTGACGGTTACCTTCACGTGGTAAATCCAGGACTAGATGTAATCAAGCACTGACAGAGTAAAGACCAAGTACACAGCGATATAAATGGGCTGTTTTGGTGGATGGGATGCAAACATACACCCAATATACATAAAAGATGTATTAGGGTCATATACCCAAACAGTGTTGGGCTAAGGGAATTAGGCGGATTCGTTAATCTGTGTGAACAGTTGTGTCATCATAAAGGTGGTGTTTATTAGCGAAGAAAGTTTGTGATTTGTCTACGTTTGTTACGCTTATCAAGTCATCGAAGTTGATTGCTTTATATTCCGTATAGATATGGAACATAATGAAAAAATGATCACATTAATAGTTAAATGAAGAAATGAAATATTTTTTATTCTTATTACACTATAGCAAATATTACAATTTCATGGCTGTTTCCTGATTCTGAGAAAGGATGCTAATGATCCTGAGGATTTGAGTATTGCTTACTAAAGTCTCAATTTCCAATGATGGTGATATTATTGACTGTTTGTCCTCCGCGTGCTGCATCCTGGACTAGGTGCCCCTAGGCATCTAGACTAATAACAGCAGGATCTGAGTGCACAGCTGTTACAACGAGTGGGTGCGAGCATACACCCATAATACTTAAAAGGTATCTTAAGGTATACGTATACCATATGTCGCCATTGGTCTAAGGGATATAACCCTGATAAAAATCAGGTGGCCTTATCAATCTTTGTGAACAGTGGCGCCATCACAAGGATGCCGTCTATCAATTAAAAAACTGTTATTTTTCTACGTTGTGTTACGCTTATCAAGCCATCGAAATCGATCGTTTGCTATGCCTTACAAATGTGGAAAACAATGAACAGGTGACCACATGATTACCAACCAAAATGAATGAACGAAATGACTTTGTATTGATTTTTAAAACAAACTCGACTTTGCATGAATCCATTCCAGATCCTATTCCGTTTCATGGCTCGCCCAAGAATCCCTCCGTCGCCGCCAAATACTCCTAGGCCTTGTTGCATTTAATCGCGACAAAACGGCAGTTCAGTTGAGTACTCGTGACGGTGCCTTGCTACTGCACTCGGATCGTTTGCATTCGGTTTTGCTGTCGTTGGGACAGTCATCCAATCCTGTTGTCGAACTTCAAGCAGACATTGTGGAATCTCAAAACCAACAGCAACCGCCAGTGGTAGTTCATAGACAGCCGGAACATGTAATAGAACCGTTGGACGAAGGGCGAAAGAATTTGTTTTTAGTTACAAATGCAAATTTAATTCGAAACGGTTGGTTTAAATGGATTGTATTCAATTTACAAAAAGGTTATATAATTTATAGTGACGTGATAATCTGATTATGCAATTGCCTCCAATATACATAGGAGGGGATAACAAAGCGTTTCGCTAATGGACGGCATCCTTATGATAGCGTCACTGTTTGCAAAGAATTGTCACATTTACTTCAAAATGATTACAAACATTTTGACTAATCGTCAGTTTGTTGTTTATTTGTCAAAATTTATTTGCATAAAATTAGCTGTTCGCTACTACATAGTTGGTTTT
Organism: Cardicola forsteri; assembly: GCA_025895645.1. Taxonomy (NCBI): domain Eukaryota; kingdom Metazoa; phylum Platyhelminthes; class Trematoda; order Strigeidida; family Aporocotylidae; genus Cardicola; species Cardicola forsteri. Next base: position 11,223 of record JAKXYG010000243.1, on the reverse strand, counting down.
TCGCAAAGTTGAACTAGCAAACTTTGCTCGCTATATAATTTTATATTATAAAATTTTAGAATCATAATTTCGACCAATAGAAATGAGTTAGATGTAGGTTGAAAAAAGTTGTGAGTGGGTGTATTGGTGAAATGACAACAGCCAATAGAAAAGATGCTTATTATTGTCTACTCACGGTAAACAAAGTAGTCAGTATATTAAAATAAAGTTGCAACTTAGCAAAATTCATGTTAAAACGGTAATTGTATGTATGTAAAGAATTGTAATAGTAACATGAAATATTGATATAGCTCTTCCTGGATGAACCATGATGTCACAATAAATGATAAAAAGTAATCAATGATTCAAAAAACTTGTGCGAACGATTTTCAGCCATGGCTTTGAAAATATGTCTATAAAATATTTTTTTAAATCAGCAATCTTGTTTATTTTATACATTTTTTTCTCAACCCTCGATTGATCCATAAATCAATAATTAAAAATTAACTTGATTTTTATTGGTTAAAGCTTAATTGGTTCAACACGATTGAAAATCAACTTGATAATCTACTAAAATATCAATATGGTACAGATGATTAGATTCGGAACTGGTTAGGTTTGAGTACCACCACCGGTACTAAATGCGGGGGTCCTCGTTTGGCTTTATTCACTTGCTGAAAAATGCATTTTTTTTGTGCGAACTCAATCGTTTTATTTACTTGTTAATAATTTAATATGGCTGTTGCTGATTATTAATATTATTATTTTAAAGCCCCTTTCACTCTAAAGTGTATGGGGCAACGCAAGATAGTTCCATGTACATTCAATTTTTGACTTTGAAGATTTTGCCCAACTTTTATTCAGATTTCACTGAATTATCATGAAAAATGTTTCAATTTTTCTCTGTAGTTTAATGGGACACTATCCTCTTACTGTTTCTTTACCAATATCAATTGTTTACAAAGGCCAGGCTGCTAACTTTGCACCCAAACCCTCCTTTCTCAACCGGACTTAGGATCGACTATGGTGGAGTTCTATATTAAATTACAAAAAATTGTATTTTTCAATTGTGTATGACTAAATCAGCATTGACCAATCAAAATTAAGTCAATTCTTAATTATTGATTTATTAATTAAACCATTTCTGCCATCCCGGAAGATCAGCATTCAGTTGTATCTGGACCATTATTTGGTCGATAAAATTGACGAGCAAATTCTCGATTTTCTAAGTTGGATGAGTTGGGAGTCTAGGCGATGCTACTGTTCGAGTCTTATTCAGTTTGCTTGTCATTATCCTATTTCGATTTCGATTTCAGCGTATGAAAAATCACACGACAGCCGTGTCGTCGAATTTTCTGATTTAGGTCTGACCGACTTGGAATTTGTCGCGGTTCTGGATTCGAAATTGGATAGTCAATCTGTCACCGATTTAGTGGTTCAAGGCAAGTCGATCGATGATTTCCCATCATAAAGATGCTTTTTGTAAAAATAAATACATGGGGTAGAACAAGAGGGCACCATTACACTACATGAAATTGGTGCAAACAACGTATGATTCCAATGGCGGGTTTCGATTCTCACCACGTTCAGTTTTGCTGAAAAATGTTTCCTGTAAAACATTTAAAGTAGTATATATATATATATACTAGCCGTGATGTGTCTGATAATTAGTTTTAAATTTGATTTACGCTCAAAAATCAATTCTCAATCTATCAGTCAGTCATCCATCTTTATAAATCAATATTTTAGCCAGATAAGAATCTCTCTCTCTCTCTCTCTATATATATATATATATATATATATATATATATATATATATATATATATGTACGTTTTAGCCAATCAAATCACTCTGAATAACCCGTCCATTTTGCCTTTGAATAACCAATCGACGTCGTGGCTTCGTCAACTCGTTCGACTCGATTTGAGTGCCAACTTGATTGGCGCCGAATCATTTTTGGCTCTGATGAAGAGTTGGTCGAGGTGAGTGTTGTTGGACATCGGTCTTATTCCTGACTGTTGGCTCCACGTCGTCTATTCTCGACTAGATTCTTCACCTAAATATTTAGGCCAACACAGTAGGGATTGGTCTGTGTTGGGACGTTGTCGTTATCGGTTCTTCCCAACGTACAATCTCGATGAGGATTTGTCAATTCTCAATTTACTATTGATGACTGTCATTTCTGCGTGGTGTATTCTGGACTATGCTCGATGAAGTTTTCAAATAGAGGCTAGACTGCTTACAAAGTTTCAATTTACAATGATGGTGATATTCCTGAATGTTGCCTCCATGTAGTGTATCCACGTGATATTGATTAGATATTGATAAGTGATAACTGGGTTTCCGCTCTACCGTTGGGATAAATGAGATAACTGTGACAACAAATTTATGCCGATGTGAACAATGGCGCCGTTACAAGGATGCCTAGATGGGCATGGGTTCGATGCCCCCCCCCCAATTGCCGGCCTTCCTCCAAAGCAGATCACCTCGGCAATTTCTGTGAACACTGGAATTGTCGTAAAGAAGCGTTCTTCTAGCCAATAAACGTTTTTTAAGCCTTCCCCCCCAAGTTTAATTCGCATTTAACAACCTCTTCGTGAAAACTTAGAACCAATGAAGACGTGGCTCTACCACCAAGGGAGCGATTTTTTTTAAATGACCTATGCCAACCTTTCTTTATTGACAGCAATGCGTCTCCACCGATGCCTCGTCTTCACAACCTCCAGCTGTCGTACAATCCACTGTTTGGTTCGTTCCAATGGACGGAGTTTGTCCGACTAATTGTACATTCGATGTGTCCCAAACTGCAACACCTCGAATTGGCATCGTGTCAAGCCGACGAGGGTCTTCAGGCGGCGTCGCTTTTCATCTACGACGGCGAAGTGGGGGAAGACGAACAAAGCTTGTGTACGTTTGTTTTTTGCATGCAGTTGGTAGAAAATGTCAATATTTTTTAGGACTTTTTGACAACTTTAAATGTTTTGACGGAAAACGCATCTTTCAGTCGGGGATATTTGACCGAAGCCGAATGCCCACCCAACTTTGAGTCGTACGCTGTACCGCTAGACAACCCCGGCACATTCATTTTACAGCAACTTATTTAAATCAATTGAAGCAGTAGTATTTTTATAGTAAAATAGTAATATACTTTAAACCAAAATCCAAATATTTAATGCCAGAATGTTTTATGTTTGCAAAATTAATATAAACATACTGCAGGATAAAATAAATATAAATTGCCATTTATATAATTTGTCCTATAAAAATTTAAACAAAGGGATTTGACACCTAAAAAATAAAACATTGTTTTATCAATCTACCGTCCTGTTTTGAACATATTTTAATTTACCTAACTCCGTTTAGAAAAGATCAGAAATGAACTTATTTAGCCAGTCCCAATTATAGATAAAGGAGGAGGGTTTGAAGGCAAAGTTATCAACCAGGCCTCTGCAAAAAATCTATATTGCTACAGCAACAAACAAGAGAACGCCATTCCGGTGTGTGATGTAAAATTCAACTGCCTATTTAAACATTATTTGTGTCACATTTTTACAGTTAATAAACAAAAAGTCACCCTTACTTAAATTTTTAACCGAAATTATAAAAAAATCAATATGAATATTGTCTAAAATAGTATTAAATATTGTATTACTTTTTTCACAATATAATTGAATTACGTCCGCAATTAGTTTTTTAATTTTCTGCAATGTTTAACTTGTGTTGTTTTCACTTATGTGAAGATATGATGATACTATTGGTAAAATGTGTTCACTTTTATACAGTTATTTTATCAATACAGCTAAAGTAATGCAATCCGATAACTAATCACTCATGTTACACTGATTTTGACAACGGTCCGTGAACCTACTGTAAGAAGATAGAAGCTTATTTGCTAACAGTATTAATGAGTAGTATATTTATGTACGACTTGTATAATTTGTTTTGAAATAAGCATTTTGGGAAAATGTTGGAATTATCATATTCACTTACATAATAAATCCACATGGCTTTAGGATGTAAGGATGTTTTATCCTTATTTGGAATTATCAGCAATTAATAGCTTTCAAGTCTCACACACACACATGAATATGAACCCACGACCTATCTGGTGTCAGTCCAGTGCCTTAACCACTGAGCTACGGATGGTTGAAACTGACCCAGTAACTGATTATTTATAGCGAATTTGATCGACCCCTCAACTAAGTAATTCATTTGGACGAAGAGGTTTAGCATAAATAAGAGGACTAAGTTGGCGTGTTAGCAATGTTCGTTTGTACGATAGACATCAATGGTTATTTTCGCTGGATGAGTGGGCGATTTACGTAATCCATTTTAGTCGTTATCTCTTATTGTGTTAGAGATACATGGCCAATGAATATTAGGTATCTGAAAATGGTTGAAATATTTTACTAGTTATTAAACGGTTGTGTTCGATAGAAGATAGCGAGCGAAACCATATGGATCTTCAACTTCGCTTTGCTCAAAATGGACAACTCTTTGTTACATCTATTCCATACGTACGTTTAATAGCCTACACGTGGCACAGTTCAGTTATGTTTAATAATGGATTCTTGGTATAAACGTGCTGCAAGTTGAATGCCGAGTTACCGAATCGTAACTTGAGCTACAGACTTATATAGACGATTCATTCAATCACTCCAGTTGATGATGTGAAATCACCTCTTCATTGCTTTCCATATTTATACGGCATTTTAAGTGATCGACTTCAATGGCTCGATACATGACAAATGTAGGACAATAACGAAGTATCTTGGCTAATAGACGGCACCCTTGAGACGTCGTCACTGTCCGCAATGATTGACGAGGCCGTCTGATATGTTGTCATGATTGTTTCTGAAGTCCAACAGCCATACCTTTTCAAGTTCCGTGAGTGTATGCTTGCACCCATCCGCTTTATCAGAATCCCAATAATGCTGTGCTACTCTACGTGCTTGAGTGCACCTAGTCCACGGAGAGGTGACTAGTCAGAAATATCGCCATAATTGAAAATTAAAAACTTTTTATGAGCACTATTCAAATTTGAGTTCCATCAAGAAATGTGAACTCTTGTTCAACTTCGCCAAATGTCCGCAATGTTTTCTGTGAAATATCAAAGCAATAAAACTCAACTAGGAAACAAAATATTGGAAAAATTTATGTATGTTTTTTAATATTAACTTGATTTTATTTTAAATCTAGTCTACAGGAATTGTAAAAACTAAAACTATAGGCAAAATATTTCATATTTTGTTTTGCACTGACTACGAAAAAATGGTTTCAAAATTTAGAAACTGTGGGAAAGTCATAATTGGATAACAACAATTATATAAACGGAATTATTAAATGCAATTTATATATTGTCTATAGTAATTGATAAATTATTCATTTATGTGTTTAAAATGATTATTTAACCATTTTTAAATAATTTAAATCTATTTATTTTAAATACAAAAACTACAAAGTTTAAAAATTTATGTTATGCTGATAATTTTACTTAATTTTACAATATTAGCCAGTTGATATTTCATGTAGTTGTTTTTATTAATAACAGCATATATTGGTAAATTTATAAGTGCATTTTATTTATTATTCTATATTATATATTAAATAATTGAACCAAGTTTATTTTGTAAGTTATATAGTTGTCGTTAATTAGGCACATTTTTGATGGCCATGTCGGGTGGTCTGGCGGTACAGCGGTCGACTTGGACCTGCGGCATACGGGTTCAAAGTTCCACCACCCACCCACTAAGTGCGGGCCCACATTCGGCTTTGCGAAAATGTCCACTGCTGAAGGATGCACGTTAGCTGTGTAAATCATTTGAAGTATAAAATAGGTAATAAATATTAATAACTGAACCGCATATAGTATAGTTAATCTCCTAACCAGCACGAACTACACACCATCATCAATAGCCACACCACAATGAATGACAAGGTTGAGGTTGTAAAAACGAATGAAGCAATTCATTTGCACAAGTTACATAAAAACTTAATTTAGTATTATTTAATATTTGTTAATATAAATAATTATACGAAACGAATAGTTTTATTACTCATTGCATGTCGTAAATTCAAAAGAAAGTTGGTACCAAGTTACATAAAAACCAAATAAATTGTATTTATTTCGTTTTCTTTTTATATATTTGCATAAAAGATGTATGACCCCAACGCAAAATAGTGCAGAAAATTTTGAATTTTTATTTATTTACTTTTAATAAAAGTTGGCTTTATGTTAAAACCGTTTTACAGAAACATTGAATACTAAGAATATTAACAAAATATTTCATATTTTGTTTTGCACCGAATAAGAAGAAATTGTGAGAAAGTCATTATTATGTACTGTTTATAATAATTAATAAACTATTCATTTATGTGTTTAAAATCATTATTTAAAAAATTTTAAATAAATTTAAAACAAATATCAAATAAGTGCACTTTTATGCGCAAATGAAAAAACACACGCACACATAACTCCTTGAGACTTATACCATTTAGAAGTCGAAAATGAAAGCTGACATTTTTTAAGTATTTGTTTATTCAAAATGGTGTAGAAAACAGATTTACACAGGAAACGCGCATTTTCCAGCAGTGGATATTTGTGCGAAGCCGAACGTGGTGGAATTCGCACTCCGATGCCCATTCAGTTCAAGTCAAGCGCTACCTATTTGGCTACTCCAGCACAATGAATTGATAATTAGTTATTATTATTATTATCATGACTCCATTATAGCTGATCGCAACTCTAGTGGGGAATGAAGGAGGGTTTGGGTGCCTCTGTAAAATTTTATTTTATACAAAAACATTTATTGATTATTTTTTATAAATAATTATATAATTGTAGTTATATGTATTAAATCAAAATTAAAAATGTAATTATCTTTGTTGAAAATTAAAATTCAACAAAAGATAGTAAAAAATAACGTTGGTTTTTATAAAATTGTATCGATTTGTCATTAGAATGAAATGTTAAGATTATTATAAAAGTGTTTTCGAACACATGCGATTACACTTTTTTATTTAACAATTTGTAGAAAAAGTATACAAAAATGAGACTGTTGCATTTTTTTAAATATTTGACGTTGTATTTTATGTTGATAATTTTAGTCACTATTAGATTATGAGCCTGTTGACATTTTGTGTAAAACATATATTAATGAGATGGTAATGATCCCGAGGATTAGAGTAATGCTTATAGAGTTTCAATTTCTAATGATGGGGATATGATTGGCTGTTGGTGGTGCATCCTGGACTAGGTGCCAACAGGTATCTAGACTAATAACAGCAGGCTTCGAGTGCACAGCGGTATAAGTGGCCACATATGTTGGGTGGGTGAGAGCCATATGCCATACGCAGTCGTTGGGTTAGGGAAAATAATTATTATAAACATCGACAGCCTTGCCAATCTTTGTGAACTGTGCAAGGTTAGCAACTTGTCCTCTGTATAAATATTGCCAAAAAACAGCATTAAATATATTGATTTATTAAATTACGCCAAAAAGTGTTGATAGAGTAGAATAAAATCTGATTAAAAGTTGAGTATTCAATAGACAGAATCTTCAGCTAAAAATGTAATTGTTATTTTGTTGCTCCATTAACCTTCCTCTACCTAAAACCTCTCATAATACACGGAGTACTAAAATGGGGTCATTTTTTGTTTAAAGCACATTATCAAGGTTCATAAATCGAAGGAAATTGATAAAAAGTTATACTCAGAGACTTTAAAGATTTATTTTCAACAAAATTTGGTGAAAATATATATATTTAAGGAATAGTAGATAGGATTATTGCAAAAATTTCATACTCGGGTCACTTCTGACCTCTGTTTTATGTCCAGGAATAATAAGATGTCACTGCGGCAAACCACGACAAAGAAGTGACAATTTGACGAGGAAAAATTAGTTGGTAAAATTCGCTCAAGAGACCAGCACAAACGGTTTTGGACTGACAACTGAAAGGGTGGGTGGTTGACCACAGAAAAATTGACCAATCAGGAAACTTTTGGTCTTTATGCTTATTTCGTCATCGAAGTCGATCGTTTAGTATGCTGTACAAATATCTTATTCCAGATTCAACTCTCGATCTATCCGATCTCAACTCCAGCTGAATTCATTCCCAAACCCATAAATTTATCCTCCTTATTCAACCAATCAAATTTCAAGTACTTAAGTGTTTGCGATTACGTGGGTGTTCTCGTGTTTAATTCAATAACATTCAATCGTTGGTGGGCAGTACTTTGGCCTTGATTGGTCCGATTTGAGCCAATGGAATGGCAAGGCGGCCGTTGAAGCTGACGAGATGCAAATAAGACCTTCAAACGGCGATCAGCTGATGAATGTTATTGCTTCGCTGTTTAAACAGGTTTGTGGTGTTTTATTGATTTATGACTCTTGTTATGCTTTCAATAAACATGGGGCAACATGATAACAGTAACATCAAAAAAACAACAACAAAGTCCCATAATTTACAAAGAACATATGGAGCAACAAAATGATTCCAAAACATTCATTTAATTTAGATCTTCCTGAATGGTTGTGAGTCACGTTTTCTGTGGTCAACCCCCCAACATTCCTTGTGCATCATCAATTATCCATACCAAAACCGTTCTTGTTGGTCTTTCGGTGGTAAACTTAGAATTTGATCGGCTTTCAGCCAACCCTGTCATCTGAGTCGTTCTATTGCTTCTTTTTCCGTTAATTGCTTGAATGGTGTCCCTTGCTATTTCAGTAGCAACAGACTCCAGGTTTTGCTTAAAGACCGCTTTCTTGTGATGACGCCAGTGTTTACAGGAATTGACGAGGCGATATTCTTCGGGGTTGATGCCAGTTGACAGATTCACAAGCCCAATCTGCACCACATGAAGAAAGAACAGTCAGGATTTTGTAAGCATTACTTAAATCCTCAGGATCACGAGCATCCCAATCATATTCCATTTTACTTTTATGGGTCACGATAATACATTATCGTTTCTCTTTATACATTTGAAGGTCAAGTTTTTAATGCAATTGATGATAGAGGCAAAGTTTATTTGGATTCAATTGGAGGATTTTTGCTTTGAGTTATTTGTGTGTGTGTGTGTAAACCAATCAGATTTCATTCCACGATAATACATTATCGTTTGACTTTATGCATTTGAATGTCGAGTGTTTAATGTATTCGATTGTAGAGACAATTTTATGTGGAGGCAGATGATGAGGTATCATTTAGTGAGCTGATAACATTGATGTAGGCGAGACGTGAAAATTTTGTTTATTTTAAAATTGTACGCTTTTATAACTAAATTAATACGTGGATGGTTGTGCAATGAATCATTTATTGGTCAGCGTAGTGGTTTTGTACTGACATTAATAATTTATTTTGGTTGGCGATGTGGTCATTTCGTTATTATTTCCCATATTTATAGGGCACAGGAAACTGTCGAATCCGATAGCTTGATAAGCGTGACAAACGCACAACAATTATGAAGTTTCTTTATAAACAGTGGCGTTGTCACAAGGATGCCATCCGTTATTTTATTGTCAGCGTTATCACTCTTAGCCTAAGTGCTACTTATACCTTAAGTAACCCTTTGAACCCAATTATATGGCTGTGTACTCGTTCCTCGCGTTTATTAGTCTAGATACCTGTTGGCATCTAATCCAGGATGGCGAACAGTTAGGAATATCACCATCAACGGAAATTGTGACTTTATAAGTATTACTCAAATAGTCAAGATCACTAGCATCCTTAATGGCAGTTTAATCACAATTCCAATCTCATTTTTATTTAATCTAAATTGTTTTAAAATTTATATTTCAGGGTCATTTACACGTACAGTTATTGGATGTGGGATTTTGTCAGTTATCATTCCATTGTGTACCGTCTTTGACCAGGTAACGTTTGCATTGAGCAGCAAATGACAATTATTTATTTTATTTTTATTATTACTATTTAAAAAAAATATATTATTACTATTATTTTTTATTATTGTTTGATGAAATGATGTTCTGTTGTGTTGTTCTTTCAGTAATCTTTTTTTACAGAAACCTAACCTTGGACTCAAACCTTCCTTTCTCAACTGAACTTGATACCAGCTATGGTGGAGTTATTATTATTATTATTATTATTATTGTTAATAATAATAATGAAAATAATAGTAGTAGTATTAATACTTATAAAGATAGGGCATATCAAAGTTTGACTTTCCTTTTTAGCTTTTACTCAAACCCGTCATCGGAATGATGCTCTAACTTCTTTGTCTTCGTTTACCAGAACAGTGTCCTTTTTTCAGAAATATTCAATTTTTCAAAAGAAACCTTTTTTATGAACCGACTACGGTGAAATAATAATTCAAAAATCACGTGATTATCGCTCCTCCTTGGGTCCAAATATTCACGTGATTATCCATTTTATTTGTCTACTACCATTTTTTTTTATCCAATAGCATGTTGGGTCCAAAAATTCATAAAACACGTGACTATTGATTTTTTGTCTATCATTTTTTTATCCAACAGCATATTGGTCCAAAAATTTAAAAAGATATGTGATTATCGATTTTATTTGTCCACCAATTTTTTTTATCCAATAGCATATTGGGTCAAAAAATTCAAAAGTCACATGATTATCGATTTCATTTGTCTACCATCTTTTCATCCAACAGCATATTGGGTTTGGTTGGAAGTTCGGTCACATCGTTGATGATTGATCACAATCCCAACTTGCGATCGATTGCCGACCCCCATCCAACGTGGATTCGTATTTTGCAAGCTTCAGCCCAAAAGACATCGGCATTGGTCAGTCTACACATGGATATGCCCAAGTGTAAGTTTCAAGTTTGTAAATATCGAATTGGAGGTATGTTTGGTTACTTATTGCGGTTAGAGAGCGTTGAATTAGGGGGAACGTTGATGATTTTCTAGTAATCCTTTCATATAGCCTCAATTTCCAGTGAGGATAATATTTCTGACTGTTACCTTTGCATGCTGCATCCTGGTGGCTTCGTCAATATTTGCGAACAGCGGCTCCTTCACAGAGATGTCATTTATCAGCCGACAATGTTTGCTATCCTTATAAAGACATCAGAGTTGATCGTTTAGTGTGCTGTGCAAAGATGGACATAATGAAGAGATGATGAGGTCACCAACCCAATAACAATGATTTCCTAGAACTTTTATCACATCCCTTATTACCCAAATGTGTCCCGGTTCGTACCCGGGTTGAACCAGTCTTTGGGATGCTAATGACCCTGAGGATTTGAGTAATGC
>JAKXYG010000265.1:0-13749 GCA_025895645.1 Cardicola forsteri | reverse complement strand
CCAGGAATAATTATAGGTAAGCAATATAATATTAAACAATAAAAACATGATGTAATAAACAATTTAGTAATGTAATTGTTTATATTTAGTTTTCTTAATTTTTTTATATAGTAGCATAAACATTTGGGTTTTAAAAATATATACTCTACATAATTACACCAGGTAATAATGTTATTTATGTTTACACCAAGATATTTAATGTTGTTACAAGTGCATATATTTGTTTGATTTAATTTAAATGTTTTGTTTAATTTTATTGTTAATCTTGGACGCCTTGTTGTAAATTTAAAAAACTTGTATTTTGATGGATTTAAGTTGAGATTAAAGTTAGTAAACCATTTTTTAATTTTATTAATTAAATTTTCAAAATTGTTAAGATTATTGTATAAAGAAATATTTGTGCACAATGCCATATCATCTGCAAAATTAAACAAAAGTGATGGCTTTGGCACTAGCAATAGATCTGCGTACAGTGAAAATAAAATCAGAGATAGTACTGCATTTTGTAGAACTCCATTATTATTTTTTGTTAACTCTAATTTATTACGACCAATTTGTATATATTGTTTACTTTTAAAAAAAAAATTTGTAGCCATTTTAAAATGTAGTTCGGCGTTTTAAGTAGCTCAAAACGTTTAAGTAATTTTTTCCTTAATATGCTATTAAAAGCAGATTTGTAATCTAGAATCATGCTATATATTGAACATTTTTCTTTGTCAAGCGATTCAATAATACAATAAACAAGGCTGGCTACACAGTCTACAGTAGAATAATTATTTTTTATATGCAAATTGATAATAATCATTACTAATGTTTAATATAGGCTTGAGGTCGTTAAGTATTATTTTCTCAGTTAATTTTAAAAACACTGAGGTGTAAGCATTTGGGCGATAATGTTCTGGATTTGTTGATGGAACAAAAAGTTTTGGAATAGATGTGATTTATGAGATACGCCAAGTATTAGCTACTTTACAATTCATAATAGATTTGTTTATTGTAGATAATGATAGAACAATTGCTGGCATGCAGATCTTTAATAAATTGCAACTTATTCCATCAGGTTCAAGTGATGTGCTTGTTTTAAAACTGTTAATTTATTTTTAAATATTAAAGTTGATAATAAGTGTTAAATCGTTTTTAGTTAATTGATTAAAATCTAATATATTTGAGTTGTTTGAAGTAAAATAATCATTTAGTTGTTTAGCATCCATCTTACATTAATTTGCTTTTGATTTGTTAAAAAATGTGTTAATATTTTTTCAAATAGATTGTGAATTACGGTTTGATTAAAAATAATTATTAGCATTAATATGAAGTTTGTTTATTTTTAGTCTAATTTGCATGTTTACGTTTTTTAACTTAGTATATTGACTAGATTTATATTTTACCTTTTTTTCTTGTCTAAGCCTTTTAAGATTTAAGAAAGAAATATTATTATTTGTAATTTTAACTTTAACTACTAGACAATATTTGTTAATATAGATGTTAATAAAGTCAATAAAAAGTACAATAGCATTATTTAGGCTAAGGTTGTTAAAATTTATGTTAGTAATATTCAATAGTGTGGATTTAAGTAATGCTACATTTGAAGTTGATATATCTCGCACACGTATGAATGATTTAAAAATAGGTTTCAAATATTTTGAATAATAATGTTTTAATTACATTTTTTGAAATAAACAAATTATTGAATAGTCAAATGTTAAAAAAGGTGCATGTTGTGTTACTAAAAAATAATCGGGCGCATTTGGAAAAATATAATCTAGTTGTTCTTTAAAGTCTAGTAGAAAAATTAACTAAATTTGTATGGCTTATTAGTTTGAATATGTTAGTATTTGCATAATTGAAATCATCAGCTAATTTAATAAAAGTATTTTTATCAACACTGATAAGATAATTAACTAGTTGGTTGTAAAAATAATTAATTTCCACAGTGTTAATAGAAGGTGCTATGGAAATTTTTATAAAGTTAATATTTTTGTAGTGAGACATGTAATTATTTCTGCAATTGACAATTAAGCAATTAATTCTAATTAGATTTAGGATCATTACAGTATTTTTTATTGATGTATATAATAAGGCCTCCCCACGTTTTTTAGTGCTATTTTTTTAATTAAGTCAAAACATAAAAAAATCATTAAGTTCTGTAAGATTATTCTCAACATATATATTTAATCACGATTATTAGATTAATATCATACAGCTATTTATGTGTAATTTATAATTTAAGTATTGACCTACAGTTTAATGATAGTTGTAGGGGTAAAGACATCTCATTAGGTAACTTTAATTTTAAAGCTTTTTGAAAACCACTATGATAAAATTTACGATCATTTTAAACAATTGTATGTTTCAGTGTGTTAGAAAAACTGCTTAAAATTAAATTTAGACATTGTTGAAATTGAGCTTTTAGGGACAAAGTTTATTTTTGTTAAATTTTATTCTGATTAATTTTATTAAAGAAAAAAGTGGTAAAACATTAATTTATCCAGAAAAAAATATAAATATATTTTAAAAAATGTTTAAAAATTAACGGTAAAAAAAAGCATTTAATTCCGGTGTTATAAAAACTTAGCGCGGTCATTCGAGGGTTCGCGTTATAGAAATTAAAAATAACAAAAAACTAAACAATTGGCTTTAATAAAAATATTAATTATGTAAAAAGTACTAATACACTAATCAAAAATTATATTTAGGTTTATTGCAAAAAACACTGCACTTGATGTTAATAATTGTGACAGTAAATAAAAATATTATTACCAAAAAAAGCAGCAAAACAATTAAATAACAAAATAATACTATGTGCAAAACAATAACATTTTTTAATTGTTTTTATTATTCTTGTTGTAAGCGATAATAATTTTAGCGTTTTAAGATTTTAAACCATTTTAATAAAATACGTTTATATTGTCAAGAAACATTTTTGTATATAATAACATTTATAACCAATTTACGTAGGTTCTTATTCTAGTGGTTTTTGTGTGATTTTTATTAAGCTAATAATATATTTTTAAATAATTACAATATTTTCTTTTAAGAAAAATTGTTTTTACTTATTTTAAATTCCTATTGTTATAATTATCATATAGCAACAACATTGTTACAAACGTTTGTTTATTTCATTTTTGGCTTTCAAAATAGTGCACATTTAAAAAACTGAATTTAATTTAAATTTTTTTAAACATTGTTATTAAAATTATGCTGTTATAGTTTAATAAAATTCTGTCTTTTTGTTCTGTTTTTATAAAATAATTTTTTACATAAAACTAAATTGTTAATCTTGCATTCAAACTTTCCTCGTATTTTAAAAATACTTAAAACTGGCTGCAACAAAATTGAGGACAAGTTATTTTAAAATATAATTTTAGAAATTGCAATATGTTGATTATTACTAAGTTATAATACAATAATGAAAAAGCTAGACACATTTTTTTCAAAATTAATTACAAAAAATTTAAACTTAATTTACTCAAATTAATTTTTCGTAAAGTTAAATTGTTTATTCTAGACTAAGTTTTTACACTATTAGTAATTCATTGATTAATTAATATATAAGTTAATTTTTTATACAGTATACAAATATAAACGTGTTTTTTTATTTTTACTAGCATTACAACAATTTAAATTTAGGTTAGTAAACGTTTAATCTCCACCACCGGCGTTTAATATTTATCTACGTTGGGTTTTTGTAACAACATTTTTTAATATACAACACCCATTAATATATCTAAAATAAATAATAATAAAATAATATATTTTTTATATATTTTTTAAACACTGTAAAATGCTAAACAATTAATATTTGAATCATTAAAAACTTTAATCATTTATTAGACGGAACATATTGGCATTTTTTGAAATAATCAGACAATTAAAATGTTGTTTTTGTCATGAGTTATTTTAGCCGTATCACATTTAATTTAAACCTAATAAACATGGGTTCAAACCACATTACTAAATAACTAAATGCAAGTCTATTGTTGTCATTGTTAAAATGTATACTGTATAACGTGTTTGTATAACATTTACAAGTGAAAATAAATAAAAAAACTTTTTAAAAACAAAGGGTATTTTTTGTGATTTTAAATGCAAAACTGATAAAACAATTAACAAAAATAAGTTATTATTAATATATTAATATAGGTGTAAATAATAATAATTTAGTCAATAGTATGAACAATTATTATGTACAACACAAGTCGATGGGTTGCCAATATTATTTTGTTCTTAATTGGAAGTACAATAATAATACCAATACTGCAAATAGTACATTGTTTATATATTACTTATTTAAATTAATTTAAAAAAATATTTATATAATTTATCTGCTAATTTTTTTTAAATTGCAAATATTATTATAAAATTACTTTTAATACATTATGTATTGTTACTCATTATGTATTGTTATTATTATTTATATATATATATATATATATATATATATATATTATAATCCAATGTATCACAATTTCTTGGTTTACATGTATTAATTGTCGGTATATTTATTTTGATTTAATTTATAAACATAAATAAACTAGAATTATTTATAGTAAAAAAATAAACGAATATTTAAATAAAATTATACGTTAAAGGTCATTAATAGTGTTACATATGTTAATTTGATTTATATCTTGTGCTTTTGTAAGTACTGTTAATTCTCTAATGCTTTTTAAAAAGCAAGAAAAACATGTTGTTTATAAAATTAAAAATGATATATATACCTATATTTTAATATATATATATATATATATCTGCCTAGTTTAAATCAAAATTAATTCAATCTAGCCAGTTTTAAGCCTAAATAAAGGTAAAGGGTTTGAACGCAAGGTTAGCAACCTAGCATTTGTAAAAACATAATACTGCTTATAAAAATATACACAAGACAACGCGGGTTTATTCAAAAGAAAAAACAACAAGGAGATTTACTATCTGTATTAGCACAAAATAACGGTGCAAATGTTATTTTTAATTACAATCTTGTTGTTAAAAATGTTTTTTATAATGTAGGACAATAGGAACCACAACAAATTACATTTATTTTTATGTAAAACGTTTAAACAATTAAATATATAAAATCAATCTTACAATTTTTTTAAAAATACATGTCAAATTTTGAAATTCTAAATAGGAATAGAAAAATCTGATGATCAATGAGAATTGTTTTATAAAAAAATTACAGATTGTGCAGCAAATGTGCTAGATAGAAAATGTCACTCTACAAAAAAACAATGGATTTTATCAGTCTCATGAAATTTAATTGATCTAAGAAAGAAAACACAATTAAAGAGAAATTAATTTAACAGTCCTGTAATTTAAAAAATATCGTATAATAAATATAAAACTATAGATAAACAGGTTCAAAAAGCTGCCGCAAAAGTAACAATAGTTGTTTAGAAAGTAAGTGCAAAAAAGCAAATAAGGCAGCAGTAAAAATAATTTTAAGTTTTTGTATAAAATTGTTAAACAACGGTCGGGAGTTAAAAAAACGCCGGAACTAATATTATTTTTAGCAAATGATAAGTAACCATCTAGATGTGTAGAACATTTAAAAAAAGAAATTAAATTAGCTCATGCCAAATAACATTATATATATTAATAATGATGATGATATAAATGTGATTTAAAATTCGGAACTATGTACTGATCACATTTTTGTAGCTGAAGTGATTTATGCAATTCAAAGATTAAAAAACAATTTTAAAAACATTTTGATATTATTGATATCCGAGCTATTTGGAGTTAATTAATTAAAAGTTTGTTAACAATATACATGTATACATAATTTTTTAAAATTTATTTTATACTATTTTATATTTTGTAATTTAAATAACGTTTTTCTCGTATGCTGTGTAGTTTTTAGATAACTTTAGTTAAATAATAAGTTAAATAATAACTTTTTACAATAATTTATTGTAAGAGTTGTAAATTATATAAAATTTGCACATTTCATTGCACGATACACAAAGTTTTTAATGCATATTTTAAAAAATTTTAATATTAAATAAAATTGTAAAAAAATTGTAAAACAAATTTATCTACATGCTACATTAGAAAAATTCCAGTAATATTAAAAATAATAATAGTTGGCAATTAAAATTAATTGAATTTATTATTAATAATATATTTAAACAAACTATTTAAATACTCATAGGTCAGTAATTAATGCATAAATTATTAATTATTTTCCGGTTTTTTTTTAAAGATTTTTGCAATGTTTTGCATTGTATGCGTAACAGGTTTTATTATTACATTAGCATTTAATGTTTACTATTTACATCAATTTTGTTTTAATTTTAAACATTTTTTGTGACTAATCACCCTTTTCCTCACCATTTTTCTAAATTTTACTGATACGATCGATACATAGAACCAATATTTAAAAAGTGTTTTACTTCTACTCAACTTGTGTATTAAACTGTAACCTGTAATTTGTAACAGAAACCAAGTGTTTATTATTATTATTATTATTATTTATTGTTATTGGCTTAGATACTTTAGTACAATTAGCTTTCAGCACAATATGATATATGGCGGGCCCTTAAAATATATGTAATATAAAATATATGTACAATAATATTGCACATTGATTACAAGTACTCTATTATTTTTATCTTTCACTTTAAAACATTTAAAATACACACATTTTTTAAAATCAAATTATAACGGTTATGATTACGTTTTAAAAACTTCGCTTTAATATAACATTTTTTCTTTAACAAAAAGCACTTATATCCGATATACAATTATATATTCCTATATGTTACAAACAATCAAATATTTAAGGAAAGAAAAGAGAATGTCATCAGCAAGCTATAAAAAATATTCTTATAAAGAAAATGAATTAATAATTAAACAAAAATAATATATTTAATAATATATTTACGTATATATATATATATATATACATTTATATATATGAAATAAAGTTTTATTTTTATTTATAAAAACGTTTTTGAAATGCATATGAATAATAATATGTAATGTTTGTTTACGCATATATTAGTAAATAATACTACAACTATTTTAAGTCAACAATTGAATATTTTTAAATTGGAAGTTGCTGCTTAATTACAGAAATAAATATGGTTTTTTTAATGATAATATTGACATTAATGTTTACATAACACCTTCTGCCAGTACTGTTAAACATAAATATTATTACATTTTACACATTGAATATTTTTTCACTGTTAATAAAAATATTTTATTTATATTTGCTAGTAATTTCAACCGTGCAACTATTAATTAATTTAAAATAATGGCCTTAACTATCTTACAAGATTGTAAACGAAACTAGATTATTTTTTAACATAACAGCACGCATATTTTTGAATATTAAACCATTCAACTATTTGTTTATTTTTTAAGATATATTTATTTCATTATTATCTAATATTATAATAAAATTGTAAAAAAGAAAACTGCATTAGTTTTGTTAAATTGTAGTTTTGTTTTGATATACTGACTACATTTTTACTTTTAGTAAACAATAATAAATTTAATTTAAATTATCTGTTGTGTTCTCGTAATTGACTTTACTCAAACTATTTTTACCCAAACTAAAATTATTTTTATTGATTAAAATTATAATTATACAAATTTATAAACTGAAATAATGTAACAATACATTATTAATTATTAATTTTTAATAAAAGTTTAATATTTAAACAAGTTATATTTACTTATGTGTATTTTTGCATTTTAAAATCAGGTAAACATATTAAAAATAAATATTAAATATAAATCAAAATTATTTTTTTAATGTTTTTTTTATTTACAGCGTTATAATTATTAAATAGTATTAACGTGAGGTTTTAACTGTCGGAAACTCTTTCTTTCACAAACATTACGTTTCTATTTAGATTTAAAACAAACTATATTTTTGTTTATTTCCGGTTTATGTCTAAGTGTAGTTAATTATAAACAGTTGTTTATAATCAAATTACATTTTACGTAAAAAATAATAATAATTTTTTTATTTTCTAATGCAATGTTATTAACTGTTTTACAAAAAATAGTTTTATTGCACTACAAACATTTATATTGGTCGAAATTATACTTGTAATACAAAATTTTATAACAAGCCATCGTTTTTATACTATTACATTATGATTTATTATTAATCGGCAATAAAATGTTTTAAATAAAAAATGAAAAAACGTAAACAGTAAGATGAATTTATGTTGTACATTTTTTCACTCACAAATATATAACATTTATATATATATATATATATATATATATATATATATAAGGGGCTATAAATAACCTTTACATTGGTATTTACATTAGTATTTAATTTAAAATAAGCATATTTATGTTATGTTTATTTTTTATTATAAATAACATAATGTCCATAAATTACATACAAAAAACAACTTTTAAATGTCTATTTACAGTTGTACCTTTATATAATTAACCGGTTAAATTTCTCTATTTTGTTTTGCATTAAAAAGATTTAAAGCTAAAATTTTATTTTTGTATCTAGGTTAGAACCCGGGGCTATATTTAAAAAATTGTTAACAGGGTTTTTAAATATTTGTATTGTTTAATTATTATTAATTCTAGCATGTTTTTTTTTTAGAATTTCATTATGACATAAATAAAATTTAACATAAATCCAAATTGAATTTTAAGTACATTAAAAAAATGTACCGAACAAACAAGTCAAACAAATTAAATTTGTAGAAATATTAAACGTAAAATTACAAGTACAAATATTTTTATAAAAAATATACTTAGTGTTATTGCAAACACAATGCACTTGATGTTAATACTAGTGGCAATATATAAAAACCTGTTTTGTGTGCACAAAACATTTTGTCACTAAATTGAACTTAACTTTGTTGTAATAATTATGTGTATATGCTTGAGTTGGACTAATTTAAATATTATTTTACCCCCCCTTTTTTGTATATATTTACCAAAATATTATATGTTTGTGACTGACAAAAATATACTAAATTAATTCATTTTACAGTTTACGTGGTTTCATTTTTTATTTGAAACATTTTATTGCCAATTAATAAAAAACAAAACAGGGATAAACAGGAATAAATAATATATAAAAAATTAAAAATAAAAATATGGAAGAAAAATAAATAAATTGAACTTAACTTTGTTGTAATAATTATGCGCATATGTTTGAGTTGTACTTACATTTTTTTAAATTTAAAGGGTACAGGTAATATACTAATTTGCTTATAACGTTTAGGATCTGTTTTCCTGTTCTGTAAATTGATCTTATGTAGCTTGTTTTCTGATTTTTTGGTATTTTACTATTAAAAGAGGCTTTAAGATATACGCTATCAGACCCGCAAAAGCTCGATTTTAAGTGTTTAAAGTGTTGACACACTACATTATTACTGATTTTTACAGTTATCGTAAGTGTATTTACATTATCAAAGACTTGTAAATGTTAATTTGTATTTTGGAAATATTCCCGTTAACTACTAATATTTGTTTTTCTAAAATTTGGAAAGAGTAAAGTATTCTACATCTGCAATTTAAAAAACGGCAATGAGAAATAAACTGAAAAAATAAAAACAGAGTGATTATTATTTTTTAAATAATAAAATAAATCAAAAGAATCTACTAAAAAAAAACATTAGTAAAAATTAAAAAAATAAAAAATAAATGGCTTTTAAATTTATATCTGGTAGAAAAACGGACATGTTGTTAAAATGCAATTTTGATGTTGAGCTTAAACAAACTGTACATAAATAACACGTGAAGCTTATCAAGAATGTTCCAATTAATTAAAGTTTCCCATTATGGGGTAGGGAAGTGAAAAAAAAGTATTAATTATAACTTTATACGAGGTCTTTGAGAGAAGAGGGGTTCTATATAGAATAGAAAAAAAACTAATTTTTTCAAAGTTACTGTAATCTCTAAATGGAAAAAATTATACCCAACTAGCGGATTGGTAAAACTTGGATTAAAGAAGGAAAATTGTATGAAATATTTGATTTAAAAATTACATTTTTTTAATTTTTATTTAAATTCTTTTTAACAATGTTATATCCATCCATATTAATTTTACTATTTAATATATTATTATAAAGCCATGTTTCTGTGATCCGATAATATCCGATAATATTAAATTAATTTTAAACAACTTTTTGTTCGGGATTACTGCATCTGTGTACATTACATTGAGAGCAACAGAGTTTTTAATAACGGGGAGTTTTGTCGTAATAAATGCCTTAATAGAACTTAAGTTGTACCCCGAGGAAAAAAAAATAATCCTAATTAATTGTATCTATTCTTAAAAAATTTAATTTAACAATTTAAACTTTGGATATATTTAAGAGATTGCTGGGAATATCATCTTGAAAAATAGACCGCTTAGACCGCTTTTTAAACGCAGGTTTTTTAAAAGTATAAAATAAAAAGGTATTGAGTTTTTAATACTAGGTCATTTGTTAAAAAAGTCTAGTACATGTTAAGGCAAAGAACATTTTACAAATAAGTGGGGGCATTGTGCGTAAGTTTGCAATGTATCCTATTTAGTTGAAATGAGGGAATAAGATTAAAAAATGTGCTAGCATATATTAAACTTGATTTAGTGACAGTTTATTACAATTTTAAGCACGCCCTTGATAATTATATTTTAAGATATTTGATAATCAGTAATAATATTTTTAACGCAAAAATAACTATTGCGTTGGCAAGGCAGAGCTTTATAATATAAATTGTTAAATTTATTATTTCCTAATAACTATTCTTTATATTGACTGTAAATATTTTAATTATTTGTGCAAAGGCATAGAAATGCTTACACTCATTAATATAATTATAATTCAGATTATTTTTTTAGGAAGTTATAAGTATTGTTTATTTCATTGTGTAGCAAAATAGCCCCAGTTTCTTTATTAAACTTGCATTTTTATACTGGAAAATTTTACAAAAAAATTATTCTACTGAATAAACATAAAAAACATAATTTGTTACAAAAAGACATGTGCAGCATTCATAAAACCATAATTCAGGTAAAAAACACATTATTCCAACATTTATAAATTTGCTACACCCACGCTATTTGCAATAGTTTGATAGTGACATTAGTTATGTATAAGTGGCAAAAAAATAATACAAACAATAATTGTTTTCTTAATGTATCTTTTTTATTTATTTATTGTTATTGTTTTAGATATTTTAGTACAAGTAGCTTTCAGCACACAACAAATATGTTCAACTATAAAAATAGAATACAATTAGCAGTGTGTAACATCTGTGCAAAAATAAATAATTAAATAAGTAAAGTAGATTAAAACACATAAGTTAAAAAAAAAAGAAAAAAAACTCACATTTAACGTATATTTAAAAGTTATGTTTAATATAATATTCGTAAAAAGGCATGATATTATTTTGGTTGCACTATGGTT
Source organism: Cardicola forsteri (assembly GCA_025895645.1). Taxonomy (NCBI): domain Eukaryota; kingdom Metazoa; phylum Platyhelminthes; class Trematoda; order Strigeidida; family Aporocotylidae; genus Cardicola; species Cardicola forsteri. The sequence continues at coordinate 2,362 of JAKXYG010000265.1, read as the reverse complement.
AGTAGTATGTAAATATATTGGTATACATAAAATGCGAATAGCTCATGACTCATAAGTGAGCATGGCTAATAAACTATGCCTGAAAAAAGGATAATACACGGTCACAAATTAAAATGGGCAAATTACAAACAACATTTATTTGGTCAAAAACCAAAAATAAAAACATTCATGATTTGGATAAACTAATGTAAAAGTCACTTTAAACTTTGTTGGGATTGCTTAATACGGCATACATAAATGTAAATACACATTGGTTTTTTATTTATCTTGTATAAGTGATTTTTTTGTTATTCCCAATGCAAGTAATTTGCTAAAATTACAATAAAGTAGATGATTTGAGTTGTTGAAAATACGACTGATTAATTCAAAACATTCTTTAAGGTGTCCATAAATTATTTCATAACAATGGCATTGTAAGGTGTACCTGATAATCGGCTAATAATGGTAATACATTTTTTAACTTTATGCAATCCTTTTTAAATCCCGGAAATATTACAGAAGAACAATATAGTAGTGTTGGATAAAATCTAGTTTTTAAATATGTATTAATAAAATGTTGGCAATCACGCAGGTTTTTTAAACGTTTTATGTAGTAACATAAATGTCGAGTTTTGTGAATAAATGGTCTATGTAATCAAACCAGGTAAGTTTGTTATTTAGTAAAACACCTAGATATTAAAAAATATCACATATGTCAATCTCCCCGTTTTAGATAAAGTTGAGTCAATTATGTTGAAGGTTTGTGTAAGTCAAAATTAATTACTTTGCATTTTGTAGGATTTAATTTAAGACTATGTTTTGTTGACTAATTAACTTATTCATTAATTGACTCCAGGAAATATACATTATTTTTGGTTAAAAAGATGGAATCACATAACATTATGTCATTCGCATATTTAAATAATGCAAACAACTTTTTCGACCGGAGAACAGTCACGTATAATGAAGAAAAGAAAAAGAGATAAGACCGCACTATATAAACACTTTTGTTGTTTAGAATTAAAGTAGATTATTTACACCCAATTTGGGTGTATTGTGTTCTGACTTTAAAATAATTAAAAAGCCATTTAATTGTGTGATTAAAAACAGTGAGTTTAATAAAACGCTTAAGCAGTTTGCATTTGCAAAAGCTATTGATTGAGACTTTATACTTGACAAACAAACAGCTGACAAAGCCTTATATAGTAATTTTACAACGTTGTTAACCAATCTGTCTGCACAATCTAGTGTAGAACTATTTTGCTTGTACGCAAATTGACATGGATCATTAATTGTTACAAATGTATCACTTAGTTCATTCAAAATTAATTTTTCAGTTAACTTTAAGAATACTGACGTGCATGAAATTTGTTAAAAATTATCTACTTTTTTATTTGTTTTTTTTTTCAGAATTGGGACAATTTTGAAAGTTTTCCACAATTCTGTTATTTTACCTTTGTTCATAAAACTGGTTAAAAGTTAAATCAGTAAACAGCATATTGAGGGCAAGCATAGTTTTAGCATTTGCATACTAAGCCCATCTGGACCTGATGATTTTGGGGAATTGTAGATTTTTATAATATTTTTAAGATTATTTATAGATATGGGAAAATTAGGTCCGTCATTGATGCTTACATTATTTAGCTAAACCAGTTTTATATTATTTTTGTAAATTAAATGTGCATTGAGGGAGTTTACATCAGGTGAGGTAGTAATAACATTTGGTATTCCTAAAATTTTGTTAATATTGTTTCAAATGTTTTTGAATTGTTGTAGGGAGAAAAGTAAAAGTTATTGACATAATTTTCAATAAAACTCATGTCGATTTTATTTCAAGGCTTAAAAGTTTTATTAAAAAGCCGTCGTGAAGTTTGTATGCTATCTCCTTTTGCCAGCGTAGTCTTTTTAGTTTCCTCGATGTAATGTCGGTAAGTGTTACAAGTATTTGAACTTTAGGACAAAACTTTTTAAAATATTTTTTAACTAGTGTAACAAAAATGTTTGTAGCGGTGTTCCAGTTATTATGACGTTTTCTAGTAATACAGTGTTGCTTAAAAAATATATTGCTTCTTTGTATTTTGTTGTAATAAGTTTTGAGAAACAATAAATATTAAAATGATTAAAAATATGCAATATGCAATCTGAAAACAATTAATATTTAATTTTATTGTCAATCAAAAAATTGAAAGTTAAAAAAATTGAATTTTTTAAAAATATGTTGTAACAATATATACTTAATATAAAAATTGCATTAGTTGATTGAATTAAAATAAACGTTTACAACTGATTCATATTCACTAACATTATTATTTACAGAACACTTTTATTACAATCATTTTGGCTAATATATGATAAAATGTTGTTAATATATAGACATGTATAT
>JAKXYG010000403.1:0-32402 GCA_025895645.1 Cardicola forsteri | reverse complement strand
GTTAATGTTAAAATTACAAACAACAATAATTCTTTATTAAATCTTGTAAGAATTAGACAAGAAAAAGAGGTAGCATATAAATCTAGTCAATATACTAAATAAAAAAAACAGATGAAACTAAAAATAATTAAACTTAATAACTATGCTAATAATTATTTTTAATCAAACCATTATTCGCAATCTATTTAAAAATATATTAACATAATTTCTAACAAATTAAAAACAAATTAAGAACAAATCAATGTAAAATAAATGTTAAAAAACTGAATATTTACTTTACTTTACACAATTGAATTATATTAAAATTTAATTAATTATTTAAAAATTATTTAACACTTATCATTAAGTTGAATATTTAAAAATTAATTAACAGTTGTAAAACTAGCACATTACTTAGACTTAATGGAATAAGTTGCAATTTATTAAAGCTCTGCATACCAGCAATTGCTCCATCATTATCTACAATAATAAACAAGTTTATTGTAAATTGTAAAGTAGCTAATATTTAACGTATATCACGAAGTACACCTATTTTAAAAATTTTTGTTGTATTACCAAATCCTGAACATTATTACCCAATTGCTTGCACCTTAGTGTTTTTGAAATTAACTGAGAAAATAATACTTAACGACTTCAAACCTATATTAAACATTGGTAATGATTATTATTAATTTGTATATAAAAATAAGTATTCTAATGTAGATTGTCTAGCCAGCCTTACTTAAAAATACAATAATTTTTATAATAGTTTTAACAATAATGTTAGTATTTATTACGTTTTGAAAATGGAATACATAATTAAATAACATATATGTAATTTCAAATATGAGTTTATTTATTAATTATTGCAATTAATTATTAAAATAAATAACAATAATAATAATACTAATAATAATAATTATTATTACTAAACTTTTTTGTTTAAAAATATAAGCTTGGAGCAATCAAAAAACAATTACAACAAAAATTAACATCAAATTCTTGTAATTTATAGGAAACATAAGGCAACAAAATGTTTCTGTATATTTGAACGTTCTGCCAAACCTTTTGCTTGTGTTTATGAAATATTAATTTTTATTTTTATTTTTTCAAATAGTTTTTAACTTAAAATACATCTACAATATTATCAATCTTATTAATCCCCGTTTCACTACTATATATTGCGGTAGGAATAATTATCGATGCGTTCAAACAAAGTATTGTTTTTAGGCAATCAGAAAAACATAACTATTTTGATTTGAGTTTATTAAAAACTGACATTGTATTACCAAGTTTGGTTTTAACATTAATTTTGTTTTGTCCGTTTTTACCAATCATGTTTTACCAATATGTATATGAATAAACAGTATACATATTTTGTCTATTAATTTTAATGGGCAAATTATTGTTTGACTCTATGCACAACACTTTTGTTTTTAAACAATTAATTTGTAAACCAATACGACAACTGATATCATTGAGGAGTGTTGTTTTATTTTAAATTATTTATAAGGTTTTACTGAACAGACTAATATTATTTGCAAAATCCAAATTTGCTAAAATGCCACGGTTTCATTTAATAACATAAAAACTAAATTATTTATGGATTAAGTTATAATAAAATTAAATACCAAAAAAAAACAGTAACAAAATACATCATTGACGTACTCCCGTGACAATTTTTAACATAGCAGTATAACCACTTTTTAATCAAACACAACAACCTGAATTCTGGTATAATAAACGCATAATATTTACATATTTTTGCGCTATTGCGTAAAATTTAACAATTTTCCACAAATATTCTCAACGAACACTGTGGAAAGCTTTTATAAATTTAATAAAATTATTTGTTAATGATTTCTAAAATTCTTGAATTTGCTCAAAAATACTACCAAGGGTGAGTATTTGTTTAATACAGCTTCTTCTTTTCCGAAAACTTTTGTGTTAATTTGAAGATGTTTATCTACCGCATTATTTAAACAATTTAAAATTACTTCGATTTAATATTTGTTTTAAAAAATTCTAAACTATTATATATATATATATATATATATATAAATAACAAATGTTTTACATTATTGTATATATTATAATAAATGTAAAATAAAAAATTACAACAATTTAGATTTTTTGTATTGTTATGGGCTGTTGAAAATATTGATTTAAAATCTAATTTATTATGTTGTATGTTCTTATAGGTGGTAGCATGTATACATGTAAACAATTTTAAAAACGTAGTTGTAATAAATACAACAATATAATGTTACACAAATTAATTAATAAATCAGAACTAATTGTAAAACCTAATCGTGAATTTTTTGTGTTTAGAAACAACACAAAAACATATATGTGTTTACTTGTGTTATTGAAAGAATATTTAAATACAACTGTTATTACCAATTTTTTTTTATAATAGTTAATAGTAAAAATAAATAATATCAATTATATTGTAAATGTAAATATATATATATATGTACAATTAATAAAATTATTGCTTTATATTTGAAACAAAAAATATAACATTAATTTATATTATAGTTAACACATGGGTTATATTTTTGTAAAATGTTATTTTATTTTTAAGTTGATTTTTGTAACACAAATATCACACTCATTAAACAAACTAATTAAATTAATAAATTATAAAAACAAATATTAAAAATGTATAATAAATATATTATTTTTTTAATAATATATATATATTTTTAAATTGTTAACTATTTTCATTTTGTGTTTAATAAATGTAATTACAATTCTTCAAATAAAATTATTGTTAAACACAATATGCATTAATAATATTTATATAATTGTATAATAATGTAAATAATGTTTAATATTTTTTAATTGTTTATTTAATAATAAGTTTTTTATTACATAAAATATAATAATAATTTATAAAAATGTGTTTTTTCTTTAAACACGTAAAGCTATAAACTGATTAATACATAAGGTTTTACATTTATATGAAAGCTAAAACTAAATTAAATTAAAATTATATAATATATGTTTAAAAAATGCATAATAACACTATTTAAATTAAATACATTTTATTACAAACGTGTTTTCCAAATAGATTTATTTGGTTGCTCAATATTGTGCGCCAAATTATTACCTGTTTATATTGATATTGTAATATTGTGGTATAGATTGCAGTAGCTTGTTTGTACTATTTATTAAAATGTGTTGTTTTATTATTAATTATAAAATAGCGTAACAATAATTATTACATATTTATATTAAATTTATATTAATTTACAATAATACTTAATTAAAATGTAATGCATGTGGATAAATATCGGATAATAAACCAAACATATCAAAAATTGTAAATTTTGGCAAACAGTATATTTGATATTTGTGAAATTTTACTTTAACACATATTTAAAAAATATTTAAAAACAATTATTACATTATAATACGTTGTTTGTTTAAATTTAAGCTAACCATACAATACAATATCTTTCATACATTTTATTATGGTTTTATGTCATTTAACGTTACAGAAGGTTGTACACTATAACCAACACTATCCTTTGCGAACTTTGAGTAGCAATATATAAATGAAAATACACACAGGATTATTTATTTAAACTATGTTTTTAATATAAAAATAATAAATAAATTATTTTTAAATTAATTTTGTTTTTATAAGTGGTACCGAGTAAGCAGTATAATTGCATTAATTTTTTAAACATTTGTTGTATTTGGTAAAATTATTTTTTTACAAACATTACTTTTTAATTATTGTATTTAAAGAATTTTAAATATTGTAATTTAAATCACTGGTTTACATTTAATTATTCTTTTTGCGTTAAATAAAATTTAGTTATAATTTATTTTTTAGGTTTGTTATATGTTTTGAATTGTAATTAAAACTATGTATTTGTTGAAAATTTGTTACTTTTAAAATGTATTGTTAATTTTTATATTCTATAATAAATTATTATTGTATGTATGTTAAAGTACAATATAAATTTGTACATTTATTAATGCGTACGTGTTTTTATTTATGTAAATAACAAGTTTATATTAGTTTAAAATTAAAAAAAATATTTATATTTTTAAAATTAATTTGGTATATAAAACATACTACAATATAAGTATATATATATACATATATAACAATTTAGTAGTGCTTTGTTTTATTCTATTGTTAAAAAAACGCTGATTTATAAATGTTACTTTATTAATTTAATTGTTTAATATTATGTTACAGTTTAAAAGTTAATTAAATTTTAATTGTAACAACGGTGTACCGTTTGCTTAACATTCTATTTTATTGCATTTAAACTAAATAAACCATTTAATTTTAAATTAATGCAATGTTAGCATTAGCTTGTACAACATTTACTATTAATTTAAATATAAGCAAACAAATATTGTGTTACTACATTACAATATTATAATTATACAATGGATTTAGGTTTGCATACAAAATTTGTACTATTTGCAAATTTGCATTTAAATGTATTTTATTTTAGCAGCAAGCAAGTTATTTATGCCTAAGTTGTAAAAAAGTGGTTAATTTCAATATAAACAAAAATAATTTGTATAATGTTTAAACTTATTATAATTGTTCTACTGATTATTTGTTTTGGACTATAAAAAGCTAAAAAATATTTAAATTTTGAAATATATTTTACAAACATAAAACATTTATTTCACGATAAGGAAACATACTAAGATTTTAAAATATTTAGTAAAAAATTAAAAGCTATTTATTAAACATAAACAAATATATATATATATATATATATATATATATATATACATATACAAATTATTGGTTTATATTTAACACAAAAAATTAATTTATGTTTTAAAAATATTATATTATTATTATTTAAACAAAGGTTATTATTGTATTTTGGTAATAGCTGACGGTAACAATAAATGTTATACATTTTAAAAAAATAATAAAAATTTTAATTTCTTTTTTTTATATTACAATCCTATTTAAAATTTTAAAATATTAGTAAGAAAACATATTTATTTTAAAATTATAAAAATGTTGTTAGTATACAAATAATCAAAATAATCTTTTAAGTTTTGAAATGTACTTTTTAATTTTAATAAATGTTTATATAATTAATGCATTTCAACATTATAAAACATTTAAAAAATATTTTTGCTTAATAAAGTTTATTTTGTAACAAAAATACTTTTGTTTTTCAACTTCTATAAATTAATTAGTGTTACAAATGTCGTTGATAAACTAAAAAAATATAGCAATTACATAACATACAAAAAACCTTCATTTTATCTACACAACGTACTACAATATGTAATAATTAATATACAAGTATAATGTTACAGATAAATATTGTAGCTAATAAAATGTTACATAAAACATTAGCTGATTTATAATTTAAGATTTAGTGAAATTACTAACATAAAATATAGCTTTTAATATATTTAAAAACATAAAACATATTTGATTTTTTAGGGTTACTAAATTGTTTTACTTATAATTTACTACAAAATATTAAATAATACTTAATATGGCTTGTGTTTATAACGAATTGGATTGGGTGTTTCGGTATGTTTTTAATTAAAATGCTAATACAATTTTATTTTATCTAAATTTTAACAAAAAAATTAATTTAGACAAATATTTTTAAAAATTTAAATATGTTTATATAAATTAACTTTTTTAATAAAACTAAGTAGCAAATAACTATATATATTGAATAAAAGCGCTACGTTTCTATAAACAACGGAATTAAATACTTTTTAAAGTTAATTTTTCAATAGTGTTTTTAAAATATTTAAATATTTACTTCAAAAAAATAATTTTTACCACTTTTTGTATTAAATAAAAATCAATCAAAATAAAATTTAACAAAAATACATATCTATTCTTAAAATCCCAAATTTAACAATGTCCAAATTTAGTTTTAAGCAGTTTTTCTAACACACTAAAACAAACAATTGTTTAAAATAAACGTAAATTTTATTGTAGTGGTTTTCAAAAAGTTTTGAACTTAAAGTTATTTAATAAAATATGCTTACACCGTTGTTATTGTTATTAAACTGCAGGTCAGTATTTAAAAAAATATTAATCTACAATTTCTCATGACAAACAAATTACCTATGAACAGCTGTGCAATATGAATCCAAAAAAACATAGTAAAATATATATATTAAAAATAATTTTATAGCATTTAATGGATTTTCTATATGTTGACTTGATTTAAAAAAAGTACTAAAAAACATGGAAAACGCCTTTATTGGTAATAAAAAATACTGTAATAATCCTAAATTAAAATTAGAATATTCGCAAAATGGAATTAAGTGCTTAACTGTCAATTGCAAAAATTAATATATGTCTCACTGTAAAAATATTGACACTATAAATATTTACATAACACCTTCTAATAAAATTGTGGAAATTAATTATTTCTACAATTAATTAATTAATTATCTTTTTAGCGTTAATAAAATAACTGGTAATTTTAATTATGCAAATACTAAATTATTCAAACTAATGGGCCTTACTAATCTAATTAATTTTTTTTACAAAACTGTATAAACAACTATGTTATATTTTTACAAATGCTCTGGATTATTTTTCAGTAAAATTACATGCACTTTTTTAACATTTGATTACTCCGTAATTTGTCTGTTTTTAAAAATATACTTAAAGCATTATTATTTAAAATATTTAAAGCTTATTTTTAAATCATTTATACATGTGCAAGATGCATTAACTTCTAATGTAGCATTATTTAAATCCGCATTATTAAACATTAATAACATTATTTTTAACAATTTAAGCTTTAATAATGCTACTAAATGTTTTACTGTTTTTTTAGTATTTTTATTAAACCTTTTGTCTAGTAGTTAATGTTAAAATTACAAACAACAATAATTCTTTATTAAATCTTGTAAGAATTAGACAAGAAAAAGAGGTAGCATTTATTATTAATTTAAAAATAAACAGAAAAATATTTTGTTACATTACAATTTTTTTTGTCTTTTTTACAATGTTAAATTAAAATTTTTAAAATTTTTTAATTTAATATATAAAATGCAAACTGTTTTGATTATTTTTATAAATGTTATTTGCAGTTTAATTATTTACAAAACTACTAAAAAAACTGTTTATTTATTTGTATAAATTAAAAATTTATATTTGTCAAATAGTGTTTATTAGCGCAAATAATTTTGATGTTAAGTAATAAATGTTTTCTATTTTATAAAACAAACATTTAACGTTTATAAATAAATAAATGCTAATTAAATTTAAGCTTTGTGTATAAATTACGTGTAATTAACAATCATTTAATTATTTTATAATTAATAAGAAACACAGTAGTACATCTATAAAAATAATTTATACACGTTTGTAAATAAATTACGTAAGATATACAAATAAAACATTCAATTTAATATTACATAGTTACTATTTAAACAACACATTTGCGTTAATCATTTAATTAAAATTAAATAAATATTGTAAAACCGTGTGCATAAGCGTTTTTAAAATACATTTATTATAAGAATGCATTTACGTTTGTAGTAATTTTAAAATTATTTTTTTTGGTTTTGTTGTGTATAGTTAATATTGCTGCAATTGTTTCATTAAACTATTTAAAGCATTTTAATTTTTTTTTTAATATTTTCTTGTTTACAATTGCATGTTCAAACGTGTAGCGTTATTTTTTAAACTAACCACCAGGTTTAACAATAATAGAATAATTATATTAGCTTAGTATTGTAACAATAGTAAATTATTTAATTTATTTTATACTGTTTTTTGTTTACTAAAACATTTATTGTAACAAAAATATGTTAAAATAGTTTGTTTGTTATTAAAAAACAAGGTTTAATAATATTAAACTTAATTTTCTTACTGCTAATTTGTTATGCTTATGTTCTAATTATACTAACAAATTATGCCTAATGGTTAAATTTGTTAATTTTTGCATAAAACAATTAATATAAAAATTTAAAAAACAATGTACATAAGACATATATATATATATAACACACATATTATATACAAAATAGTAAAATTAATTGCATGTTGCTTGTAACTAAAATTACTTTAATTGTTTTTGTTAGTTGTCGTAAAAATACTTAATTAACATTTAAAATGTTAAAGCACAATTTACATTATGTTTTGTGTTGTAATAACTAAAGGTAAAAATAACATAATGTACATTATGTACATTATGTACAATATTACGTAATAACTAAAATACAACTAAATTGTAACTATTAAAAAGTTACATATAACATCAACTAATTTGTAATCTAAGATTAAATAAAAACTACCAACATAAAACATAACTTATAATATATTTATAAACGTAAAACATATTGAATTTTCAGGGTTACTTAATCGTTTTTATTTATAATTTACTACAAAATATTGAATAATACATAACATGGCTTTTGTTTATTACGACTTGGCTTATGTGTTTTATTAATGCTTTTAATTAAAATGCTTGTAAAATGTTTTGTCATTTAAATTTTAACAAAAATTTAATTTAGACAAATATTTTTAAAATTTATGTATGTTTATATATGTTAAATTTTATTGTGCCAATAATAAAATTATAAACATTAATAATAAAACTAAGTAGCAAATAACTAAATTTGTGTTAAGTATATTTTATAATTTAACAAAATTTATTACGCGTAACTTTCAATGGCTATTCTACATTTTTATAACACCAGAATTACATACTTTTTACCGTTAATTTTTTTTTTTAATATTTTAATATTTTTTAAAAATTAATTTTATTACCATCATTTTTATTAAATGGAATCAATCAAAATAGAATTTTACAGAAATACACATCTTTTCTAAAAATTCCAATTTTGACAGTGTTTAAATTTAAATTTAAGCAGTTTTTCTAACACATTAAAACATACAAATGTTTTAAATAAACGTAGATGTTATCACAGTGTTTTTCAAAAAGCTTTAAAATTAATGTTGCCAATCAAATGTCCTTATTGCTACTGTAATTGTATTGTAATTAAACTGCAGATCACTACTTAAACAATGTTTTTGATCTACGATCTCTCATAAGAAATAAATTACATATATGTGCAATATTAATCCAATAATCGTAGTTAAATATATATGTTTAGAATAATTTTATAACACTTGAACAATTTTTATATTTATACTTAATTAAATAAATTGCACGGAAAAACGTGGGGGAGGCTTTATTACATACATTAATAAAAAATATTGTAATAATCCTAAATTAAAATTTAAATATTTGCAAAATGGAAGTGAGTGCATACTTGTCAATTGCACAATAAAATATGTCTCATTACAAAAATATTGACATTATAAATATTTACATAGCACTTTTTACCAACATTGTAAACATTATTTATTTCTACAATTAACTAGTTGATTATCTTATCAATGTTAATAAAAATACTTTAATTATATTAGCTGGTAATTATAATTATGCAAATACTAACTTATTCAAACGAATAGGCCTTACTAATCTAGTCAGTTTCTTTAAAAAACTCCAAAAACAAGTAGATTAAATTTTTACAAATGCTCCAAATTATTTTTGAGTAAAACAACATGCACTTTTCTAACATTAAACCACTCAATAATTTGTGTACTTCCAAATATATACTTAAAGCATTATTATTTACTATATTTAAGCTTATTTTTAAATAATTGATACATGTGCGAGATACATTAACTTCAAATGTAACATTACTTAAATTTGCACAATTAAACATTAATAACACTAATTTTAACAATCTGAGCCTAAATGATGCTACTGTATTTTTTACTAATTTTATTAACACCTACATAAACAAATGTTGTCCAGTAGTTAAGGTTGAGATTACAAACAATAATATTTTTTTATTAAATTTTAAAAAGCTTAGACGAGGAAAAAAGGTAGCATATAAATCTAGTCAATATTTAATAAAATAATTCAAACAAACAAATTAAACTGAAAGTAAACAAACTTAATAACTATGCTAATAATTATTTTTTATTAAATTGTTATTCACGATTTATTTAAAAAATATATTAACAAAACTTTTATCAAATTAAAAACAAATTAATGTAAGATGGATACTCAAGCATTAAATAATTAATTTACTTCAAATAACTCAAACATATTAAAATTTAATCAATTAACTAAACATTATTCAACACCTACTATTAATTTTAATATTAAAAAAAATAATTAACAGTTGTAATACAAGCACATCTCCTGGACCTCATAGAATAAGTTGCAATTAATTACAGCTCTGCATGCCATTAATTGCTTTGTTATTATTTACATTAATAATCAAAGTCTATAATACATTTTAAAATTGTTGATACTTGGTGTATCCCACATATCACACCTATTCCAAAAAATTATGTTTTATCAACAAATCCAGAACTTTATCGCTTACATTTTTGCACCTCAGTGTTTTTAAAATTAACTGAAAACACAAGATTTAACGACGTCAAGCCTATACTAAACATAAATAATAATTATTAAAATTTTGCATATAAAAATAATTATTTTATTGTAGACTGTGTAGCCAGTTCTGCTTATTACATATTTGAATTAATTAAAAAAGAAAATATGCAATATATATTGCATGTTTTTAGATTATAAATCTGCTTTAAATAACATATTAAAAAAAGATTATTTTAACGTCTTGAGCTACTTGAAACACCCAAACACTTTTTAAATTGACTACAAAATTATTTCTTAAAAAAAAGTAACACAATTTTCTTTTACTAAATCAGAATTAACAAATAATAATCTAAACAATTATAAAATTTTGGTAACAAAATTAAACAAATGTTTATCATTTTTAATCTTAATTTAAATTTATCAAAATACAAGTATGTTAATTTTATAATAAAACGTCTAAGAAAAACAATAGAATTTAAATAAACGTTTAAATTAAATTAAACAAACATATGCACCTATTACAATATTATATATTTTGGTGTAAACATAAATTGCACATTTACCTGGTGCAATCATTTAAGTATATATTTTTAAAAACCAAATCTTTATGCTAATATATAATAAGTAAATCCTAGACAATTAGCACCAAAAATTGCAAATCCATTACATGCAGCTTTTGACAATTCTAAAGTTTTTGAAATAAAAAGAAAAACATAGCTGCACATAAAACCTAAAACTACTCAATACAAAAATGTATGTACACCTTACTAATTGAGAATAAAACAAAATTAAACTACTAAGGAACATATTAAAGTAGAATTTATTTTACCCAGGCATTTATTTAAACTAATTTAGTCATCTGACAGTATAATGACGGGCCCTCGAATGGCTGCGCTACGTTTCCATAACACCGGAATTAAATACTTTTTTTACCGTTAATTTTTTTATATTTTTTTTAAATATCTTATATTTTTCTTATATAAACTAAATTTTATCGCTTTTTTATTAAATAGAATCAACTGTAAATGAAACTAAATAGAAATACGCTTTTGTCCCTAAAATCTAAATTTCCAACAATGTCCAAATTTAATTTCAAGTAAAGTTTTTTCTAACACACAAAAACATACAATTGTTCAAAATAAACGTTAATTTTATTATAATAGTTTTCAAAAAACTTTAAATATAAAGTTACCTAATCAGATGTCTTCACTGCTACTACTGTCATTAAACTGCTGTTCAATATTTAAAAAAAGGTTTTATTTACGATCTTTTATGACAAACAAATTGCATATAAATATCTGTGTGATATTAATCTAAAAATTATGGTTAAACATATATGTTCAGAATAATCTAATAAAACTTGATGGATTTTTCATATTTCGACTTGATCGAAAAAATTGCACTAAGAAACGTGGGGGAGGCCTTATTACATACATTAATAAAAATATTGTAATAATCCTAAATTAAAATTTAAATATTTTTTAAATGAAATTGAGTGCTTAATTGTCAATTGTAAAAATAAATACATTTCTAACTACACAAATATTGACATTATAAATATTTACATAACACCTTCTACTAGCACTGTGGAAATTAATTATTTTTACTACTCTTAGTTAATTATCTTATTAGTGTTGATAAAAATACTTTAACAAAATATTACATGGTAATTTCATTTTTGCAAAAACTAACATATTCAAACTAATGAGACTTACTAATTTAGTTATTTTTTTTACTAGACCTCAAAAACAAATTAATTATATTTTTACAAATGTCCCAGATTATTTTTCAGTAAAACAACAAGCATCTTTTTCAACATCTGACTATTCAATAACTTGTTTATTTCCAAAAATATACACAAAGCATTATCATTCAACATATTTGAAGCCTATTCTTAAATTATTTATATATGTGCGAGATAAATCAAATTCAAATGTAGCATAACACAAATCCGCATTATTGAACATTAATAACATCAATTTTAACAATCTTAGCCTACATGATGCTACTGTCTTTTGTACTGACCTTATTAACACCTATATTAACAAATATTGTCTTGTAATAAAGGTTAAAATTACAAACAATAATAATTATTTATTAAATCCTAAAAGGCTTAGATAAGAAAAAGAGGTAACATATAAATCTGGTCAATATACTAAATTAAAAAACTTAAACAAGCAAATTAAACTGAAAATAAACAAACTTAATAACTATGCTGATAATTATTTTTAATCAAACCGTGATTCACAATTTATTTAAAAAAATATTAATAACATATTTAACAAACTTAACTTTACTTTAAACAACTCAAACATATCAGAATTTAATCAATTATTTTAAAAAATATTCAACACTTATTATCAACTTTAATATTTAAAAATTAATTAACAATTGTAAAACAAGCACATGACTTGGACCTAATAGAATAAGTTGCAATTTATTAAAGCTCTGCCTGCCTGCAATTGCTCTATCTTTGTTTACAATAATAAACATGTTTATTATAAATTGTAAAGTAGCTGTGAAGTAGCGTATCTCACAAATCACACCTATTACAAACGTTTTTGTTCTATCAACAAATTCAGAACACTATCGCCTAATTGCTTGCACCTCAGTGTTTTTAAAATTAACTGAGAAAATAATACTTAACAACCTCAAGCTTATATTAAACATTAGTAATGATCATTATCAATTAGCATATACAAGTAATTATTTTACTGTGGATTGTGTAGCCAGCCTTGTTTATTACATTACTGAATTGTTTTACAAAGAAAAATGTTTAATATATTGCATGTTTCTAGATTACAAATCTGCTTTCAATAGCATATTGAGAGAAAAATTAGTTAAACGTTTTGAGCTATTATAACCCTCAAGCACATTTTAATGTAACTACAAAATTATTTAAAAAAAAAACAATTTACACAAATTGGTCGTTATAAATCAGAGGTAACAGAAAATAAAAATGGAGTTTTACAAGTTGCAGTATTATCTCCGTTTTTATTTTTATTGTAAGTAGATCCATTGTTAGTGCCGAAACAATCTTTTGTTTAAATTTGCTGATGATATGGTATTGTGCACAAAGGTTTTTTTTAACAATAATCAAAACAATATAAACAATTTTATTAATAAAATTGAAAAACGGTCTACTAACTTTGATCTCTATTTAAATCCATTAAAATGCAAGTTTACTAAATTTACAACAAAGCGTCCAAAAGAAACAATGGAATTAAACAGAACATTGAAGTTAAATCAAACAAATATATGCACTTGTAACAAAATCAAATATTTTGGTGTACACATAAATAGCATACTTACCTGGTGTGATTATGTAAAGCATATTTTTTTTAAAACCAAATCCTTATGTTACTATATAATAAGATTTAAAAAACTAAATGTTAACAATTATATTATCAAATTGTTCATTACATCATGCTTTTATTTTTTGATATTACATTGCTCACCCATATTTTTTTCTGGTTTATTAAAACAAGATTACATTATTTTAAAAAGATGCATATCATTGGTATCAACATCTTCAGGAATCAAATATGTTATCTTATTGAATAATATTGTTGATAAACATTTTAAATCTTGCATACAATTAGCATCAAGGATTGAAAATAATAACAATCACCCGCTACATGCAGCTTTTAACAAATTTAAAGTTTTTGGAAAAACAAGAAAAACTTACCTGCACATAAAAGCCAAAACTAATCAATACAAACATTCATGTCTGCCCTACTTATCCAGAGTATTAACCAATCCAGAATCAAACAAAATTGATCTACTAAGAAACCTATCAAAGTAGGAATTGTTCCACCTACGCATTTATTTAAACTAATTTGAACATTTCACAATACAAGTTGTGCCTTATAATGACTCATTCTATGTACAGCAATTTTAATATTTTTTTAAAATTATATACTACATAAACTATATTTATATTCAATAATATATGACATTCATTTCATTTCGATCCCATTATTTATACTTTACTACTTTTTTTATATTGATGGTAAAAATGTATTTTATGCTGAATGTATCTCTAGTGAGATATTAAAGCTTAATAATAATAGTAATAATAATAATAATAATAACATATATGCTTTATAATGACTTATTCTATATGTAGTAACTTTAAATTATTTTAAATATAATCACATGCATATTATACTGACTATATTTAGATCAAAGCTTAACTATAATATTAATACTAATAAAACAATAATGTATTTTATTATTTTAAGTTAAATAATATTTTTTTTACCATCCGAAAATACATTTTTAATATTTTTATAAAAATTGCTAAAATATTATTTAAAAATTTATATTAATTTTACAATTGTTTAAACAAGATATGCCGTACTTCTAATTTAAAGTAACATACAAATATTAATTGTTATGCTACATTTAAGAACAAATTAATATTTTAAAGTAAATATCAATGTAACGTTTTTAAAGTACTATTACACAAAAAATCAGTTATAATATTGTTTCAAACTCTTAGTTACTATGGAAACTTGTAAGTATAAACATATTTAAAAAAATATTTACTTAATATTAAAATGTTTAAAAAATAATTATTAGCATACAATCTTCTGTTTATTTTGATCCCTTTAATTGTACTACTACTTTTTATATTAGTTCTAAAAATGTGTTTTACGCTAAATGTTTTTAAAAATAAAAAGAACGCACAATTTACACCGAAAGTCAATATGTTATACAGTTTTAAACGTAAAGCATTAAAAGTAATAACACATAAAAACAACAGATTAATATTAAAATCTAGATCATTTTTCAGCTAACTTGATTTTAAAATTGTTATAATAATAAAATTTAAATATTTCAAATTGTATTCGTGTTTGATAACAAACGTATTAAATTTGTTTGATTACAAAATGTTTAATAATATAATTATACAAAGAATTTAAATTTGTATAAAAAAATATTTACAATTTTTAAATTTGCATTTAAAAGTATTTAATTTTAGCACCAAGCAATTTATTCATGTTTGTAAAAACGTGGTCAATTTCAATATAAACAAAACTAAATTTGTATAATGTAAAGAAATTGAGTTTAATAAACCACTAGCTTTTAGTTTAGTAGTAATTGTTTAAACAACATGTAAAAACAACACTATCTAATTTAAATTATGATTTAAAGTGCAGTAATAAAATTAACAAGGAGTGTAATTTTTAAATATGTTATTTGGTTGTGTCTATTTGGCAGTTAATTGCATTTGGATTGTAATAACGTAGGATGGTTTTTTTAACTTGGTTTATTATATACAACTTTGTGTAGTATTATTATTTATTATTATATAAAATTATTATATAATTTATATATAATGTTTTGCCATGTTTATGTAAAGCACCTTTTATTTATAAAATAATTAAAATGTTCTTGCTGGTTCTTCGGGCAGTTAACAACTTTTTGTAGTTTTATTATTTATTATTATATAAAATTATTATATAAAATAATTGTTTAATGTATTGTTACGTTTATATTTAGCACCGTTTATTTATAAAACAATTAAAATGTTAAATCTTTAAATAAACGTTATTGGTATTTTTACTTATTTTGCTGTAATTGTTTGTTTAAAACATTTAATAAACTATAAATCTTGTTTGACATTAAGTAGAAATTTACAATGTATTATGTTATTTATTATTATTATTTTATATTTTATTATATATTTTTAACGCATGTTTATTTTTAAAAATAATAATCCTACACAATAATTAATACTTACATGTTTATATTTATATAGAAAGCAAGTTTACACTAATTTAGAAAAAAACATAAACGTAGTTATTTAAAAAATACAAAAATTGTATTGTTTACTAATACATGTTATTGTAAATAATAAATTCATTTAAAAAATAGATAATAAAAACTATAAATTTTTACTTCGGTTTATAACTAATATTTTTATAGTTACATTTGAACTATTAAAATATGATTTTCTCAATTGTTTAAACTAGTGTCGTAAATTTTATTTTTGCATTACATAATTAGTTTTGTTTATTTGTTATTTTAAAATATTTTATTTGCTTTATCTTTAAATAAATAAATAAATAAAATTATAATTATATTTTGTTTTGGGTTGTTTAGAAACACTTGCATAAGTACACATTTTTTACTAGTTAAAATATGTAAAGATATATTTTTTAGTAAAAATAAGCAAACGTACATTGTATAATATTTTTGGTTACAAGCATATAGCATTTACAATATATATACAAAAACGTTTTGTGTACTAACATACTTTTTGTGGACACAATGTAAGTTTAATGTGTAAATATAAACAAATTTTTTTAACATATTTAAAACATAAGAAATAATTAATTACTTGTTTTTAGTAAACGACGTAATAAAAACGGGTATAAAATATGCACAAAAATATTTTGTTGCTGGATAAAAAGTACATAAACTTTAAAATATAAAATCTAAAAAGTTTTGCTATAGTTTATGTGACGTGTGGTTTGCAATTTGTAAATATGTTTTTTTACCAATTAAAAAAATTAGTACGTGCTTTAATTTATCTACGTTTAAAAAAAACCCTAAAAGCTTATATTACAACAAGTGCATTGGTAATGTTACTGTAAACGTTTGGTACACTGAATTATTAAAATGCTTTACAATTTTATTACTAAATATTACGTTGCCGTTTTCAGATATAAACATTATACAGTTTTAAAGTATATAATGTAATAATAGGTAATGCAAATTGTTTTGTTTGACCTTTATTACTATTATATACAACAGTAATAAAAACATTTAGTACAAAATACATTTATTATATATACTTAAAAATACAATAATTTTTATCATAGTTTTGACAACAATGTTAAAATATATTGTTATTTAAAAAATAGAACACACAATTACATATAGTATATGTAGCTCAAACATAAACTTATTTAATAATTATTAAAAGCATAATTAAAATAAACGGTTACATTTAATTTTAAATTTGTTTTAAAAAATGCAAAATATTACATATTTAAATTTTAAATAACAAATGTTTTTTACATTATTTTAATATATTATAGTAAATGTAAATATGTAGCTACAACAATTTACATTTTGTGTTGTTATGGGCTGTTGAAAATATTAATTTAACATTTAATGTATTATGTTGTATGTTCTTATAGCTGATAATGAGCAGCATAACATAAACATTAAAAACGCAGCCACTTAATACAAAAATTAATATTACAAAAATTCATTAATAAATCGAATTAATTTTAACACCCTAGTTGTGTTTATTTTCTTTTTATTTGTGTTATTGTAAAATATTTTAATTACAAATTTTGTGTAGTAATAAATCGTTTTGTGCACACACTGTAGGTTTAATGTGTAAATATAAATAAATAATATTTTTTTAAACATATTTAAAGCTTGAGGAATAATTACTTATTTGTTTGCAGTAAAAGATATATTAAAAGGGGTATAAATGTATGCACAAAAGTATTTTGTTGTTGCATAAAATTTGTTTATTCGGGCATTACATTAATGCACAAACTTTGAACTGCTTTGTTTGGTATTTAAAAATCATTTTTAAATTACATTGTTTATTTGCACATTTTTATTTGTGTATTACTATAATTATTAAAGTATTAAAAGGCTTAGTAAAAACGTTTATTTAATAGTAATATTTATTAATAAATAAATTTTGATTATTTCAGTTTCTATTTTACTCATATAATTGAATAACGCATATATATATATATATATATATATATAGCAATATATTGTTTGCTTCTTTTTGTTTTGTGTATATAATGTAAGTTGTTAGCTAATTTATTTATAATCGTAAATTTAGTGTTGAACAATACTCTTGGTTTAAAAAACATATAAACTTTAATATATAAAATTTAAAATAAACTTGTTTTAGCTATGTGACTTGTTGTTTGCATGTATTAAAAATGTTTTTACTTTCAATTAAAAAGACTACTACGTGTTTAAATGTATTTATGCTTAATTAAGAACCTGAAGAAAGGTTTATATTAGAATAAATGCATATTACTATTAAAGCGTTTAATAATAATTGATTTATTATAATGTTTTAAAGATAATATAAAATATTACGTTTTTTTAAATATAAAATTGTGCACCTTAAAGTATACAATGTAATATAGTAATGCAAAATTGCTTTTTTTTAATTTTTATTATTATTACATACAAATAAATAATAAAAAAATTAGTACAAATAATACTTATAGTATATACTTAAAAATACAAATATTTTATAGTACTTTTAACAATAATGTTAGTATTTATTACGTTTTAAAAAAAAATTAAAATAAAGTATATGTAGTCTCAAACATAAACTTATTTATTAATTATTGCAATTAATAATTAAAATAAATGGTTAAATTTAATTTAAATTTTGTTTTAAAAAAATAAAAAATTATTGTATATATAAATTTAAATAAGAAATGTTTTCCATTATTTTAAATATTATAGTAAATAGAAAATATGTGGTTACAACAATTTACATTTTTGTGTTGTTATGGGCTGTTAAAAATATTAATTTAACATTTAATTCATTATTTTGTATGTTTTTATAGCTGATAACATACATAAATATAAACATTTTAAGAAACGTAGTTGTAATTGAAAAACAAAATTATATTAAAAAAATAATTAATTAATCGGAACTAATTTTAAAACCTAATTATCAAGCTTTTGTGTTTCTTTGTGTTGTTGATAAAATATTTAATTAATATTTCTAGTTTTAATTTAATGTTATAACATTTAATAATTAAAAGGAATATAACATTTTGCAAAAATATATAAACAGTTTTTGGTACAAATGTTATTTTAGTATGGCCGTTTATAGTATTTAGTTACAAATGTTAAATTTAAATTTACGTTTTAGCAGCAGGTTAATTATTTATTTGTAAATTATAAAATTGTTGCTATTTTATGTACAAACAAAATAATTTTCTTAACGTTCTAAATGTACTTTAAGGTAAAAATGTTTTATAAGAACTATACCATCAACATGTAATAAATAGGTATGCTTAAACCATAAATAATTTTTCTTATTTTTTTAAACCGTTGGATATATATTTTACTTATAAAAACGAATTGCAAAAATATGTTTTATATTTTTTATATTTTATATTTATAAAATGTTATTTTTTAAACAAATAAATTTTTACATAAAATGATGACAATTTACATTACATTTTAAAAAAATTAATAATCACTCTATTTTAAAAATAATTTATATAATTATTTTAAACCAAATACGTTATTTATTTAAAACAAAATATATATATATATATATAAATGTGTAAAATTGCACAAACAGATTTATATTAACCACTGTTTAAACATTAGAAAGATAATCTTGAGAAATTATTTAAATTTGCATTAAAAATATTATTCGTAGTTAAACTTTTTTAAAAATAGAAAATGTATTATTTTATAAGTTACTATTTACCTGTAAATTAAATTTTTTAACTTTATAAAAAAAACTTTTTAAATTTGATTTTTATTAAATCCCAAATTTGTAAATATTAATTATTTGTGTTTTTAATATCAACAAATTGTAAAATATTTTCTATTACTTATAAAAATTAAAATTAAAAAAATAAAATTTTAAATGTTTTTATTACTAATTTAATAAATACTATATTTTTTAAAATGGCTGCAATCATAAATAAAAATAATTGTTATTAAAATAAGTTAAAATTATAAATTTTGTAACGTTTTTAATATTGCATTTTAGATAATAAATGTTTTTAAATAAATAATGTGTTTGTTTTAAAAGATTTATTATATATTACACTTTTAAATAAACTTTATTTAGCATTGTAGAAATTAATTGTTTCAAAAATTATTTAACCAATTATCTTATAAATGTTGATAAAAGTATTTTAATTATATTAACTGGTAATTTCAATCATGCAAACATTAATTTTGTTAAAACTAATGAACTATACTAATTAAGATAATTTTTTTACAAAATTTAGCAAACAAGTTTATTTTTACAAATACCCCAAGTTAGATTCTAGTAAAACAACAGGCACCTTTGTTAACATCTAAAGATTGCATTATTTATTTGTTTTTAAATATTTAGTGGAAGCATTTTATTAATAATATTTAAACCAATTTTTACACTATTTATGTATGTACGAGATACATTAACTTTAAATGTATTATTATTTAAAACCGCAATATTAAACATTAAAACCATTAATGTTACCTCTCTTAATATAAACAATATAAACCTGTATTGATTACTGATTTTATTAAAACTTAATTTAACAAATATCGTCTAGTAGTTAAAATTAAAAATACAAAAAACTAAATTGTTTTTATTTAATTTTTAAAAAAGAGGTAACATATAAATCAAATCATTGTACTAAATTGAACATTTTAAACAAACAAATTACACTTAAAATTAATAATGTAGATAACTATGCTAATAATTATGTTTAATTAAACCGTAATTCACAAACTATTTAAAAATATCTTAATAACATTTTTAATAAAATAAAAACAAATAAATTTAAGATAAATTTCAATAAATTAAATAATTACTTACTTTATATTAAAATTCAATCAATTAATCAAAAACTATTTAACACCTAATTTTAACGATTTTATTTAAGAAGTAATTTAATAAAGTTAAAATTTAAATAAATAATAATCTGTTAAAACAATCATTCTATTTAAATTTTGCATGCTAGCAATTTATTGTTATTATTTATAATAAAAAAACAAATTTATTATAAATTGTGTAGTAGGTAATACTTGGCGTAACTCATAAAACACACCTATTTAAAAAGTTTCTATTTTATCAACAAATTAAGAATATCGTCACCTAATTACTTGCACGTTATTGTTTTTAAAATTAACATTAGTATTAATTATTATTAATTTGTTTTATAAAATTAATTTTTTTACTCTAAACTGTGTGGCTTGTCTTGTTTATTAGATTACTGCAATCATTGACACAAGAAAATGTTTAATATACTGAATGTTTTTAATACAAATCTATTTTAAAAAAATAGCAAAAAAAATTAATTTAAAGTATGGAACTTAAAACACTCAGTTAAATTTTAAAGTAGCTCTAAAATTATTTTTTTAAAAGCAACAGTTTACACACAAATTACATTTATTTAAAAAGTTTCTATATTATCAACAAATTAAGAATACCGTCGCCTAATTAATTACTGTGATTAAAATTAACATTAGTATTAATTATTATTAATTTGTTTTATAAAAATAATTATTTTACTCTAAACTGTGTAGCTAGTTTTGTTTATTAGATTACTGCATTTATTGACAAAAAAAATGTTTAATATACTGAATGTTTTTATTATAAATCTGTTTTAATAAGATAACAAGAAAAAAACTAATTTAAAGTATGGAACTACTTAATACACTCAGTCAAATTTTCAAGTAGCTCTAAAATTATTTTTTAAGGATTTACACAAAGGTTTTGTTGTAGCAGCTATTAATAAAAATTAATTTAAAATGTATTATTATATATATAAGTTACAAATATATAGCATTTTAAGATATGTATTTATGTGTATAATTTAAAAATTAATTATCTATTAGTTTGCATTTAAAAATAATAATAATAATTATTATTATTATTAAACTTTGATATTTTACTAGAGATACATTCAGCGGACAATTCATTTAGGCCACTAGTATAAAAAAGTAATAGTACAAATAATTGATCAAAATAAACAGAAAATCATATGTTAATGATTATTTTTAAAACATTTGAACATTAAGTAAATACTTTTAAAAATAGGTTTATACTTAAAATTACTACAGAAACTAAAAATTTGTAACAACTTTATAACTGATTTTTTGTCTAATATTATTTTGAAAACGTTACACCGATTTTTATTTTAAAATATTAATTTGTTCTTAAATTTAACATGTCATTTTAAATTAGAAGTACGGCATATCTTATTTAAACAATTAAAAAATTAGTATCAATTATTAAATAATATTTTAGCAATTTTTATAAAAATATAAATAATTTATTTTTCGGATATTAATAAAATTATTATTTAATTTAAAATAATAAAATACATTATTGTTTCATTAGTATTATTATTATAGTTAAGCTTTGATATAAATATAGTCAATAGAATATGCATTTGATTTTTTTATAAATAACTCAAATTAACTGTACATAGAATAAATCATTATAAAGCACATCTGTTACATTATGCTGTCAGATGACCAAATTAGTTTACATAAATGCGTAGGTAAAACAAATTCTACTTTGATATGCTTCTTAGTAGTTTAATTTTGTTTTATTCTGAATTTCTTAATACTCTGAATTAGTAAGGTGTACATACATTTTTGCATTAATTAGTTTTGGTTTTTATGTGCAGGTAAGTTTTTCTTGTTTTATTTTGAAAATTTTAAAATTGTTAAAAACTGCATATAAAAGGTAATTGTTATTATTTGCAATTTTTAATGCCAATTGTATGCAGAATTTAAAATGTTTATCTACAGTATAATTTAATAAAATAGGATATTTGATTTATTGCTATATGTAATACTAATAATAAGGATATCTTTAAATCAACTTAATCCTGTTCTAATAAACCAGGAAAATTTGGAAGTGAACAGTATTATATCAAAGGATAAAAACATAATGTAATACACAATATAGTAATATAATTGTCAACATTCAGTTTTTTTAATTATATTATGTAATAACATAAAAATTTGGTTTTTAAAAATATATACTTCAATGATTACACCAGGTAAATGTGCAATTTATGTTTACACAAGAATATATAACTTTTGTTATCAGTGCATATGTTTGTTTGATTTAATTTAAACGTTTTTTTGAATTTTATTGTTTCCTTAAACGCTTTATTGGAAAATTAACAAACTTGTATTTTAATGAATTTAAATTAAGATTAAAAAAAATAAACCATTGTTCAAATTTATTAAAAAATTTTTTAAATTGTTTGGATCATTGTTTGACAAACGTTTTGTGTACAATACCATATTATCTCCAAATTTTAACAAATATAATGGTTTTAGCACTTATAATAGATCTACGTAAAATAAAAATAATAACAAAGATATTATTGTACCTTGTGGAACTCTATTATTATTATATGTTAACTCTGATTTATTACAACAAACTAGTGTAAGTTGCTTTATTTAAAAAAAAAGTTTGTAGTTATTTTATATATTCGCAAAATGGTATTGAGTGCTTTCTTGTCAATTGCACATATAAATATGTTTCACTACAAAAATAATGACATTATAATTATTTACATAACACTTTTTACCAACATTGTAGAAATTATTTATTTCTACAATCAACTAATTAATTATTTTATAAGTTTTAATAAAAATACTTTAATTATATTAGTTGGTGATTTTAATTATGCAAATACTAATTTATCCAAACTAATGGGCCTTACGAATCTAGTCAGTTTCTTTACAACACTCTAAAAACAAGTAGATTGTATTTTTACAAATGCCCCTAGTTATTTTTTTAGTAAAACAACATGCACGTTTTTCAACATCTAACTAATCAATAATTTGTGTACTTTCAAAAATATACTTGAAGCATTATCATTTACAATATTTAAAGGTTATTTTTAAATAATTGATACATGTGCGAGATACATCAACTTCAAATGTAGTATTATTTAAATTCGCACTATTGAATAGTAATAACACTAATTTTAACAATCTTAGCCTAAATGATGCTACTGTACTTTTTACTGACTTTATTAACACCTACATTAACAAATATTGTCTAGTAGTTAAGGTTGAGATTACAAACAGTAATATTTTTTTATTAAATCTTAAAAGGCTTAGACGAGAAAAAATAAATATATAAATCTAGTCAATATACTAAATTAAAGAACTTAAACAAGCAAATTAGACTGAAATAAACAAACTTAATAATTATGCTAATATTTATTTTCAATCAAAACCGTGATTCACAATCTATTTGAAAAAATATTAACAAAATTTTTAGCAAATCAAAAGCAAATAAATGTAAAATGGATGCTAAAGAACTAAATAATTACTTTACTTTAAACAACTCAAATATATCAGAATTTAATCAATTAACTAAAAATCATTTAACACTCTATCATCAACTTTAATATTCAAAATTAATTAACAGTTGTAAAACAAGCACATTACCTGCACCTGCTAGAATAAATTGCAATTTATTATAGCTCTGCATCTTGCTATAATTTTTTTATTATTTACATTAATAAACAAGTATATAATACATTTAAAGTTACTGATAGTTGGTGTATTCCACATTATCACACTTATTCCAAAATTTTTGTTTTATTAGCAACATTTCTAAATTCCTTAAATAAGTGAAATATACAATATATTGCATTATTTTATATTTTAAATCTGTTTTTAATAGTATATTAAAAAAATTACTTTAACGTTTTGAACTACTTGAAACAGCCAGCCACTTTTTAAATTGACTACAAACTTTTTTTTAAATAAAGCAACTTACACAAGTTTGTTGTAATAAATCAAAGTTAACATATAATAATAATAGAGTTCCACAAGGTGCAATATTATTTTTGCTATTATTTTTATTGTACGTAGATTTATTATTATTATTATTATTTATAGTTATTATAAGTGCTAAAGCCATCATATTTGTTAAAATTCTGCAGATAATATGGTATTGTGCACAAAACGTTTGTCAAACAATGATCCAAACAATTTAAAAAATTTTTTAATAAATTTGGACAATGGTCTATTCTTTTTAATCTTAATTTAAATTTATTAAAAAATACAAGTTTGTTAATTTTTCAATGAAGCGTTTAAGGAAACAATAAAATTCAAAAAACGTTTAAATTGAATTAAACAAACATATGCACTGATAACAAAATTATATATTCTTGTGTAAACATAAATTGCACATTTACCAGGTGTAATCATTTAAGTATATATATTGAAAACCAAATATTTATGATATAATTAAAAAAACTAAGTGTTAACAATTATATTAGCTATATTGTTTATTTATCATGTTTTTATCCGTTGATATAATATTGCTCACCTATAATTTTTTCCTGTTTATTAGAACAGGATTCAGTTGATTAATTAATTATTGGTATAACATTTTGCAAAAATTAAATATTCTATTTTATTAAATGAAATTATTAATAAACATTTTAAATCCTGTATACAATTAGCATTACTAATTAAAAATAATAACAATTACCTACTACATGCAGTTTTTAACAATTCTAAAATTTTTGAAAAACAAGAAAAATTATCTGCACATAAAAAACAAAACTACTTTAATGCAAAAATGTGTGTACACCCTACTAATCCAGGGTATTAACTAATTCAGAATTAAACAAAATTGAACTAATAAGAAACAAAATCAATGTAGAATTTGTTTTACCCACGCATTTATCTAAGTTAATTTGGTCATCTGACAGTCTAATGTAACAAATGCTGCTTTATAATGACTTATTCTATGTACAGTTAATTTGAGTTATTTAAAAAAAAATTACATGCATATTATATTGACTATATTTTTATCAAACTTTAACTATAATAATAATAATAATGAAACAATAATGTATTTTATTATTTTAAGTTAAATAATAATTTTAACATCCAAAAATAAATTATTAATATTTTTATGAAAATAGCTACAATATTATTTAAAACATTATTTTTATTTTTTAATTGTTTTAACAAGATATACCGTACTTCTAATTTTAAATAACATGCAAATATTAATTTTTATGTTAAATTTAAGAACAAATTAATATTTTAAAGTAACGTTTTCAAAGTAATATTACACAAAAAATAGTTATAAAATTGTTTTAAATTCTTAGTAACTATAATAACATTTAAGTATAAACATATTTTTAAAAATATTTACTTAATGTTAAAATGTCTAAAAAATAATTATTAACATACGATCTTTTGTTAATTTTAATCTCTTTATTTGTGCTACTTTTTTTATATTGGTTTTAAAAAATGTATTTTACGCTGAATGTTTATAAAAATAAGAAAACGCACGATTTACACCGAAAGTTAATATATTAAACAGTTTTAAACGTAAAATATTAAAAATAATTAACATATAAAAATAACAGATTACTTATTTTTAAATTTATTTATTTTTTAGTTACCTTGATTTTTTAAAATTTTGTTTACAATAATGAAATTTAAATATTTTAAATAGTATACGTGTTTAGACAACAAATGTATTGATTTTTTTTAAATTGCAAAATGTTTAATAATATAATTATACAAAAGAATTCAGATTTGCATAAAAATATTTACAATTTTTGAATTTGCATTTGAAAGTATTTAATTTTAGCACCAAGCAAGTTATTTATGTTTAAGTTGTAAAAACGTGGTTAATTTCAATATAAACAAAACTAATTTGGATAATGTAAATAAATTGAATTTAATAAACCATTCATTTTTAATTTAGTAATGACTGTTTAAAAAATGTAAAAAACATCACTGTTTAATTTAAATTATTGCTTAAAATAGATTAATACAATTAACAATAAGTGTTATTTTTAAATATGTTATTTGGTTGGATTAGTTCGGCAGTTAATTGCATTTGATTTGTAATAACGTAGGATGGTTAGCAACAATTTGTTTTATTATATACAACTTTGTGTAATTTTATTGTTTATTATTATATAAAATTAATGTTTAATGTGTAGTTATGTTTATATTTAGCACCTTTTTTAAAAACAATTAAAATATAAAATATTTAAATTAAAGTTACTGGTTTATTTACTTATTTTGTTGTAATTGTTTGTTTAAAACATCTAGTAAACTTTTGAATCTTGTTTGACATTATATATTCGTTAACAATTTGTCATATTATTTATTATTATAATTTTATATTTTGTAATATATTATTAACGGAAGTTTATTATTTAAAAATGTAAACTTATGCAGTAATAAATATATAAGTCTATATATTTATATAGAAGAAAGCAAGTTTACAACACATTTAGAAGAAAGACAAAAACGTAGTTATTTAAAAAAGTGTATTGTTTAATAATAAATTAAATTGTAAATAATTAATACACTTCTAAAATTTTAAAAAATAATTAACTTTTCGTTCGTGGTAAATGGCGTAATACAAAGGATGTAAATGTATGCACAAAAACGTTCTACTGGTGCATAATTTTGAAAAAAATGTATTATAATGCACAAAATGTGAACTGTTTAGTTAATTTTTTTAACATTTTTATTAAACTATGTATTTGTTTAATTTGCATATTTTATTTTATTATTAATATTGGTATAGGTATTTCATGTTTATTAAAAATTTTATCTAATAGTAATATTTATTAATAACAACATTTTACATATTTCAGCTTCAATTATACTATATAAAAATAAAAAACATATATACATAAATAAATGTATATATATATATATAAATATATATATATATATATATATATATATATATATATATATATATATATATATATATATTATTATTATATATATATATGTATAACTAACACTATGTTTTTGCAAACTCTGAGTAGCAATATAGAAATAAAAATACACACAATTTTATTAATTTAAACATTGTTTTTAACATAAATAGATTAAAAAGATTATTTATAAATTTATTTTGTTTTTATAAATAGCACTGCGTAAGCGTTATAATTGCATTAATTTTTTAACATGTGTTGTATCTCGTAAAATCATTTTTATAACATATATTGCATTGTTTGTTGTATTTGTAAAATTTTAATTACTTTGCAATTTATAGTACTGTTTTACATTTAATTTTTTTTGTATTATATAAATGTAGTTATAATTTATTTTTAAAGTGTGTAATAGTTTGTGAATTTTAATTAAAAATAAGTATTTGTTAGAAATTTGTTATTTTTAATATGTATTTTTAATTTTCTCATTTTTAAATATATTATTATATATATGCTATTTAATAATATAAATTTAAAAATGTATTACTTCGCATGTTTTTTTATTCATATAGAAATGAAACAGTTACACAAATTGGTCGTAATAAAACAGAGTTAACATGATAATAATAATAGAGTTCTACAAGATGCAATACTATCTCCGTTTTTATTTTTAATGTACGTAGAACTATTATAAGCGCTAAAGCCATCATATTTGTTAAATTTTGCAGATAATATGGTATTGTGCACAAAACGTTTGTCAAACAATGATTTAAACAATTTAAAACATTTTTGTTAATAAATGGAACAATGGTTTACTATTTTTGATTTTAATTTAAATTTTTTAAAATACAGGTTTGTTAATTTTACAATAAAGCGTCTAAGAAAAACAATAAAATTCAACAAAACAATTAAATTAAATCAAACAAACATATGCACTTATGATAAAATTATATATTTTGGTGTAAACATAAATTGCACATTTACCTGGTGTAATCATTTAACTTTTATATAATTTTAAAACCAAGATCTTTATGCTACTATATAATGCAATTAAGAAAACTAAATGTTTACAATTATATTACTATGTAGTTTATCACATCTTGTTTTTAATCTTTGATATAATACTGTTCATCCATATTTTTTCCTAGTTAATAAGAACAGGATTAAGTTGTTTTAAAAACAGGCTTGTTATTTGTATTACATTTTGCAGGAATCACATATTATATTTTATTAAATGATATTGTTGAGAAGCATTTTAACTTTTGTATACAATTAATATCACAAATTAAATGTAATAACAATTATCTACCACATACAATTTTACCCATTCTAAAGTTTTTAAAAAACAAAAAAAACTGATCTGCACATAAAAACCAAAACTAATTAATGCAACAATGTATGTACACTTTACTAATCCAGAGTATTAACTAATCCCGAATAAAACACAATTAAACTAGTAAGGAACATATTAAAGTAAAATTTATTTTACCCAGGCATTTATCTAAACTGATTTGGTCATCTGACAGTATAATGTAACAGATGTGCTTTATAATGATTTATTCTATATGTAGTAAATTTGAGTTATTTTAAAAATAATTACATGCATATTATATTGACTATGTTTATATCAAAGGTTAACTATAATAATAATACTAATAAAACAATAATGTATTTTATTATTTTAAATTAAATAATATTTTTATAAAAATTTCTAAAATATTATTTAAAAATTTATATTAATTTTACAATTGTTTAAACAAAATATGCCGTACTTCTAATTTGAAATAACATGCAATTATTAATTTTTATGTTAAATTTAAGAACAAATTAATATTTTAAAGTAAAAATCAATGTAACGTTTTCAAAGTAATAGTACACAAAAATCAGTTATAAATATGTTTTAAATTCTTAGTTGCTATAATAACATTTAAGTATAAACATATTTTTAAAAATATTTATTTAATATTAAAATGTCTAAAAAATAATCATTAACATACGATCTTGTGTTTATTTTACTCCCTTTATTTGTACTACTACTATTTTATATTGGTAGTAAAAATGTATTTTACGCTGAATGTTATCAAAAATATAAACGATTTGCACCAAAAGTCAATATATTACACTTTTTTAAGTTTAAAGCATTAAACATAATTAAAATATAAAAATAACAAATTATTTATTATTCTATTTATCTATTTTACATTTAACTCGATTTTGTAAAAACTTATTTATAATAATGAGATTTAAATATATTAATAAAATACGTGTTTTGACAACAAATGTATTAACTTTTTTTAATTACAAAATGTTTAATAATATAATTATACAAAAAATTCAAATTTGTATATAAAATATTTAAAATATTTTAGTTTGCATTTAAAAATATTTAATTTTAGCACTAAGAAGATTATTTATGTTTAAGTTGTATAAACATAGTCAATTTCAATATAAACAAAACTAATTTGTATTATGTAAAAAGATTGAATTTAATAAACTATTAATTTATAAATAAATAATAACTGTTTAAGCAAAATAAAAAATACTATGCAATTTAAATTATTGTGTAATGTACACCGATAAAACTAATAAGAAGTGTAATTTTTAAATATGTTACTTGGTTGTGTTTATTTGCAGTTAACTGCATTTGGTTTGAAATAACTTAGGATGATTTGCTGCAACTTGTTTTATTATATACTACTTTGTGTAGTTTTATTATTTATTATTATATAAAATAAGAGTTTAATGTATTGTTATGTTTATATTTAGCACCGTTATTTTATGAAACAATTAAAATGTTAAATGTTTAAATTTATGTTACTGGTTTATTTACTAAGTTTGTTGTAATTGTTTGTTTAAAACATCTAATAAACTATAAACCTTGTTTCACATTAAGTAGTAGTTTACAATTTGTTATATTATTTATTATTATTATTTTATATTTTAAAATATATTATTAACGCATGTTTATTATTTAAAAATATAAACCAACACAATAATTAATACCTATGTGTTTATATTTATATAAAAATCAAGTTTACACTAATTTAAAAAAAAAAAAGCGTAGTTACTTAAAAAAAACAAAAATTGTATTGTTTACTAATAAATTATTATGTAAATAATAAATTTATTTACAAAAATAGATAATAAAAATTATACATTTTTATTTTAGTTTATAACTATTTTTTTATAATTAAATTTAAGCATTTAAAATGTAATCTTTTCAATCGTTTAAACTAATGCCGTAAATTTTATTTTTTTATTACATAATCAATTTTTTTAATTTGTTATTTAAAAATGTTTTTGCTATTTGTCTTATTTTTAAATAAATAAATAAATAAAATTATAATTATGTTTTAATTTGAGTTGCTTAGGAACAATTGCATAAGTATACATTTTTTACTAGTTAAAAATATATAAATATTATTTTTTCTAAAAATACCTACCTCATATAAACAAAAAAAATGCAGCAAACATTTGATGGGTCCAATAAAAACAATTTAATAAAAATTTAATATAAACAATTTAAAAAATTCTTTGTTTGATATTAATTGGTACAATAAAAATATATAATTTAATGAATTAGGTCAGTGTGGCTAGTTTAAAAATTTTGGTAAATTTGGTAGTATTTTTTTTTTACTTTATTTTATTTATTTACTTAGGAATACGCTAAATTTTTATTAACCAATAAAATAAAATTAGATTACATTTTATGTTAAAAACATGTTGATGTTTAGCAAATCTTAAGAGTTTGTAAAATAAACATGTTTAGTCGGTAGAACATTTTTGAAAATAAAACATTTAACCAATTATACATAATTAAACTAAATAGATCGACAAGCAAATTGTAGGTTTATTTTTTATTACAAAATTAACAAAAAATTGAATAATAAATGTAAAACAAGTAAAAAAAAAATTTAAAACATTTTTTATTCTGGATTTACAAAACCTGCATAAAATTGCGAAAAAATTTTATTTTGGGATATGTTATGTGCTATTTAGCTGTATACAAAGATTTAAATTAATAGATTTTACCAAAAAATATATAATTTATCTTAAATAATTTTAAATTTAGATAGAAATAAAAATGTGTGTGCTGTTGTTTTTATATTGTGCACTCTACAATTTAAAATTAAGTGTAGTGTGTAGTTTGCTAAAAATTGCAAAATAAATTGTTTTTGTGAGTTATCTAGATAGATAATGTGCTATTAAGTGTTTGAAGTTACTAAATGTGTTTCGAACAAAACAAGGCTTTAAATAGTAAGAAATTAATAAAGTTTTTTTTATAATTATTATAATCATAGTTAATCAAGATGTCTTAAAATTATTAAAGCATGTTAAAAATAATGCTCCTGTGTAAGTTAACAAAATAACAATGTGTTTTTTTACTATAAATTACAATTTACTATGTGTTGAATACATTTAAACTGCAAAAAACTTTGTTAAACAATAACGGACAATTGTACATTTAATCCTCAACATTCCAGAATTAAGTGTCATTAACGTTATGTCTGTTTTTTAAATTAATTTATTATGTATATTATTGTCAGTTGAAAGCATATAAAAATTACAATATATATGTATAAAT